>CAKOAT010741821.1:44982-62507 GCA_932364175.1 Eruca vesicaria subsp. sativa | reverse complement strand
GTCTTTGATTCTCTGTTTGCAAGGATTATCTCTGTGATCCATTCTAGACACTAAGCAGGGTGATCCTGTGTCAGTGGAGCAGAAAGCCATCTTTGGAGCATCACATAGCTCTGAGGAAGAGACCATATTCATCATTTATCATCCACCCACGCCCCCTTCAAGTGATCCAGGGAGAGACAGCCATTCCACGGCTACACCACTATGGCCGCGGGGGACATCAGCGAGTTATCAACATAAAACCCTAAACCTAGTCGAGTCGCAGCTCGATAACAAAGGACGAAAAAGATAAGAAAAAAGAGAGTTTGATTGATTTCGTACTGAACCGTATGAGAGGCTGCCAACGTACCCCTTTCGAGGATCAAGTCAAACGTAGTTCAATTGGTTGAGCTGGACAAAAGATCGAACTGCCTAGGCGAGTTCATCTAGTGATTGAGTGCCAGTCATAGAAACCGAACTTGTCGAGAAATAAGCCTACATTTCTAAGTGCACAGTGTTCTGAGTCTAAAAGAGTTGTGAAAATCCTTCCCTTCTTATGTCCTTTACTCCTCCTTAGGCGGTTTAGTCCTTCCTTTTCGCCCAGATTCGAGTTTATCGAGAATCTTTCATTTATCTCGATCTTTCCTTTTTTCCTGCGGAAATCTTCTATTTATCCTCAAACTTGACATTTATCTCCAAATTTGACATTTATCTTCTTTCTGCGAGTTAATCGTCAAACCGTCGTCACATCTTTGGGCTGGATTTCGTTTAAAGTCGCGAGTAGACTTTAATCGCATTTTAGGACTTTTCGAGCCGTTTTGCGATAAAACTGTTTTACGATTTTAGACGAGATCGTTTCCTGATACGATGCCGTTTTTACATAAGCATCTCGAGTTAATCGTATAGTTTGGAAATGTTCGATGTTTCGTTTAGTCGTTGCCGTTTTCTACAATTTACTCGGGGTTTTACTAAAAACGCGCTTTTTACGATTTAAAAAAAAAAAAGATCTCGAGTTTACTGTATAATCAGTCAACATTCGGTATTTCGTTTAACCGTTGCCATTTTATAACATTTACTCGAGTTCTTCCGAGAAAACAAGACTTTACAGTTTTTATCGTAAAACTTGATTGATAGGACGGATCGAGATGAAACAAGAGTGTTTCAACAATGGTTCAGAACACGATCGAACCAAAAGACATATGCTTCAGGTCGGGGATGTGGAGAGCAGGGCTCGGACTGATACGCTTGACGTACGGTGAGCTGTTGTGAGATGGCCAGCTCGCCGTACGGCGAACTGTCTTGGTCGAACCAGCTCGCCGTACGGCGAGCTGGTCCGGGACCGACCAGTTCTCCGTACGGTGAGCTGAACTGGCTGGTTCGGCTTTTCGTATGTTGAACTGGTTCGGTCGAACCTGCCCGCGATTTATGGCGGATACGGTTTTTTGTGGTTTTTCGCTTAACTTGGGCAATCGTGTAATCGGCGATTGTTTCGTTTGTTCTTCTGAGATGGCGATCTCCAAGTTCTCTGCAGATTTCCTTTGTTCGGAAAATCCTTTAAAATTTTATAAAACAACTTCTCGTGTTTTATAAAACGTATTTTTACTTTTGAGGAGACTTTTAACCATTGATTCCGTCGTGACCGATTTTGACACCAACAGTTAGCCCCCCAGCTCGCTAGAACCTTGAGCCTCTAGCGTGAAGTTCTTGCGAGTGGTTTGACCAGTTTTAGGTGAGTTAGGCGGAATTAATGGTTGGAAGGGTCCGTTGAAAGTGATCTTTCCACTTTCCGCGGAAAGTGTTTAAGATTAGTGATGCGCCTTGTGAAGGCTGCCTACGTACCCTATTGAAGGGATCAAGCCTTTCGTAGTTTGTTTTGGAGTTAAGGTTCGTATGACCTGTTTCCCAGTGAGACCCTTACAGTCTAGTTATGTGTTGTGTAGAAATTATCGAGCATGTTGATGTCGATGGCATCTTGTATTGGAACTTTGCCGGCTGTTGGATTTGGCTGAGTGTGGCCGTTATAGTTTTCGAACTGGCCGTGTGGCTCTGAGTCCTTGCCGCTTTGCAATTTTATTATAAATCAGTTTGCGTTGGTCAAGAGCGTGTTTTTATTCGTATGAATGTAGAGGGAAGAATATGAGTTGATATTGAAGGAGGTCCGCGAGTTGTCGTCTCGCATTCCTTTTCCTTTGTGGATCGCTTTATTCGTTTGCTCGTTTTAGGATGTTTAGAAAATCGAGTGAGCGTTTAGATGTAGACGAAGAGACATGCCTTTAGGATCTCGAATCATGCCTTGAGACGTTAGAGACCAGTGTGCTGGGTTTAGGGAAAGACCTAGGTTTACTTTCGGATTGAGGCTATGCGATGACTAATCGGCTTTCGTTTTGCCCGTTACGATTTTAACCTGATTCCATACCGGTTTAGAGTCCGCGATAGGTTCTGGGCTTATACGATTCGTCTGGTTGGAATCGAGCATCTCACCGAGAACAATTTCTAAGTTTCCCAGAAGTGCTGACCAAAAGTTTGGATTTCTTTTATAGCGCTATTACCCTTGTGTCGGGTGTTCGAGAGCTATCGCTGCTAGATAACTTAAGTTTGTTAAGGACTGTCGCGAATTGGTTGTGATCAGCAACAAGCTTTTAGGTGAGAGATGTTTACGTTGTTTGGGCCTTCGCAAAGGATACGTATCTTAAAAAGTTTTGTATGTTTTATAGTCGCGGATTGACTGTTTGGTCTTCCAAGAAAGTGATTTTATCGAGGAAGGTATTTGTGTCGAAAAACTGTTCTTCAGGCGTATGCGACGTCTCGCAATGCCGAAGAAATGGTTTTTATTTTGTGTGCTGCATTTTGTGTTCGAAACGTTTGCGGGCTCGAAGATGTTGCGTGGTGTTGCGAGGGTTTTGTCTTAACCCTGCTTTTGCGGAAACATTTTGCCTTGCTTGCGGACATAGGCAGCCAAAACTTGTGTTCATGTTTGGATGTTAAGTAGTTTGATTCATGCTAGAGAAGTTACGACCGAGGGGTCGCGTAAGTTTGCTCCTGAAACAAAGCGTCTTTAATTACAGTGCTTTGTGAAGTGTTGACCTTCCAAAATCTTATTCATATATTTTAAGGATAACTCGTACAGCTTCAGGAGCTCTGTTACAAGTTTTTTTTTACACGCCGGATTTTGTAGGCAACTCTTTTCGGAAATAGAGAGAATCGTGAGAATACAGAACTTAGTCGATTTTCGACAAGTTTGCATTATCCGTTGAATGTATGGGCTTGGCGTGAAGGTTGTATTCAGCCGCACAGCCAAGGACGTATTTGGTAGAGGATTAGACCACGACACTTTCGTGCTATCGATAAGGTCGAGTCGGTTTGTAAACTTGGCATTGAAGTGAAGCGTGATCGGACAAGGGCCAAGTAGCGTTTGTCGAGCTTGATATTCCAAGTATGCATGTGGTTATAGGAAACGTTTTTCCGTCTTAGGTTCGATTTATACGATGAAAGTTTTGTATAATATTTTCTTTGTTCGTATGGAAGTTATTTTATTTTTACCCGAGGGAGACAGAGCCTAAGAAGCTCGATGCAGAGTCCGTGTGGAGTTATTTACGGGGTAGTTTCTCAGATGTAAACGAGAGGAATGAGAGCAGATGCTCGTGGATCGCAGAATGAGATCTTTCAGATCGTGGTGCGAGGAAACAAAATTTAGATTGGTCGTTCAGTGCCGGATCGTATAGCTTGGTTTTTGCTACAAGGAAAGTACTTTTCGCAAAACCTGTTACGTTTACTATCGAAAGTTACTTTGTTCTGACTGTACGAAGGAATTTTCGCGTAAGTAACGGGCGACGAATTTAGTAAATTGACACGACGTATTGGGATAACAATGTTTCTGCAGATTTTGAGAAAGCTTTCCGCTTAGTTTTTTATTCTTCGGTGATAGTTTCTTGGAGTCACTCACAGAGTTTTACCAAAGGTTGTTCCACCAAAAGAAATTCGCAAAACGTTTTAGCGGGTTTCTTGAGCGGAACGAATCACTTGACCAGCAATAGGATCAGTCTGGAAGCAGGGAGGACGTGTTCTCTATTGCTGCTACTTGTGTTCTCCATTTTTCTTTTGCCGCAAGTGTTCTAGACATTATTCCGTGACTCAATTGGTTTGACGAAAAATGAGAGCAATGCTTTGATGCCTAAAGATTTCTCGTACAATTTTTCGATTCTTATACGAAACTTGTTTTATCAAATTGGAAAAGATCTTTACGACTTCGGCAAATCATCGAGTTTCGCTCTGAAGTTTAGCAGAGGTTTTCTAAACGCGTGACTGCGACGAGAGATTCTGTATAGTCCACGAGATTATTTCCCAGACGGTTTGGATCGGTCTTTAGCGTTTAGACGGTTCTTAGATTTTCGTTTTCTTTTGGAATGATTTTGACGAGGGGTCGCATTGTACGAATATTTTTCCGCTTATTTTTGTGAGAGTTTGCTTCATAGAAAGCGTTTTCTTGATGCGAGGAAAAATGTTCGACGAAAGAAAAATAGATGAGTTTCCTTTGAAGGATTGGGATGGTTGGCAATCCGGGTCAATTAAAGACCATGATGGACCGGTGATGACTTGGAGTATGTCTGATTTACGAAAATTTCTAGTAGCGAGTCGGTTTTAAGACGATGTCAGCGTCTCTTGCTCCTTCTTTCTTTTTTTAGAAATGAGATGATTACGCTCGAATGTGTGGCGATCGTTTCTCGGTTGTACGAGAGATTGGATCGGTTTGCGAGTTATACCTTAGTTTCATCGATGATTTTGGGACTGCCTCCTCTTCGTTCTTCGTCTTTTGACTTTTTCGTATGAGTCGGTCTTCAGCGAATTACCAACAAGAATATCGGGGCAGGGAGATGATTTAACCATCGGAGTTTACGTTCTTGTTTCTTCGTACTACTGGTTTTACTTAACGACTAGGTGCGCTTTGTATATCGAAAAATCAATCACGTGTCTATGATTAGATGTTTTCGGGTTAGCATGGCAGAGTTTCGTAAAACCGGATTGCGCTTAGAGAGTTCAAATCTCTCGTATATTTTAGGCAACTTTTGGTGTTAAGTCGACCATTGCCGTTTTTAAACGATTGATCCGAACTTATACGAAAAAACAAGTCTTTGCAGTTTTTATCATAAAATCTCAACGAAAACTACGATTGAGATGAAACAAAAATCAGCGTGGTCGAGACTCAAAAGAGAAACTCGAGGAGTGGTTCATATTTCCATAGGGCGAGCTGGTGCGGACAGTCTCGGTTCGTCGAGCTGACTCGTTTTCTTCGTAAAATCTCAACGGAAAGTTCGATTGAGAAGAAACGAAAAGCTGTACGATCAAGACTGAAGCGAGAATCTTGTAGAGTGTTCCATCTTGACATACGGCGAGCTGGTGCTGACAGGTTAGGTTCGTCGAGCCGACATGTTTTCGTCGTAAAATCTCAACGGAAAGTTCGATTGAGACGAAATGGAAAGTTGTACGATCGAGACTGGAGAGAGAAGCTCGAAGATTGATCCAACTCCCCATAAGGCAATCTGGATGAGCCATCTCAGCTCGCCATACGGCGAGCTGGTGCGGACAGTCTTGGTTCGTCGAGCTGACTCGTTTTCGTCATAAAATCTCAACGAAAAGTCTGATTGAGACGAAACGAAAAGCTGTACGATCGAGACTGGTTGGATCAGGCTTGGAATCCTGAGATTCGTGTCCAACTTGTCATTGGGCGAGCTGGACGTTCATTTCGTATTTTCTGTGCCACCTTTTTCCGCGAGTAACCTAAGGTTTTTTCCGCAGTTTTTAGGAGGGCAAGTTTTATTCTTCCGAAAAGTTTTTGGAAAACACTTTTTGGTCGAACCCTTACATGTTGAGATTTCTCCGATTTGGTTACAGGTTTGATAGGTTTTATCGTTGCCCTTTTGTTTAGACGGAGAAATCGCGAGCTCGTTTTGTGCTCTTTCCGTGGTGAAGAGTCGCGATTAGGTTTTCGATTTTGTTAAGTACTACAGTGTTTGCGTCAGCGTTGGCTATAGGAGTAATCGCTGCTGGAGTTGCTTTGCCAGCATTTTTGCGAGTTGTGAATTTGTCTTTCATATATCCAGACATCATTTTGATCAAGCGTTTTGCTGCTATGAGTAAGAGTAATCCGACCCCCCCCCCTTCTTCTAGCGCCAAACTGTGGGAACCGAAATTCGCACTGTCGATTTCCATAAAATAAGGAAACTTAGCAAAACTCTAATTTTCCAAAGGACACGGATCTCTGTGAAAGCCAATAACAAGTAACCAAATAAATGCGGAAAATATGAAAAACATGATAAAACGAATTTATAAAGAAAGTCGATCTAAATTCGAATTCGCGTAAGAGCGTTGCGATTGTTACAAGAGTTTACAAAGGCTTTGGCCGCGGGGGCCATCAACGATTTATCAACATAAAACCCTAAACCTAGTCCAGTCGCAGCTCGATAACAATGGACGAAAAAAGATAAGAAAAAAGAGAGTTTGATTGATTTCGGACTGAACCTTATGAAAGGCTGCCTACGTACCCCTTTCGAGGATCAAGTCAAACGTAATTCAATTGGTTGAGCTGGAAAAGAGATCAAACTGCCTAGGCGAGTTCATCTAGTGATTGAGTGTCAGTCATAGAAACCGAACTTGTCGAGAAATAAGCATAAGTTTCTAAGTGCAGAGAATTCTGAGTCTAAAAGAGTTGTGAAAATTGTCCCCTTCTTCTCTCCTTTGCCTTCTGCTTATATACTCCTCCTTAGGCGGTTTAGTCCTTCCTTTTCGCCCAGATTCGAGTTTATCGAGAATCCTTCATTTATCTCGATCTTTCAATTTTTCCTGCGGAAATCTTCTATTTATCCTCAAACTTGACATTTATCTCCAAATTTGACATTTATCTTCTTTCTGCGAGTAAATCGTCAAACCGTCGTCGCATCTTTGAGTTGGATTTCGTTTAAAGTCGTGAGTAGGCTTTTATCGCGTTTTAGGACTTTCCAAGCCGTTTTGCGATTAAAACCGTTTTACGATTTTAGACGAGATCGTTTCCTGATACGATGCCGTTTTTACATAAGAATCTCGAGTTAATCGTATAGTTTGGCAATGTTTGATGTTTCATTTAATCGTTGCTGTTTTCTATGATTTACTCAAGGTTTTACTAAAAACGCTCTTTTTACGATTTTTTATAAAAGATCTCGAGTTTACTGTATAATCAGTTAACGTTCGGTGTTTCATTTAAGCGTTGTCGTTTTATACGGTTTACTCGAGTTCTTCCAAGAAAACAAGACTTTACTTTTTTGTCGTAAAGCTTGATTGATAAGACGGATCGAGATGAAACAAGTGTTTCGACCATGGTTCAGAACACGATCAAACCGAAGGACGTATACTTCGTGTCGGGGATGCAGAGATCAAGGCTCGGACTGGTCAGCTCGCCGTACGGCGAGCTGTTGGTGAGACGGCCAGCCCATCGTATGGCGAACTGAACCGGCTGGTTCGGCTCGCCGTACGGCGAGCTGTCTTGGTCGAACCAGCTCGCCGTACGGTGAGCTGAACCGGCTGGTTTGGCTCGTCGCACGTTGAACTGGTTCAGTCGAACCTGCTCGCGATTTACGGCGGATGCAGTTTTTTTGGTTTTTCTCTTAACTTGGGCAATCGTGTAATCGGCGATTGTTTCGTTTGTTCTTCCGAGATGACAATCTCCAAGTTCTACGCAGATTTCCTTTGTTCGGAAAATCCTTAAGAATTTTATAAAACAACTTCTCGTGTTTTATAAAACGTATTTTTACTTTTGCGGAGACTTTTAGCCATTGATTCCGTCGTGACCGATTTTGACACCAACAATGAGATAAGAATGGATGCTTTTGAGAACTCAAGGATCTACAAGGAAAAGAATAAATCCTTCCATGACAAGAACATTCTGAAGAGAGAGTTCAAGGAAGGAGATCAAGTTCTTCTCTACAACTCTAGGTTGAAGCTATTCCCAGAAAAACTTAATTCAAGATGGTCCGGTCCATTCAAAGTTAAAGAGGTTAGTCCATATGGGGCAATAGTTTTGTGAAGTGCTGATGGAAGAGACTTCACAGTCAACGGGCAAAGAGTAAACTTCATGGCTACCACACCAAAGGAAGATGAAACTTCTGTTCCACTTTCTGATCCTACCCCAGCCTAATCTTCAAGGAGGCAAAGTCAAACTAGAGACTTAAAAGTTAAAACAAGCTGAATTGGGAAGAAGTGCCATGTCTATCATTGTATATATTTCTTTAAGATTTTATTTTTCTTCTTTTATTTTGTTTTTAAGACTTATGTTGGAGACAATGCCGGTGTTTTCCTTCGCTCCAGCTTATGGCTGGAGAAGGGTTCTAGAACGACCACCGACAGTGACCCCTGAACGTCGCTGTGAGATGGGAGCGGCGACACCAGAGCGAGGCTCCTACGTTGCTCACCTTTTTATCATTTCTGGAGTACGAAAATTACCCTGGAGCGACATCCTAGAGCGAGGCCCTGAGGTCGCTCCAACCCCAGAACGACGTGACCAAAGCGACACCCCTAGGTCGCTCGCTTTTCTATCGTTTGGGAGACAAAAAAATGGCCTCAGAGAAACTACCCAGAGCGGGTACTCGAGGTCGCTCTAACCTCAGAGCGACGCCCCGCAGCGACACCTCGAGGTCGCTCCGAGGCTAGTCCAGGTAAGTATCCTTGTCTTTAAACCCAGTTTGATTTAACTAAACTGAACCCAATGTACCTAAACCGAGCCGGACCACCCCTAGACCTACCCTGACCCTCGACTTTCATCTCCCTCATTCTCCCTTTTCCCTCACAAACACTCACATTCTCTCAAGCTCTCCCCCACCAAAAATCCCATTACTCCCTCAATTTTCAACCAAATCACCTAGTTCTTATTCCTAAATCCAATCTTTTGCCCTTATAGTCTGTTTCACCTCACCCATTCACCACTTCTTTTCATCCAAAGAAAGGTATTGAGTTTTAAAATTCAGTTTCGTAGATCCATGAACCCTAGAATTTCAAAATCGAAATTTGGTCATTTTCTTGCTTCATTACTATGTAATAGAATAGAGAAAGCTAATCTATCAAGTTGGGTTGATGAATAAATGGTGAAATTGAGTTTAATCTAAAATTTGACAAACTAAAGTTCTTGGATTTGGGGATTTTCGAAATTAACCTTAATTGAGTGTGTTTGTGGTTGAACTTGACATGTTAAGGTGTTTAGAAGTAGAATTGAGCTTAAATTACTAGTTCATTTGTTGAGTTTACTCTTGAAACCTTCATTTGCAAACTTTACTCTTCTTTACTTCCATCTACTTACCCCTTTCCAAGCTTTGAATTTTTCAGATACCAATGGGGAAGAAAACTAAGGGACAAATGGAAGCTGACAAGCAAAAAGCTGAAAGAAAAGAATCTACACTAAAGGGGAAAGCCCTTAACTCCGAACCAACTGGATCCGGGACAGAGATGACTTCTAGACAGCAAGTCTTGGCTGCAAAGAAATCAAAAGGGCAAGAGAAGAGAGCTGGGAAAAGTGTAGCAGTTCCTACCAATGAGGAGGGTGACAATGGAAGTAAGGATGAGCAGGTTCCTCAAAAGAAAGCCAAGATGTCAAAAGTGAAGGAGGTTGATGTTAATAGAGACAGGGAGAAGACTTCATCTCAAGAAGATATGTATCATCACTTGCTAAATGGGGTGGCTTGGACTCCAGCAAGGTTCGCCGACCTCAATTTTCTAAAGGAGTTGGGTCTTGATTCTGATATTGAAACGATGCGGGGACATTTGAAGATGCCACAACTCCTCACTATGGCTTACCCTTTCTACAAGGATGTCTTCTGTCAGTTCTTATCTTCCCTTGAGGTCAGTTACCATGACACTAAGCATGTGAGGCAAGGATGGGGCGAGCTCACGTTCAAGGTCAATGGGAGAGTCCACAACATGACTTTCAAGGACATTGGGAGAGTCATGGGGTTTCAAGACCTGGAAGACTACTCTCTCCCGAAATGCGACAAGCTTCCAGGTGAGCTTTGGAAGTTGATCACCGGAAACAATCACTCTACCAGGAGCGACAGGAACTCACATATCCGGCACCCGTCTGTACGCTATCTCCATAGGATGCTCGTCATGCATTCTATCTATGGAAGGAAGCTGGCAATGTCACCAAGGAGGATCTGCGACTTCTCTCCTGGCTATCAGACCCTTCGCCGACCCTGGAGTGCTGCCTCTCCCAAGAAACAACATCTATGCTACCTTTGGGATGGCCAGTTTCTTCGTTAGTCGTCTCGAACATTACACAGACTGGGCATGGTACACCACAGATCCGACACCGAAGATTGGGATAGGTGGATTGATAACACCACTGCTTCAATTTATGGGTGTTAACTTGGGAAAGGACGAAGCATGGCCTAGATTCATTGATGGCAGTTACTTGAGGATTGCCGCTTATTTCAGTGAGAGGTATGGGACCTGCTATGTCTAGCACTACTACTTGAAAGGCAAGGCTGTTGAGGTACTCCTTCCGAACATAAATCTGACGAGCTTAGAGAGACCTGGAGCTATTAGCTTCAACATTTCACAGGAGGATCTTCTGGGACACCACGGGTCTCTTGATCCCATGACTACATCGAGGAGAAAGAGTGTCCCGATGAGCTATGACATACCTGAGGCGGAACCATCTGAGCCGGTCTATGGACCCCCGCGCTACTATTTCCAGCCATTTGACGGAGTCTTACCCCCTGGTACTCTTCGTGACGCCCATGAGCATATTAGTAGACTTCATAGATGGAACACAACACAAGATATAACGATCGAGAAGCTCAAGGACAAGTGCAAAGCGCTTAGAAAAACTGTGAAGAAGAAAGCAAGGACTTCAGCCAAGTTCATGAAGAAAGTAGCTGATGTCTTGACCAGGGGAGGAATAGCTGGATGTAGCTCAGCAGACTTTGACTTCCCGAACACATCAGTTCCCCAGCCTCGATCTCAGCCTACGGATCTTAGCTTCCCCTTCACTGCTAGACAGCTCTAGCGCAGGAACGGGAACCCACCCATTGGTCCATCCCTCTCAGGAAACAAATCCCCTCACTAGACTCTTCTGATAGTGAGATTGAGATTGACGAGGTTCAGAGCCAGCCACGGTTTGAAGGCTACAGCAAGACACCAGGTGGCTACTACACCACCTTCCCACCGGACGACGATGCTGGGGAATTTGCCCCTCCTCGCTTCCCATAGCGGTACTTATCACCTTCCTTTGTATATACCATTTTATCTTTGCATATTAGTTCTCTTTTGGGTATCTCTCTCAAC
Organism: Eruca vesicaria subsp. sativa; assembly: GCA_932364175.1. Classification (NCBI taxonomy): domain Eukaryota; kingdom Viridiplantae; phylum Streptophyta; class Magnoliopsida; order Brassicales; family Brassicaceae; genus Eruca; species Eruca vesicaria. The sequence continues at coordinate 51,230 of CAKOAT010741821.1, read as the reverse complement.
TTAACAACACAGAGACTGTGTGACTTAAGTTTGGGGGAGATACCAAGTATTTAATCATGTTTGCTTTGGTGATTTTGCATTGAGTCTTGCATTGTACATACATAGTTTCTAAAACAAAAAAAAAAAACAAAAAAAAAAATCAAAAAATTTGAAAAGCACAAAAAGATCATTTAGGTTGATACACTTGCATTTTTAGGAGAGACTAGAGCATTTAGTCTGCATTCACTTGCATTGGGAGCAATGATTTAAAATGCCTTGTAAAGAACACTCTCGCGCTTAAATTGACACCCTAGCTAAACATATCAAGTAGCTTAAGCATCCCTCAAAAAACCTTGTATGCTTCAAGCCTTGAATACTCTTCCTGAAATTTAATAATTGGTGAAACTCAATCTTTGAAGCCAACTACAATCTTATTTGAACTGAACGAACTTAATACTTCTTTCTCATTGTCCCTTGTGTACTGAATTATGGCTATACACACTTGAGTTGTCACCTCCTTTATGCCAATCTTTTTTGACAAACTCAATTGGTAGACCACTCCCAAAAACCTTTCCTCCTTGTAAGCTTTCATTGATTGATGAGTGAGGCCTTTTTCGAAAATTCTTACATGCACATAATGTTGAGAGTAATGGGAACGACAATGCTTGGTCTTCATTCCTGCTAGATTAGACACTATGTTGTCTAGCCATAGGATGGGAGGTGAGTGTTGTGAAGTTTGATTTGGGATAATAATAAGGTAGAAGTAAAATAATAAAATCTTTGTGTTCAAATGACCAGTCTTTATCGAATAAGTAGAGAGACCTCTAGATCAAGTTTGTGAAGAGTTTTGGCCCCAATCCTAACCTAAAAAGAAAAAAGAAAAACAAATATATATATATATATATATAGAAAGAAAAAAGGGGGCTAGCAAAGTTTGTTAGGAGCTAAGAGATATTCTAAAAATGTGAAAAAAATCCCTTGTAGATTTCAAATAGAAAGAGTTCTTTGTGGAAAATTGTTCTTGAGATCTTTGGGTGAGAGAAGTGAGTTGGGTTTGGCATTGAGAAATAAATGTGTAACTTGTATGTTTAGGAAAAGGGTGGAACATGGAGATTGAGCATTGTATGCATGAGTTGATCCCTTTCTTAGATATATTATGTGCAATGTCAAGGCTACATATCTTGAGAGTAAACCACCTTAAAGATCTTCTATCTTGAACCTCTTGACTCGCTTTGCATAAAAAAAAAAATTAAACCTCCCCTTACCCAACCAAATGATTTGGACCAATTGACCATTTGCAAGAACTCACTTGATCTTATGTTTAATGAATGTGAGAGCAGGCTGATTTGAGTGTGTGAATACATGATGATGAGTGTAGGGGCAAAATGGAGTTTAAGATAGGCCTAGAAAAGCTAGAGTATAATAAGAGATTGTGCTCATGCTATTTTCTATGTTTCTTTAGGATGTTAGGTTGACTGCTATATGTATTTCTTTTGGCTATGAGTTACCACCTTCATACCTCTCTCCCAATGAGTTCTAGAAAGTTTACTTGAGGACAAGTAAAGAACAAGTTTGGGGGAGTTGATATCTTGCATGTTTCCATTGTTTTATCCATTCATCCATATGCATTTTGATCATATAGATTAAGATTTAGTCATTTTTAGGTTGCATTTTGCATACATGAGTCTTTATTAGGTATTGGAGTACCCTTGGAGTTCTTGGAGGTGATTGGATGCATTTGAGGCTCAAAAGAGGAGTAAAGATGATCATTGGACGAGCAGAGCAGGAGCGACGTACCAGAGCGACCCCATGACGTCGCTACCAATCCAGAGCGACCCCCAGAGCGAGACGTCATGGTCACTCAGCTTTTTGCCACTTTGTTGCACGAGAGGGCTCTGGATCGACCTCCCAGAGCAACTACCCAAGGTTTCTCCCCAAACCAGAGCGACCTCCTGGAGCGAGAAGTCCAAGTCGCTCGCCCTTTTGTCATTTTGTTGCACGAGATTGAACCTGGAGCAACGTCCCAGAGCGATGCACCGAGGTCGCTCCCAAGCCAGAGCGACCTCCTGGAGCGACACCACGAAGTCTCTGCACGTCATTTGCTTGGTCGAAACTTTGCATTTTCTAAGGACCTTTTGGTCATTTTTCTTGACGTTTTTACACATTTTAAACCTAAGTTTAAGTACCCTTTGTAGCCTACCAAGCAGATTATTTTTGATCTTGAAGAAAAAACACAAAAACCTCTTGGAAAGTTCATTTTTCTTTGAATCATACTTCTTTAAGCTTGTGATCTTGTTTATTTCATTGCATTATCTACTTATCCTTACATGATTAAGCTTGAATTCAATATGGGTTTGAGAGGAATTATGAAGATTAGTGAGTAATCCACCTTTGAATTCATGGTTAGGGAGATTAAGGGTGATTAGGCTAGAACTATGGTGTTTAGTGTAGATTTCTCTTATTCCTTGCTGGTAGAGTATTCATAATGCATCTTTTGAGTTGGCCTCTCAAAGGTTGAGCTTTAGGCATTTCCCACCCACAAGGTGTTCAATGAAACGATTGAGCCAACTCTCCTAAGCTTTTAACATACTTTACCAAAGGCATTTGATTTTAAGGATGTTAAGATGGCTAATAGAGTTGTTCTTAAAGATTACTACTATAACATTCAACAGAAGACATTTGATGTTTGAGTTATGTTAGTAAATGAGCATTCATCTAAATATAGAGCTTGCTTAGAGATGTGTCTAGGCTTAAGGTTGATAGTTTAATTGATCATTTGCCATCCTTAGTTCGAAGTTTGATCACCCAAGGTCTAATCCATATACCCATGAGTTCTCTTTTCCCTTAATCAAAGAAAGTTATTTCAATGATTGCTCTTCTTATTCTGTTACTGCACTCTAGTATTAGTCATAGTTTAAAACCATCTGATTATTCGATCGCACTTACATTAAGTGAGTACTTGCATTCTCAATGCTTTGAAATCCTTTAGAATTGGTTCGACAATCATTTATACTACAACATCTGACCTAGGAGCCTTGAAAACTCATAACTTCAAATTGGCGCCGTTGCCAAATTCTTAGTAGATTTAAACATTGAGATTTAGTCACTTGCTTGACACTAAGTCATTTTTTTATTTTGTTACAGATTCTAGATCTTCATCTCCCTTGGCGTTTCAGGTGTATGAACTTGAGGAGGAAATGCACAACAAACCTAGTTCCACGAGTTACAGATATCAGAGCGTTTGAAAGAGAGATGGCAAGATAGAGAAAACAAGCAGAACAACAGGTTCACCTACAGAGGTTGTAACTTTGTGTACTTTTCTATCTCTTCACATATTTAAATTTTAAAAGATTATTAATATTAATAATTGTTTTAGTTATTTAATATATATATATATATGTAAATACAAAAAATATTATAATTAAATATTTAAAGGTATTATATTTAAGGTTTTGCACATATATTAAGAAACTAGAAATCAATTCTTTTAATTATTAGTTTTGATTTTATCAATAAGGTTCAAACACTCATAATTTCATTTTTAATTTATGTTTAATTCTAAAAACAATTGCATTAATTATATCTTAAAACATCAATCTTTTATATACAAAGTAAAAATTAAAAACATCATATATTTAAATACGGAGGGAGTATGAAATAAAAGATTATCATAATTGCGTCTAATGTAAAAATCAATAAAATTCAAATAAAATAATAATTTTTATAATTGAACCTAAGAAAATATTCAACAAATGATTGTATGTCAAGTGTCAATGTTTGCTAAATTGATTGACACACGTATTACTTCGAATCATTAAGTAAGAAATCTCAACAATTTATATTACTCAGTCGTGCATGTTACGTATCATGTCGGGAAGGAATATCATCATAATATAGTTGCACTTTCTGATTAAGACTATTGACATGGGAAGTGTACTGCAACAGAAAGGAAGGAACTCGTTACATAACAAAAATAACTTTGAAATGGAAGAAACATATATAGTCAATATTCACACGATGCTTTCAGATTTGCATCGGTAGTCTTCTGTTTTTGGGAAATTTTTATTTTTTGAGCTGTAAAAATATTTGCATAAACTGATATCATATAAGAACATGAAGGAAACAAATATTAAATATTTTTATATAACAAGTATTATTCATAGCTCTAAAAAAATTATAGAAAGACTATCAGCATTCTATATTAGATTGTATTATATTAATATTAATACATTAATTTAATAAAATGCTACAACGACTGGAAGTTTACTGAAAACATCATTGTCACTACAAGAAATAAGGGTTTTAATAGCACCCGTAAAGCGCTATCATACGATACCATAGCGTTGTAGGAAGCGCTCCAATATCGCCCGCGATAATAGGTCTGGTCCATTAGATAGCGGTTTTTTTATCCGCTATTGATATTATTTTAGTAATAGCGTTTTCGTTTATGCAATTGTAATTTTTTTTAATAGCGTGCCTAAAATATTATTATAACATTTTTACTATAGCAGTTTTTAAATTTTACTATAGCATGTTTTAACTACTATTGTAATGTTCTTTCAATAGCAATATTTGAATTTTTCATTACAGTTTTAAATGTAATTGTTTCATTTCGTTTATGACAAATTTATTTAATATTTTATTTTGAAAATAATACAAAAATTGTAAAATAAAATTTCATTCAAATTAATATTATAACAAAATCAAAATATTCAAAAAGAAAAATATAATCAATATTGGTTTATTTATTAATATTGGTTTACACACAAGCCCGATTTATTAATTAAGCCTACCTAAACCAAACCAAACTAATACACAATCAGAGAAACCAACACTACATATTGGTTAACTAATAACCCTAACTAAACCTAATACAGCCACCGGATTTTCACACCACGACAAATCCTTTTAAACGGCCATGATGCTCATATCTCCACCGCACGACCACTGTTGACGCCGAGACCACCATAGTTGACGCCAATACCACCACCAGCAAGCTTCTTCAGCCTCTTTTGCCTTTATAACTAAGAATAGAAAAACAAAACCGGAATCAGATGAAAAGAAAGAGAGAACAGATAAAAGAAAGGGCAAGTGAGTTTACATGTCTTGGTGATGAGGAGGTCAAACGATCTTCTTCATGCCCTAACCTGCAAAAAAAAAAACTCCTCTTTCTAGAAGGTAAAGCAATCAGATTAGCTCAAGCAGCTTTAGCATCCAAAATAACCATTACCCAGAGAGAAACCAAACTAACCATTACATCTCTGAAACCCTAATCGAGACCCATTGATGCAGAAATATATAGTTTACCAAATCGAAACACTATGACAGAAGCAGATAGTGAGAACAAATCGAAACCCNTCCTCTTTCTAGAAGGTAAAGCAATCAGATTAGCTCAAGCAGCTTTAGCATCCAAAATAACCATTACCCAGAGAGAAACCAAACTAACCATTACATCTCTGAAACCCTAATCGAGACCCATTGATGCAGAAATATATAGTTTACCAAATCGAAACACTATGACAGAAGCAGATAGTGAGAACAAATCGAAACCCTAATCAAAAAACCCTTAACGAACTCTCTCCCTCTATCTCTCTGCCTCTCTCTCTCTCTCTCTTTCGGAGACAAAAGGAAAGTGAGTCTCGAGACAACATGAGATCTGTTTTTTACACTTAGAATCAGTAAAAACCCTTGGGACTGAGAGGAGAGGAGAGGAGATCGAAACAGAGAACATGGAGAGAGAGGGAGAGAGATAGGGAGAGAGATAGAGAGAGAGAGATGAGAGATTATTTTTTTCTTCTGAGATCTGTAAGAGAAGGCATCAAAAGAGACGCAGGAAAGAAGGAAAAGATAGAGCGTTAGATTAGCTTTGTCCATTCTAATCCAACGGTACAGATTGTGATCCGTGTAAAACTATCTTATTGGTCAATATCAATTTTTCTATTTTGTTTTTTTTTTTAATTTGTTTACTTAAAATTCTTAAGCTATCTTATTGGTCAATATTAATAACCATATCTTGAATTTATAGAAAAAAGGTCTTTAGTTTTAAATAATGGTTGTATGTATATTGTTAAATTTTTTTATTTTTATTTTATGGTTTATAATTAAAGTTTTAAGATTACAAGTTCAAAATGAAAGTATTTGTGTTTATGATATAGGGTTTGGTGTTAAAAGTATGTGGTTTGTGCTATTATATTTATAGTTTTGTATTTGAAAGTTAGGACCTATATAGTTAGATATTTTTTTGAAAATATATAATTTAAGTTTAAAAT
>CAKOAT010741821.1:0-44920 GCA_932364175.1 Eruca vesicaria subsp. sativa | reverse complement strand
AATAGAATTCTGGTTAAGATCAATATTTGAAAATAAAATTAATAAAGTTATTTTTTATATAAGGAATAGGTTTTATTTTAGTATTTCTATTGCTTGTAGTAATTAGATTTTTGACTTATATTTATGGTTTGAATTTGGGGTTTAGGGTTTGAAGGGTTTGTGAAATAGAATTCTGGTTAAGATAAATATATGAAATAAATTCAATAAAGTTTTTGTTTATATAAGAAATATGTTTTAGTTTAGTAATTATATTATTTTTAGTAATTAGATTTTGACTTTATATGTAGGGTTTGAGTTTGGGGTTTAGGGTATTAGTGTAGGATGTAGATTTAAAATTTAGTGTTTGAGGTTTTGATTTTAAATTTGTGATTAGATTTTAAAATTATTTAATTTTGAGTTTAAGTTCAAGATTAAAATTATTCTATGAAAATAGTAAAATTTTTAAATTATGTTTAGATCTTTAAAACACATACAAGGATTTGAGATAAGGATTTAAGACAATATTTCTAGGTACATTAACATTCAATCTCAAACTTCTCAAACAAGTTCTCAAGAGCTGCATACATTAACATTCAATCTCAAACTCTAATATCTACTCCCATCTCACCTTCTCCAACTAGCTTCTCATCTTCAATATCAAAATTCATATCAGCTCCTACATCATTCTCAATAACGAGCTTCTCCATTTAAAAGGTTTAATGGAAAAGGCACTTTAATCTGTCTGTTAAAGAGGTAAGGCTGTGAGTTGCCCATCTCAATAGCAAGAGCAGCATCGGGGTGGGTGTTATATCTCACAAAACCAATTCCAATAGCAGCCATGAATATTGAAAGACGTCCCACACAATTGTGTCACACGATCAAATTAAATAGTCTTAACCCTTAACAGGAAAAAAAAAGATTAGAAAATAAGTCATCTACCAAGGGATATGTTCCCTATATGGATCCTGGTATGCATTTGAGGATGCACATCCCTGCATTATTCATAACCAAAGATAACGAAATTGTAAGGAAACGTAGCTTATACAATTATTCAAAAAAAATTATCAGCTAAATCAAAGATTACATGTGTGGTGGTGCTAACAAGTTGAGAGTGAGGAGGTGTTGTATGCACAAGTTCTTGACTATTTTCACTAGCTGCATCTCGAAACACAGTAACAACACTTGCGTAAAACAATTGTAAACAAATCAGCAAAGACAGAGAGAAGACAAGTCGATGCACACCTGATAAGGTTGTGACTTGTTGTGGTTCTTTGTTACCATTTTCATCTCTACTAGATGGTGTTTTTTCTCCACCTTCTTCCACAAAAGAAGTTGAACTATTTATGGATGTATGAGTATGATGATGAAGCTCCTCTGAAACGATCTGATTTCCCCCACTCTCAGATTCTGAATACATGTCTTCAGTTTCCTATTCGAAATCAAAATTTTGTTAGTGAGTGATGATAAAAAATGAACTCACTACCACTTACCTAAAGACATGTCAAACAACAACAAAACTCAATACCACTTTAGCTTAATAAGACTTGTCTAACTCTGTACACTAACATCTTATTTAGCTTCAGTAAAATCCTAAAGATTGAAACTTTTGCAATACTTTGCAAAAGGAAGAGCTCAGCCACAAATTAAGAATCTTCTGAAAATTATAGATCCAAACTGGTACCCAAACTTCTCTTTTTGAAATGATATTTTTTTGAGAAAACAAAGTAACAAACGAAAAGAATTCAACTACGGATCCACCATCGCATAATAGACCGGAGCCATGGAGAGAGAGGCGTTGTCGCAGGAAGGAGGGGAAAGAGATCCTGAGCGAGAAGCCATTGGATGACCTAAATCCATTGGAAGTCCTTCGATTAGAATCTGATACATCACCAAAGCCATTGGATGAACCGAAACTGTGTAGATCCTCTTCGTCTTCATCGTCGTCATGCACATCAAGCTCAATCGAACTCCACATAGTTCTCTTAGTCCTAACCAGGGGTGAGTTATCAACTGAATCACTGAGAGCAGTCTCACGAGCACCTCTCTCTCCTCTTCTTCAGAGACACGGTGGAGTCAGTCTTGATCGGCGGATTCGGAGAGCTTCATCTCGGTCCAATCAAAACGGCTCATCTCAGGCAGAGGAGAATCGCGATAGGTTGGCGTTGGAGACAGTGGTGCTTGAGCTTCGTCACCGTCTTCATCTCTGTTTGTCGACGAAGCTTTCATCATGGCCAGAGAGATAAACAGAGAGAGAGGGTTGAATCGAGACAGTTTGAATCGTGAGTGCTTGATTCGAGCCGATCTCTGTGTGTAGATCAGATGATTTTTGTGATCTTAGGTTTAGCCACAAGATTAAAAATAATCGGTGACCACAAAGTGAGAGGATTAACCAAGATTGACTTATAACCATAGACAATAAAATTTATAATTAGAGCATATGGTATATGATTATTTTAAAAATTAATAAAAAGATTTGAATTTCAATATTTTTAGTTCTAGTTTAGGGTGTATGATTAATTTAAGATTAGTTTCCAAGTTTGGAGTTTAGAATAAAGGTTTAAGTAAAGGATTTGAAATTTAAAGGTTTGGGATACTGATTTAAGATTTGAATTATTTTTTTAGAATATTAAGTTTTAAATTTATATTTAAGATATAAAGTTAAATTGGGATTTTTTGGTTTTAGAGTTAAGAATTTTGGAGGCAAATAAAATGGAGTGAGAGGGAAAATGAAACAATGGTGAGAGGAAAAATCAATTATTTTCCCGCTTTGGTAAAAGAGAAAGTGAAACAAGTATAAGAAGAAAAAGTGTTTGCAGAATTAAAAGCGGACCAATGAAACATAGCGTTTCATTTTCAAAAACGCTATCTAAAAACAAAAGGTATGTAAACCATAGCACAACTAGAAAAAACGCTATCATATTCTGCTATTAATACTCACATTTCCTGTAGTGTGTGTGCCATGATCAATAGGTCATTCTGCTTCAACAATGATGCAAAACATAATCACGAATTCATGTGCACATCATTTGACGTTCCATAAGATTTTTCCTAATATGCTGTTTCTTTACAAGAAAAATTGATTATTCGGCCTTCTCCAGTTAAGAATATGAATGAATCGATTAACTTTATTGTTTGATCCTTCCGAATAAGATAGAGAACTGATGCACATAACATGAAAGATTATACACTGAAATCATTGTGAAATGTATTATATAAAGTAGTGGTTAAGGGAGTTTTACAGTGAGTTGGGGTTTAATTCAGAGTTTTATAAGCTACATTGCGATTTTCAAAGTCTTATTTGCTGAGCTAAGAATTCAGTTCATCATGACAAGACTAAGCATATGGCTTCTAAGATTCATTTCATCAGATACATCATTAAGTTGGGGTTGGTTTGAGTTATACATATTCACACTACTCTAAACCCAGCATATATGTTGACAAAGAGTTTATCTGGTCATTCATTCGAGAAGTGCTTCGTAACACTGGGGGTTATCGCCTGATCGTGCTAGAGCATACTCTGAGATGGTCATGTTTTGGTCATCTCAGCATAAGGAGTACATGAAAATACAAGAGCAAAAGTGTTAGTATTTTGCTCTTGGATAAACAACAAGCTAAACTAACGAAGAAGTAAAGGTTTCAGATACTTATGCAGGGTTACTGGTTGATCTCCGAAAAGATTCAAGTGCTCGTTATCTGAAGAAGACAGTCAAAAGGTTAGGATTTTCTCGGATTTACTGGATAATGAAGTTCAGGAAAGAGGGGGAGTGATACTTACAGATTTTAAGGACTGAGCTTTGAGGCTGAGATTGGTCTAGCACTGGAAGAGCCGGGTTTGTCAGATTCTACGATGGTGGATTCAAGCTATTTGTGATTTTCTCAGGGAGTTTAAAATCAACGGGAAGAGAGAGAGAGTCGGTGACTTCACCGTTTTGGTTTGTCGATCAGAAGTTTGAGACTTTGAACATTCTGAGGTTCGGGACTGCTTGAGGGTTCAAGGGGTTTTGAAAGAGGTTCGTCGTTTGATTTGCAGTGGCCAGTTGAGCCGGTGAGGCTGAGCTGGGATGACTCGGATATGGTTTTGGTTTGTCGGAACGAGAGAGTTTTGAGTTTCAACGAAGACAAGAAATGACATGATCGACAAGATGGAGTTTATAAAATTGTGTTGTGGGCTCGGATTGAGCTATTTGGTTTGGCTAAAGACAAAAGACGTTTGGACCTTTGGCACTCAAGCCCAAGCTAAAAGAAAGCAGCTTGATGTTAATTGGTAAACAAGTTGTTACAGTGGGATCTATTTCCTAACAACCATCGTTTTCTTCATAAGTGAAGTGGCGAATACAGAGTTTCAGTGAGTTCGGAGAATACAGAGGTGAGAGAGAGATCATACACAGAGGAAAAGAAAGCTGTTAATCAAGATAGGGAGATCACGGAGTGATCCAAGTTCTTTAGATAGCCGTTCTTTCTTCAGTTCGCGGTTGCTAGTTCTTGGTGTCAGGGGACTCAGAGGTTGACAGAGAGTCATCCTCATTGCAATCTCTGTAGTAATCCTCTCTAATATAGACCTTGTGTATGTGCTTGTAGTAACTACACGGAGAACAAACACTTGTTAATCAAATTAATTATATAGTGAATTGCTAGTTGAGCTAACTATGGTGAGTATAGCGGCTTCTCTCGATTTTCAGGGGTGCAATGAACATTGGGTGAACAATTCTCGTGTGTTCTTGTGTTTTGAATTTGATCTATCACTAGCTATGAATCAGTTGAACCTAAACAAGTTAAAGATCTAATCAACTTAAATAATAAGAGCTAAGATTGGATCTTAACATACATTTTTCTTAAGGATTGCACCAACACTTCCAAATCTCTTCATCAATTTGTCTTCTCCAATCGTTGGCATACCTTTTCACTTCTTCTTTTTATTTTAGAAATCAAGAGATCAAGAACACAAATGACTTTCGTATTGCCTTAAAAAGTATCTCAGAAATTAAAGCTTAATTACTCACACAAATCGTTGGTAATTAAACAACATATGCATCGGTATTATATAAAACTCTAAAAAAACCTAAACCTATTAGTAAAAGCACTTTCAATATTTCCTAATCCTTTTCGATAACCATAACAAGTTAGGATTATGAATCTCATGTGAATCACAATAAGCTACCAAGTTCATGAGACATGAATTCACCTCCTCTGTCTGATCTGAATGTCTTCAGTGTTGCCCTTGTTTCTTGTTCTGCAAGTTGTTTGAATTATTTGAATTTGCTGAAAGCCTCACTTTTCTCTTTTAACAGTATAATCCACATGTATCTCGAAAAATCATCAATCCAAAGTTCTTCATGGACAAGCTCAAGTGAACTTGTAGCTCTATATGAGGTAGCTTGCGGGAAGGCTTTCTTGCTTGTTTGTCAAGTAAACAAGACACACAAGTTTCCTTTACGATTGCTATGGGTATGCCAAAAACTAGTTCCTTTCTTATCATTGTATTTATTGTCTCGGTATTAACATGTCCTAGCCTGGCGTGTCATCTAGATGATTTGGTAGGAGACGTGATTTGCAAGCATCGTATGATATCAGCTTATAAGTTCACTTTATACAGAGATACATTAATCATGAGGCCTTTATCATTAGATATCATGTTCGATCATAGAGCATTAGTATGTCATGTTTCATTCTTACCTCCCATTCTGTGGCTTGGCCTAAGCTAAGAATGTTGCTTTGTAACCCATGTACGTAGTACACGTTGCTTAGGGTTTTCTTCTCGCCTCCCTTCAAAACAAATCTGATTGAGCTTTTTTCCTTTAATATCTATGCAGAAACGGACCTTTCCTGAAACACCTTTATCAAGTTTTAAAAAGAACATTCGATTACCATTCATATGGTTGCTTTCTCCCTTGTCAAGATACCACAAATTCTCCATGTCTTTTTCGATTTCGAAGTTGCTTGGTTTCCCATGTTTCTCATTGAGATACACTACTTCACGCATCATTAATTGGTATGATCTTGTGTATCTTCGTCCTTCTTCTCAACAGTTTCCTGTAGATTAAGCCTTCTATCAGGGCATTCTGATGCGTAATGCCCAATCTTATTGCACTCGAAGTAAGTAATGTGACTCTTATCTTTATCTCTGTTTTGACCCTGTTTCCAAGCTTCCTTTTATGCGTAGAACCCTCCAAAATGGCCTCGACCTCTCTTTCTTCTCCAGTTGCCTCGTCGACCGTGTCCCCTTCCTCTATTAGTCCCATAGTTCTCGTATTGGATCTCTCTGTTAGCATACATCCGCTTCCTGTGATCATTATGTTGTTCTTCTACTTTTTCTTCTTCTTCGCTTATTATCTCTTCATATGCTTTTAATCTTCCAACTATATCCTCAAGGTTAACCACATTAAGATCCAACATCCGTTCCAGAGATGCAACCATGTGAATATACTTCTTTCTTGGTAAACTTTTCAACAATTTCTTGACAAGTTTTGGTTCTTCTATGATTTCTCCAAGAGAGGTCGATTTTGACAAGATTTCGGTTAACATTCCAACGAAAATATCATTGTAATCTTCTTCTTTCATCTTGATTTTGTCAAAATCAATCATTAGTTTCTGCAACCTTGCTTCTCTTACTCTTTCGGCTCCCACATGACAAACCTGAATTGCATCCCAAACAGCCTTAGCTGTGTTTAGGTTTCCAACTTGCAGTGTTAACGCCTCAAGTATAGATTGAACGATCAAGGCAATAACCAGATCATTCTTGTTACTGAGATCAACGGTGTAGTTTGAGGAAGTCAACACTGGAAACTTGATGGACAAGGGTCCAATTTCTTTGCTGCTTGTCCTTGTGCTTTCTTTCATGTCACCCATAGTCATTGTCTTCAACATCTCGTTCTGATACCAATTATAGAAATTAAGAGATCAAGAACATAAATCACTTTTGTATTGCCATTAAAAGTATCTCAAAAACTAAAGCTTAATTATTCACACAAATTGTTGGTAATTAAACTACATATGCATCGGTATATATAAAACTCCAAAAACTCATAAACCTATTAGTAAAAGCACTTTCAATATTTCTTAATCCTTTTAGATAACCATATAAGTTAGGATAAGGATAGCTTTGTTTCAAGCTAACTCCAAGCTTAAACCAACACTTTTTAGCTACTCTAGTCGGTCTTATGCCAGCTTTTAACATTACTGTTAGAGTGAGTCTCTCTAGTTTGGTATTATCTTGCTGTTCTGCGACACATAAACAGGCTAATATCATTTTTGATTGGTTTATTATTACTTTTGCGTGATTCAAATCTGTTCTATGTAGTCTCTCATTTTTTTCAGTAAGTGCTTCGTCTAGCTATCTTAATGAATCTCGATTCCAAGAGCGCTTTCTAAATTGTATCTTGATTCAGAGATTTGACTCTGCAGCCTGGCTAAGAAAAGAAAAGCACAAGGGATTACATACAAAGTTGAAACTAACATTCATGAACTATTTTGTGTTAAAAAATGCTATATATCTCAACAACAACTGACAATGAGAGAAATACTCTCATCTCATGCAAAACAGTCATGTGCTTATAAACTTTGAAGGCCTTTAGCAACTGATAATGGTCTAACAAAAAAAAATAGTCACAAACTAAACTGAAATCCCCACATAAAAATAACATCTTACACCACAATGATTAGATAATGTCAGTAAAACAACGTTCATGTGTTTTTATCCATTTTCCTAAATTCATAGTGCAAATACTAAAGTTTTTTTTATTCAAACTTCATGAAGGCATAGAATAATGAAGCAACAATAATCCATACTTGAATCAAAATTTAGAAAGTTGCAAATTATCATCTACAGAAGTAAAACCAAAACAAAAACACAGAGAGATGAAAGATTCAGTTGTCCTTTTAGGGGTCCTCATTTCTCAATTCCAAAAGGTATATTAGTTTGGTTTAACATCAGGTTCAGCAGTGCTGGTTTCCTCAACCCCAAAAGCATCAGCTATATTGAAGTTCAAGTTTTTCATCATGGTTCTGCTCCTTCCAACTCCATCTCCTTTCTTCATCATAGCAGTAAACTCCGAGAAATCAATCCTCCCATCCTAAACCAAACCGATTGAATCAATTTTTACTACACAAACCCACAAAGAAATAAGACAAAAGGTAATAAATATATCATGAAGGCATGTTCTTACATTGTCAAGATCAATCTCCTTGATCATGTCATCAAGAGGAGTGTCACAGAGACCAAACTCAGTGCAGGCTTGTTGAAGCTCATCAATGGTTATATAACCACTACCGTCTTTATCAAAGTATGAGAATGCAACCACCAAATTCTCCTCTCTCTCCATCTTGTTCATGTGTAGTGTCGCTGCTAGAAACTCACCATAGTCTATCGTCCCACTGTTATCTATATCCGCCTGCCAAACACCAGTTCATGCCTCGTGAGAATCTATTACAACATCTTTTGTGCGGTGACATTAAAAGAGAACTTACCGCATCCATAAGAGACTTGATTTCTGATTCCATTAGTTCAGATCCGACTCTCTTCAGACCAGCTTTAAGCTCCTCAAAGGTGATTGTTCCACTGTTGTCTGTATCTATCATCTTGAACAATTCCTTCAGACCACCAATCTCTTCCTCCGAGAGTCTCTCAGCGATTACCTAACCGAGAAACCAGTTCTTGACATTAAGCAATGGAACCATATATTAAAGAACGTATTTTTTTGTTAATCCTTACCCGCAAGGCCATTTTCTTAATCTTGTTCATCTGTGAGAACTGCTTTAGTCGAGACAAGACTGCTGGATCAAGAGGCTTGTCTGGTGCTGCCTGCTCATCAACGATCCACGGGTGGCCTAATAATAAATCATAAGAGGTAAACTCAATTGTGACATTTTATAGGAGCTAACAAAGAAATATAATCATTTAAAATATAGCTTACACAATGCTTCATGTGCAGAAATGCGTTTCTTGGGGCTCCTATCAAGCATTTTGTAAATCAAATCTTTGGCACCTTCTGAGATAGTGGGCCACGGGTCAGATTTGAAATCTAGCTTCCCTTGCAAAATCTGTCTAAAGATTCCTGACTCAGTTTCTGCAAAGCAAATGAGAACAAAGAAGCATAAATCACACAAGCAATGTAATAACAAAAGTACTGTCTTTTTTATAAACTTACCTGCCCAGAAAGGAGGAACACCACTTAGTAAGATGTAAAGGATAACACCAGCGCTCCACACGTCTATCTCTGGTCCATAACATTTTTTGAGAACCTCGGGAGCAACGTAGTACGGACTTCCCACTACATCATACAGATACTGCCCTGAAGTGCAAAACAACATAATGAGAGTCTCGTTAGACAGTATAATTGACCCTAAAAGCATTGCTGCATAAGCACGTATTACACATTTGAAAGGATGAAGCATTTATTTTCCTGGATAGGCTTATCTCAACAAAAAGTCAAAGTAAATAAATGTTTCCCTAACAATAATATGCTCAAACAGCAACGTTGAATTGACCATTCAAAATGATCTGATTTTTATCCAACTTATGGATCAAGAAACCAAATTAACATCTGATACACATCTGAAATAATGAAGCTTTTATCTACAAGAGATTCATAAAATCCTAACAAAGCGTCAAAGCCTGATTCAGAAAAATCTATACAAAGAAAACATCCCTAACAATGCTCAACAAAGATTCAGATTTTATCAAAAGTCTAACCATATCAAGAAACCATAAACGCATACGTATCAAGAAGCAATCAATCAAAAAACGAACGCAAACCCAGATTATAATCAAGATTAGCTAATCAAGAACCCATTTGCTTGGATCAAGAAACGAAACAAGACATTTCTTGAAAAGTGAATCAAGAAGCAATCAATCAGATAAACAATCATCAAACCTGGCTTGTAGAAGACAGACAAACCAAAGTCCGTAGCCTTAAGCTTAGCATCATCATTAGGGCTATCAAACAAGAAATTCTCAGGCTTGAGATCTCTATGCATAACACCCAGCGAATGACACGCCTCGACAACGCCAAGAATCGTCTTAATCAGCTTAGCAGCCTCCCGCTCGCTGAAATGCCCTTTGGAAACAATCCGATCGAAAAGCTCCCCGCCTTCACAAACCTCCATGACAATGTGAACAAACACGGAGTCCTCGTAAGTCCCCTTGATCCGGACAACGTTGGGGTGCTCGGAGAGATGGTGCATGATCTGAATCTCTCTCCACACATCCTCGTAATCCTCGCGGCACACGAGCTTGCGCTTGGGGATCGATTTGCAGGCGTAGTTGGCGGAGGAGGATTTCTCTGTGCAGAGATAGGTGGTGCCGAATTGGCCCTGGCCTAGCTTTTTGCCGAGGAGGTAGTGATCGCGTAGTCTCGGTGTTTCGTAGGGGAGGACGCTGCTTGAAGGTCGTCTTGGATTTGTTTTCTCCATTTTTCTCTCAATCTGAGGAAGGAAGGAAGACGATGACTTTGTTTTGTTTCGTTTTTAAAGAGTGGAAGAGGAGACGAGGGGAGACACCACCCTTCATTCTTCTCTCCATGTGCTGCTGACTCTTTCTTTATGCAATTATTGTATTATTTTCCCGTGACCATTTACCATTTACATTTTCATTTTAATTTTGTACCAACTTCTTTTATTATATTGATTTGCATCCAGATGATAAATCTATTGATGGGGACTAGTGGGTAGGGACGAGCAGTTTACTACTATTAATAGTTAAAAGAGGTGTGGAGATTTTTGATCAAAAAAAAGAAAGCTGTGTGCAGATAATTATATTAATTTACATTTGTATTTCCAACTTAAATATGAATATAGTTTTGTATTTGGTGAAAAACTATCTATACATATATCTTAACTTTGGTAGATCAACTTATGTTATGCCTATAAATTTTTGTAATAAATACATTTTAATTTTCTTGAATAAATAGCCTATTTTATGGATGAATATTTTATGTAGTTGGAATATTTTGAAATTTATAATTATAAAGATATAAACTAACACAAATTATGTTCAAAACGTCTAATAAGAATGCGAGTTTTACAAAACTTATAAAAATAGTGATCATTTGAATTGGATTGCATAAAGGGTTTAGAAAAGAAAGAAACTGTTTAGAGTTGGGCATATTTCTTCTTAGACCACTTGGGGATGTGCATGATCTTCTCCGGACTATTCAATGAGATGTAAGTGCATGATACCATCAAATGCACAAGCGTATAGCTAGATAGCAAAAGTAAACTGCTGTCTTCATGTATCAAAACCAAGTTCTTTTCCATACATTACATTCATTAATCATAATTCAGACTTATTTCTCTCTCAATTGCCTTATACTGGCTTCTCTCTAACTTTAAAAGTTTGTCCTTCTTGACAGTGACGGGTACGTTGGAGGGAAGAGATCACCTGACTCTAATGATTTTTTAAAAACACAACATTGCTTGTATTTTTACAAAAAAAAAAAAATGTTGTAAGATTAGTTTATTGACCATCTAGTATCTGCTGAAAATTAGTTTGAACTCAAGATTTTTCCAATCGATAATCATATTTTCCATTGTTCAATGTCTATTTTTTTATAATCTTCTAATTTTTAATTAATTTTCCTGTTTTATTTTTGTAGCAATCAAAAACTTCTATTTTTTATTAATACTTTTTAATATGATTTTATTTTTATATAAGTTTGCAACATAATATTTGGATATTAATTAAATACTTTAATGTTTTTAATAATTATTTAAAACTATATTTAACTATAAATTGATATTGACCCCAATAAATATTAAGGCTGAGTGCTCCTTGGCCACCAATGGCGACCATCTTCCTCTTTTTCTGTTAAAATGTTAAATCTTATATCTACTAGATGCATAGTCCCCGCGTAAGCGCAGAGATTGGATACGTTGTTGATGTGTTGTGTAGTTTTGTGTATGAGACTTTGCTGTTTTTTTTTAACATTTGTTTATCTGGCTTATGTATAATGGTGATGAATAAAACATTAGAAGTCACACAATTTGATTAGTCTGATAAAAGAATAAACATCGAATTCATATGGGTTGCTATTTTCATTTTTAACTTCGTAGTGATTTTATCGAGCATTTCTTTTATTAGTAGTTTTATCGAGCATTACTGTTATTAGTGCTTTCATATAGTTTAATGGAGACAAGACAAAAAAAAATGACATGTGTTTATTAGTGTAATTTTCTTTCTGAAATTATGTTGTATATATATATATATATATATATATATATATATATATATTTAATTCTGATGTATATGAGATTTATGGTCGATCTGAATGGTTTGGGGTAAATGTTTATTATTGAAAAATATGTTTTTATTTTATTTGATGATTATAACTGAATTGAAATGATATTGGAGGTTAGAACATGATAACCTTTCTTATATAAGTATCTAAGATGGTTTCATAAAGTTTCAAATCCTTAAGCCATTTTGTATCCTAACAACCAGCATAAAAAATCATTTTGAATCTCCCTAAGCTTTTAGGTATCCCAAAAAGCTCAAATTAAAAAAAAAAAATTATATGCAAGCACTACATTTCGAATCCGCGCACTTGCGGTACCAACTTCTTGTCACCAACTTACACCACTGGGCTATTTCATCACTCATCGATAACATTCAATCTTACGAAATATTATACGTTTTTGTTTTCCCTAATAACACACACGGGACCCGCAAACTTGCTGACGTGGACACGCTGAGGAGCTTCAAAAGTGTACTATTATTATATAGATTTTTATTTTTGACCAAAGATACAAGAGATGACGAATAGTGAGAAATGAAAAACAACAACACAACACCAAAACATGCTACGGGCAAAATCAAAGACCGGAAAAAATAACAACACAACCCAAGCAGTAAAATGGATTAATAACGAGATGATATCAAACCTAATACTCCGAGACTAGACAAGAAAACTGAACAGCTACCGTGAGTTTCCGAGAGAAAGGCCCTCTCATACCTTGAATGCAATAGTTCCTACAGCTTCCAACTAACAACCCTACAGCGACCTTCTTTCTTTCCTCTCCTCTTCCTTTTGCATCATAAAAGTAAAACCCTCGGATTAAGGTTGAGTGTTGATCGATGTACTAGGACGACTGATGGTGCTTGTGTTAGAAATTATCTCTTTTGAACTATTATTAATTACTTATGAATCAAGAAAATAATTAAAGTTTCGATTACACTACAAGAAAAAGGGTCGTTTCTGACGGGCAAATCCGTTAGAAAACGGTTAGAAATGGTCTGTTCTGACCGATTTTCGACAGAAACGCCCGTCAATTCTATTTCGTCAGATTAAAGTAGTATAGTCCCTAATTATCTATTGACTACTGATTTATAGTTTTTTTTGTTTAACCGAGGATATTTCGGACCAAAACCCATACTAATCCCCACAAAAAAAATATTGTAAATTGATGAAGCTTCGGTCCAAGTATTCTAATAGGTCGAAAGTATTAATATATATCCACGTGACCACAAGTTAAGATAAACTAAATAGCAATTGATTTGCCATTAGAGATTCTGGACTGCCATATACCACCTGACCACTCGTGTCTCGTGGTTGCTGATTTACAGTTATTCGTTTGGTCATGCAAATTTCGTGGAATTGTTCTTGTAGCTATTTTTATATCCTAAGAAAAATGTTCGCAAGAATAAATAACTTATGTTCATAAACTAAACCGAAAGGTCGTGGAGAGTGGACAACACGTCGTCTGGTTAGCGATGCGATTTAACCAACTTGTAGATACTTTCCGATGAATTTGAAAAGGACAATGATGTATTAGGTATGAATACTATGAATGACGTGTTGACTACTTTACTAATCAGAACGTGCAATGTTAAAACCACTCACCAGAACAACACACATATTTATTTTAAATAGACGTGTATCTCACGATGTTAAGTTTTTTTCTTTATTTGAAAGAATGTTAAGTTTTCTTTCTTATTAATTTCGCCAAAACATTTGATTAATCATTTTTAATTTCTACATTTTCTTGGTCGAGGTTGTTTAATTAAAGTATGATAAAATTTTGAGTTATGGACTCTTAAAATACGTCATTTATTTTGTTTTTTTTGGTACTCCTAGGTGATTCTCATGTGATTATGCACATGAATAAATATTTATAAAATAAAAGAAAATATAATAATTTGTAATATTTTTCTTTTTTATCAGTTTTAAATCATTTTCTAATTAATATGTATGATAAAAAAAAGAAAAAATTATTAAGTGATTTATAATATTTTCTCATTTTAATTAGGTAAGTGATTTATAATATTTTGGATATATTTAGTTGAATGCATATTCTATTGTAATACATGGTTTTTTTAATTAGGTTAAAATTGGATTATTCTTTTCTTAATTTAAACTATTTCAGTTCATCTACTTATTTTATAAAATTTTGAATAATTTTCATATATGTTATATAGAGAAAAATGGGAACATAAATACAAAATCAGGATTTAAAATATTATTCATATAAAATAACTAAAGTACAATAAGGGGATTATCTGATTATTCTAATTTTACCGGTTCGGTTATTCATATTTTGGTATATTTTGTTTAATCAATTTTTTTGAAATGAATAATATTTTGGTTGTAATTAGACAGAAATAAGTATAATGTTGTTAATTAGATTTTTATACTTTTCTATAGAATGTTTCCGATAAAATTAAATAAATCAGTGTAGAGGGATTTAGAGTTGCATAAACAAAATGAGTCACTACCACTTTGAAAGTTCGTTGATCAGTTTAAGTTTAAGAAAGTAACTATTACATAAGAAATCATATAAGTTTGTTTCCATCAATCTGGTCGTACTCAATTCAGATAAAGTAACAAGAATACATTTAATTTTCAAGTTATTTATTAATTTCAAGCTATTCATTACATATTTTTATTAATATATGATATTATATGATTAATTTATGTTATTAAAAATTAATTATTAATAAAAATAGTCATAATAACAAGTAGTATTTTATAATTTTATACAGCTTCACATTTTTAAATATTTAATTGGGTTTAAGATAGTAATAAGATATAACATCTTTGAAAAATATGATATTAATTAATAAGTTTATATTTTAAAAAATTATTGTTTTTAATCATTTACTAAAATATATGAATTCTAAAAAGATTTGAAAATATGATATTAATTGAACAGTTTATGTTTTAAAAAAATATGTTATTTTTAATCATTTACTAAAATATATTCATATTAAAATATTTTTTTGAAAAAAATTATTTATTATGTCAATTTGTTTTGTGAAGTTATGTTATATATATATATATATATATATACATACATCTATAAGTTCTTAAAATTTATAGTTATTTCATTTTATTTATGCTGCTTTGCGAAAATAAAAATAAAACTAAAACTAAAACTAAAATTCGTTTATATATTTATGGATATGCATGTTTATATTTTTAAATTATTTCTTTTTTTATTTTTGTAAAACCGAAAGTTTAAATTAAAAATTAACAAAAGTTTTATTAAGAAAAAAGAAAATAAAATAATAATTAGTAATGGCAATTTGGTATAATTTTAGTAAGAAAAATATAAATATCAATAATGATAATTATAATAAGGGCTCTCTTATACTCATATAATATTATAGAAATACCAGTATGAGAAAACTAGGTTAAATCCTTCTATATTAAAATATATTGTCATTCTTTAAATTTTTTCTATGGGTTGATTGTGGTATTGGTCATGGTTCCTACGTCATGCCTCTTTTTTAGGTTTATGATGAGAGGTTTCTCATCTTTTTCGTCCCTTGTATCCCTTGCTTCCTACATATGGGAATCCTTTAATCGATACGCTAAGTCCTCTTCCCACTTTACATGTGCAAAAGCTTGGGCAATACGTGATGCACCTCAGTACATAGAACCAGCTCAACATGGAGATCAGGATGTTCCGATCATATCAACCTAGGTTCACTCATCTGACCGTACCGATCATCCCGTATGCATACTGTTTCTTACCGCCGTGCATTCATTGTAATTCGATGAACCTGGACAATAACTGAAGGGTCATCTTAACCAATCTGCACGGAAAACTGAGTTTTTGACTCATTTATCATTTTTAATCAATATTTTTATTTTCTATGTATTGTTTTCTAAAATTCCTTTTATTTATCTTTGACTACAACTTAGTATAAATATTTAATTTCATTTGATCAAGAAAGCGTTCAATTTTTCTTTCTTACTTTGAGTTCATCTCATTGTTCTTTGCTTAGAACACTTTTCGTTTTTGGTGAGGTTATCTCTAAGTAAACAAATTTTTCATTTGTTGGACTTGTGCATCATATCAAGCAACAATCAAAATCTGATAGTATCAAGAGACATTCCACACCTCTTGTATCACCCTTCAAACCACCAGTTCTCATTCAGATCCTCTGAGTTCATATCCCTTTCCAATCCAGAAGAGTGATCCTAATTAGGGTGTATCAAAATGGTATAAGAGCCACTCTTCCGGTATTGTCTATCCATCTTTCTCATCTTCTATTTTCTTAAATACTTCTTCTTCATCTTTCTATCTCAAATCCGGGCTATCTCTTTACCTACCATATAAAACAAAAAAAAAAACAAAAAGAAAGATTTATAAAGAAAAGAAAAAAATTCGAAAATTTTGATTGATTAATTAGGTGGTGGAAGAGAAATCATGCTGGCTGAGGAGAAATCTTGCTGGCTGAGGAGAAATCCAGCCTTATAGTGGTTAATATGGATTTCAAAACCCATTCTGTTATTTTTCTATCTTGTGTTTCATCCTTTGTTTACTTGGAGAATACCATTGGGTTACTTGATTTGCTCTCTTAGAACTCTAAGAGGAGACTCTTGTGTGACCACTAAAATTCTGAGAGAAACATGTGTGTGGGTGAGTTCAAACACTTGAGAGTGTGAGGTTTCTTTTTGTACTAATTTTTGTGTTTATGTTTTTCAGAAAACCATGGACAGTGATGAAGAAAGAAACCGACCCGGATATTTTATAGCTGGTTTATCTAATTTACATATGTGTGCTTTGAATGATTCTATAACTAACCTTATGAATGAAGGTTTAGAAAAGATCCATCAGAGGCTTGACCAGATCCAGGTCAGCCAACAGACGTGACCTCGAACCAGAGCAAAGAGAGAAGGCCCAACCGGTCTGACAATGAGATCCAAGAGGAGAAATGTCAAGAGGATGATGACAGATCCATCAATCGACCTAGGGGAGGTCATAGAAACCGTGATCAAGGTGATGTTAATCCTTTTGCTCGAAATGAAAGAGTTGATGACAACTTTTGATGGTAGAAATGATCCGGATGCTTTTCGTGAAAGTGAAACAAAAATTGAATTCATCTTTGATTTTCAAAACTTTTCTGAACTTAAAAAGGTTATATTAGCATCAACGGAGTTTACTGGCTATGCTATTAATTGGTATGATCAAGTTGTGACTCACAGGAGGAGAGCAGGTGAACGACCGATAGCTATATGTGACGAGCTTTCCATGCTAATGAGGAGACGGTTTGTTCCTACCCACTACCACAGAGATCTACCCCAGAAACACAGACACTTACTTCAAGGAACCAAATCAGTTGAGGACTACTACCAAGAGATGGAGGTCTTGATGATCAAAGCAGATGTAGATGAACCCATGGACGCCACTATGGCCCGATTCCTTTCAGGTCTCAACCGAGATATCCAAGATCGAATGGAACTTCAAGAGAATGGGAATGTGGAGCAGAAATTACACAAGGCCATTCTGATCGAACAACAAGTCAAAAGAAAGAGCTTCTCTAAGCCGGCCTTTGCTTCCAAACCAAGCTATCAAGATAAAAGTAGGTCTTCAACAACAACAAATACTGCTTTTAAAACTGATGTTCCTGCTCGTGCTGATAGAGAAAAGGCAGTAGAAGCACCCAAGCGAACTAGAGACATCCAATTCTTTAGATGTCATGGTCTTGGACACTATGCTAACAGATGTCTAAACCAAAAGGTCATGATTCTCTTGGAGAATGGAGAAGTAGAGTCCAAAGATGACAAGGATGATATTGGACCAGTCTTTGATGAGGATGAAAAGGCATTCGATTACCCACATCTTGTCCCACTTCTTGTTTCTAGGAAGCCTTTGAACGATGCAATTGGTCCCAACTTCGATGAGGAGGACGATCACTTGGACGATGATCAAGGTCCGACCTTTGATTATGATTCTGGTCTGGTCTTTGATGAAGACGACAACCACTTCGACTATCCAGTCATGGTCCACTTCTTGTCACTAGAAGATCATTGAGTGTTCAGCTCAAAACCAATGAACGAGAACAAAGGGATAATAATTTTCATTCTAGATGCTTAATTTCAGATAAAGTTTGTTCTATGATTATTGATTATGGCAGTTGCACTAATGTTTCCAGTGACACTCTTGTTAGGAAACTTGGACATGAGACAAGGCGTCTCTCTCGACCTTTCAGATTGGAATGGCTAAACGAGGCTGGAGAGCAGTATGTGAAGGAGCAAGTCACAGACCCTCTTACCATTGGTCGTTACGAGGACGAGGTCGTTTTTAATGTTCTTCACATGGACGCATGCCACATTCTCTTAGGTCGACCATCAAAATTTTATAAGAAAGATGTGCATGATGGGCTCAAAAGCCGACACTCCTTTGCTCATAAGGGAAAGAAGATCACACTGGTACCCTTGACTCCTTTGGAGGTTCGCCAAGATCAGGTTCAACTTAAGAAAATTCGTGACAAAGAGCTTAAGAAGGACGAACCAGAGACATCCCACAGAAACTCCAACTTCTTTATCAAGGAAAGTCAAATCAGGAAATCCTTGTACTCTCAAAAGTGATTTCTTGTTCTTGTTTACAAAGAATCTCTTATGGCTTCTTCTTCTTCTGATCTTGCACCGGAGATTCCGAGTGAGTTGCTAGATATTTTGCAGGATTTTTCAGATGTTTTTCTAGATGATAATCCAAAGGGATTGCCACCAGTAAGAGGCACTGAGCATCAGATTGATTTTGTCCCGGGTGCGTCTCTACCTAACCATCTAGCGTACCGCACTAACCCAGTAGAAACAAAGGAACTACAAAAGCAATTTGGTGAGCTTCTTGAGAAGGGCTACATCAGGGAAAACCTTACTTCTTATGCCGTGCATGTTCTCCTTGTGTCCAAAAAAGATGGCTCTTGGCGCATGTGTGTGGACTGTCCTGCCATCAACAACATAACGGTAAAGTATAGGCATCCCATACCTAGGCTTGATGACATGCTACACGAATTGCATGGTTCTTGTGTTTTCTCTAAGATTGATTTGAAAAGTGGTTATCACCAGATTAGGATGAAAGAAGGTGATGAATGGAAAACTGCATTTAACGAAGGTAGATTTATATGTGGCTTGTCATGCCATTTGTGCTTACTAATGCACCTAGAACTTTCATGTGTTTGATGAATCATATCTTGAGGTCTTTTATTGGTCATTTTTTTGTTGTCTACTTTGATGACATTCTTATCTACAGCAAGACCTTGATCAATCTTTGTGGTGGTTGATAGATTCTCTAAGATGGCTCATTTCATACATTGTCATAAAACTGATGATGTTTTGAAAGTTGTTGATTTATTCTTTAAGATGGCTCATTTCATAGATTCTCTAAGATGGCTCATTTCATACATTTCATAGATTCTTATCTACAGCAAGACCTTGATCAATCTTTTTGGTGGTTGATAGATTCTCTAAGATGGCTCATTTCATACATTGTCATAAAACTGATGATGTTTTGAAAGTTGTTGATTTATTCTTTAAGATGGCTCATTTCATAGATTCTCTAAGATGGCTCATTTCATACATTTCATAGATTCTTATCTACAGCAAGACCTTGATCAATGTTTTTGGTGGTTGATAGATTCTCTAAGATGGCTCATTTCATACATTGTCATAAAACTGATGATGTTTTGAAAGTTGTTGATTTATTCTTTAGAGATGTTGTTAGGTTACATGAAATTCCTAAGACCATTGTTTCAGATTGTGATGCTAAGTTTCTTAGTTATTTCTGGAAAACTTTGTGGTCTAAGTTAAGAACGGATTGATGTATTCCACCACTTGTCACCCTCAGACCAATGGTCAAAGTGAGGTTGTGAACCGGACCTTGTCCACATTGCTTATGTCCTTGGTTAAGAAAAACCTTAGGCTTTCGGAATAATTCTTGCCTCAAGTTGAATTTGCTTACAATCATTCCATGCATTCTTCTACTAAGCTTTCTCCTTTTGAGGTCGTCTATGGTTTCAATCCCTTATCTCCACTTGATCTTTTGCCTTTGCATTTGAGGGAAAGAGTTAGTACAGATGGCAAGAGGAAGACGAACACTATTCAGAAGTTGCATGAGAAGGTTCATGCCAACATTGAAGCCATGACAAAGCAGTACACGAGGAAGGCAAACAAGAAGAGAAAAAAAGTCATTTTTGAGGAAGGTGATCTTTTTTGTGTTCACCTAAGAAAGGAACGTTTCCTGGAAGAAAGAAAGTCCAAACTCATGCCTCGGGTCAGTGGTCCTTTTCCGAGGGTTAAGAAAATTAGTGATAATGCTTAGCGGCCTATTTTGCAACGTAAATATGACATCTCTTCAAGCTTTAATGTTTGTGATTTATCTCTTTTTCTTGCAGATGACCCAGATTTGTGGACAAATCCTTTTGAGAGGAAGGGAATGATGCGCTTCAGTACATGTATCAGTACATAGAACAAGCTCAACATGGAGATCAGGACGTTCTGATCATTTCAACCGAAGTTCACTCATCCGACCATACCAGACAGACTGACCGACCCGTGTACAAGATCGACCCACGTACGTCTGGAAAGGAGCTAAAGCTAGAACCACGTCCAGATGACCGTACTGCAGACCGTCTTTCCCGACCAACTCGCCAAGCTAAGACTCATGGTCGATCCAGAATCAACTTCGAATGAGAGGAATCTGATTCAGACCATAACTTCTCCCTTTTGGCATGTTTGGTCCGTACCGCATGCACCGACGGACGTACTGATGGACTGACCGGCAAGTTCAATCAGTACATGGACTTTGAACATCTAAATTTCTCTAATGAAAGGACTCTAAAACTTTCAGATGACTTAACCCGCATTTGGGCACGTCCCGTTTGTGAATACCATCCGTCCGACCGTACTGTTTGTCCCGCGTGCATACTGCTCCTTACCGCCAAGCATTCTTGAGGATTCGATGAACCTGAACAGTAGCCAAAGGGTCATCTTGACCAATCTGCACGGAAGACTGAGTTTTTGACTTATTTATCTTTCTAGTCAATATTTCTATTTTCTATGTATTTGTTTCTACAATTGCTTTTATTTCTCTTTGACTAAAACTTAGTATAAATATGCAATCTCATTTGATCAATAAAGCATTCGATTTTTCTTTCTTATTTTGACTTCATCTCATTGTTCTTTGCTTAGAACACTTTTTGTTTCTTGGTGAGGTTATCTCTGAGTAAGCAAATCTTTCGTTTGTTGGACTTGTGTGTCACATCAAGCAACAATTGAAATCTGGTAGTATCAAGAGACTTTCCACACCTGTTGTGTCACCCTTCAAACCATCAGTTCTCATTCAAATCGTCTGAGTTCATATCCCTTTCCAATCCGGACGAGTGATCCTAATTAGGGTTTATCAATACATCATTCATGGTTATGCACTTTTATTTAATTAACTTCTTATGTAGATCCCTATCATGTAGTAGGCTTCTCTTGAAGGCATAAGTTGTTGTTCAGTAATCAGGGGATGTATACCTTTTCCTTATTGAAACATCCTATGTTGTTACGCATGGGTTCGACATGGTGCTAAAGGATCTCGTAAAGATCGTCAGCTGTCTCTTCTAAACTCTTGATGCTCGAAAATTGTTCCACAAACTGGTCGGTTAGTGTTGCAAAGGAGTGTATCAAACGGTTGAGCAGGTTAATATACCATTTCATGGCAGGTTTGGCCAGGGTGGAGATGAAACCCTTGCACATGGTAGCTTCCATGAGTTTCCTTTTGGATGGCTATAGTAAGTATCCATTGTTTGTACTGAGCCACGTGATTATCCGGGTCATCGGTCATATCATACATCCTCATGTTTTGGAAGGTGAACTTCCATGGCATTTCCACAAGGGCAATCTCGTCTGCAAGTGTACGCGTAGGACTTGAGGACACTTCTTCTAATGGAGGCTTGTGACACCTAGAAGTCTCTATCAGTGATTGAACCACTTCAAACCGCTTCAAGCTGTTTCTGATTTCTTTGATGCGGCCGGTTCGTGCATCCCCACATCAGTATTTGTGTCAGAGTCTTTATCATCTCCGGCCAGGTTTACTCGGTTCTCCCCCCCCCCCCCCCGAGGTGTTGGTTTCATTCTTTGGTTATCCATCCAGTGGTGGAGCTCGTCAAACAGTGTTGCATCCCTCATCTGGACTCTCCAGAGGTTATATAGGTGGGTGATAGGTTTTCAATCTGCATCGTTTCTTGCTTATCGTGTTGAGAGTGGAATTCTCCTCTCAGAGAACTAGGTTTTTGAGTTTGATCTGTCATAGCTTTTCATGCTATGCTCCAATAGTTTGGAGTGTTTTACCATCTTCTCGTTCAAGGTTTGGACTTTTGAGATAAGCATGTGGTTATCCATAGAGGTGTTGCTTTCTCGAGCTGTATGCATCTCGATTATCTGATGTTGCATGGTTGTTATCTAGTTCACAATTCTATTTCGACCAGGGTGACCGCAGGCTGCTCGTTACGCTCACTTTCTGTCAAAGTCACATATTCTTGGTTGCCCCATCCTTCTAGCACCAAACTGTTAGGGGTAAATTTGTGCAGGTTTATTGTTGGGACTACAGAAACGAGAAGTAAGCAATAATGAGCAAGAACAATTATCAAAAGTAATATTTTATTGATTTTTATAGTCAGAACTATTTTGGATTGGGAACCCTGGTTTTAGCCGCTGAACTTTATATTGGATATCTCGTTCTAGGGTTTGAGTCCCCACTCCCCCTTACATAGGTTGTTAATATTCAGACGTTAGGTTAATTAGTTCCATATCCTGAAATATGGAAGAATTTCCTTTTAGTAGAAGTTTTCTATTTTACCCGGAAGCAAGAATTGACTAGGGTCTGGAGCGAGTCATCTCCTCTCTTGTCCTTATCTCTCAAGGAGCAATCTCCTATGAGCCTCTTAAATCTCTATGCCCACATGGCATTAATGAAATAAAAATATCTTATTTTACCTTATCCTATTTTTTGGATTAAATTTTATTTTAATTAAAATTCAAAATCTCAAATTTTTAAAATCTTAATTTTAATTGTCAATGTAAATCTGGTCGAACTACGCTAAAATGATATAGTTTTACTTGGTTATATTGAGTTGTATTAAGTTATACTGCGTTATACTGAGTACTATTAAGTTAGTTAAACTGTGAGTATTACTAAGCTAGTTATACTGAGTTTTATTGAATTAGTGATACTGGTTTATACTACTTATACACAATACTATTGAGTTAGTGATACCGAGTTTGACTGAGTTAACTATACCAACTGCGCTACATCCAAATCTGAATGAATGAACAACAAAATAAAAAAAATTGGAAGAACAAGAATAACCCAAAAATTAAAGAAACTCAAAACTATATTGAATGAACAAACCTGAATCATGAAAACCCAAGAACAAGAAAAACACAAACCAATACAGAAATCACAGATCCAGAACTTAAAAAAAAAACATAACTAAATAAATAACAACCCCAGAAAACTGAGAACATCATAAATCCAAAAACCCAGATTTCTCCTTCAATATCCGTTCTATTTTGTTTTGGCGGTTGATGTTTCTTCTGTATCAACTCAAAAATTTTCTCAGTATCCATGGAAGAACGTGATGGTGGTTAATATTTGATGTTTTGGAGCAAAAATATAGTAGAAGGAAGAGATGAAGAACAAGAACCAAAGAAGAAACAAAGAAAGGAAGAGCAGATGCTTTGTTTACACTGAGAAAATAGAGAAAAGAAGAAGAAAGAGAAAAGAAAATCTGATGAGAATGAGAGTTTTTTATTCTATCCTCAGAGAAATAAAAATTTAGGGTTTAAGGGTAAACATGTAATTTAGTTATTTTATTAATTCAAAATAAATAAATAAAATTAATTTAGACATAGGGATTTCTCTTTTTTTTTTAGATTGAACAAAAAAAAAGACATAAGATTTTCAAGATTTACGTTTAAAAAGTAGGGACCAAAACAATATGGGTCATAGACCGTTTCGAACTCAGATTTGTTGGTAAGAGAGAACACCAAAAGTGCTACTTAATTTAATAAATTTAGCTTACTAATTTGCTTTATAAAATTTAATTGGGGTTAGCTGATCCCCCTCTTTTACATGTGGATTGTGCCTGTGTGTCGGCATGGAAGCAATACTACACTGATCTCTCTTTCAAAACAATTACTCTACGCTTTTTTGGAACACGGAAGACTGAAACATGTAAGTCCAAGGGATAAGCAAACAGCGAAGGAGCTACTATTAAGTCTATTATGAAAGCTTAACCCCTTTTAACAGTGAGAAGTGTTATTTCCCACATTCCTCGAAGTATAAACGTCAGAGCAGACGCACTAGCCAAAGAAGCAAGGAGAAGAGGTTGTGCTTTTTCCCATATAGATCAGACCAGGCCAGACGGAGGTGCTCCTCGGAGGATCGACTCGTCTGTTCACCACTTGATCTAAGTATAATGGGCGGCGGACAAAAAAAAAAAAAAAAAAAAACAGTGAGAAGTGTTCTTAAACAAAAAAAAAAAATAGTAGTAAAAAAATTATGAGGAGAAGAAGAGGATTACAATTTGGTATTCTTCAGTTTCCCATATTTCTCTACGAAGCTACAATATAGATTATGGAGGCCTATGAACCCACTAAAATTTGTATATTTATGTTTTAATATGTGAAATCTAAAATCTCTTTAAGTAAAATGATATAAATTTCTAATATGCATCAATATATTGCCCATATCGAGTTTCTTTCTTTTATGTTTTAAACTAGGGTTGGTCCGCGCTACGTGCAGGATATACGTTACGTCTGATGTATATAACTATATAAGTGAATATTTTCTTTGTATGTATCTATATAATCTTTTGCAAAGTAGTGTTTATCGTTTTAAACAATACTAGAGTTTATGGGGATAATGTATCTTAAGACTAATTATGTTTGATTTCGTATTTGTGTCTATATTAATAGATTGCGGCGAATGACATATTATATTGGTTGGATAAGATGTAGGTCGTGTTCTTGTTATATTTTCTTTGATTACTATGAATTCATAATTGGTTGCTCAATTATAAGTTAATATAATTTGGCTTTCAAGAGTAGACATGTGGTTTGTAGGATTGGATTAGACATTACATGATTGCATTTGCTACGGTTATGTTAAGCTGAATACTTATAAATTAATTATAAGTAAACTTTTCACAAAGGGTATTTGTTGAAATCTTACAAATTTTGAATTGGTTTGTAAGACCAAATATTAAATTGTATAAAAAATGGAATATTAGATGGTTAAAGCATGTCAATAACAAACTATACTGACAGTTTAAAAGGTAGAGTATGTTAGATTTTTGAAATATATCAAAATATTATTTATTTGGTTTAAATCATTGATATTTGTTTATATCTATGTTTTAGTGTTTATTTAACATTTTAATGTGTTTTATGACATTATATTATTGTCATTAATATTTTATTTCTTTTGTTGTTTGATGTGTAGTGTTTTTTAACAGTTTTTAACATCTTTTTCTTAATCATATCAGTGTTTTAAGTTATATTTTGTTGTCTCGAATTGCATATATGTTCATTTGTATGCATTAGGGGTTGAAATGCACATCTTGAAACTTTATGGCGAAATGTATGGGCTAAATGGCACAATATGGAAGTTTGGGGTCAGAAATACAGTCATCAAGAATTAAGGGACCAAAGCTGCAATTTCACTATATTCGGCTAGGTTTAATTGCACAATCAGAAATCCATGGGTTTATTTATGAGGATGTTCCTGCAAAGTCAAAGGTTTTGGGGTCAAAGAGGAAACTTTACAAGAGATGAAGGACCTGTTTTGCAAATAAACAAGAGCTCACCATTGGAGAGATCGAGCTTCCCTTCGCCGGATCTGTTGGTGAAGACGGCGCCCACGGGAGAGGCTGACACGGCACGAAGGCAACAAAGGAGTTGTGGTTCAACGGAGGCGCAATGATTTGACGATGACGAGTGATATTTTAAATATGTTATTTTAATTTGTTTGGATATTTTGATTTAGTTTGTATTATTAATAGTTCCCATTTTGATTAGGTTTTATTTTCTAGTTAATTATGAGTTGAACCAAACCATTAATTTGATTTGACGATAGATCCACTTTGATTTTATTCACGTTTCAGTTTCTAACTTGAGCTGCAAGTGAGCATCGTATTGTCTGGTTCAATTTGGTTATTTAAATTATCATTCTAGTAAGGCTTTTATTAATCTGGTTTTAGTCACATAAGTTGTAAAATTGATTATATGGTTGGTCCATTGGGCACTTTTGCACATTTAAATCTAACCAAAGTATTTATATACTAAAAACACGTATGCATCTCCTCTTTATGTAACCCTAGCCACATCATCATTATTCATGAGGTCAACTCTCTTTTTTTTTTCTTCTTCTCTTCCCTACACCCATTTTTATCTGCTATTCTTCTTATGTGTTGTTATTCTTTTCTTATTTGCATGTAGGTTAAGTTAAGAGGCGTTCTCGTTGTCGCATCCAAATCACCACTTCTGTTAAGCCTCTTCATGTTTTTCTAACGCCGGAGTTTAACGCCACACATTACCTGAGCGACACCACACATTACCTAAGCGACCTCCATGCATTGATATTGTTGTGAGGTCTAAGATGTGAGACAAATCCAAGTCGGAGCCATGGCGTTCTTCACCACCAACTACCATCGGTCATGGATCTGTACCGCCGGTGAGCAGTGAATGAGCAGAGGTGCATCCCTTGTTGCTTGGTTTTGAAGGGTGTATGGTAGCTCTAGATCGGAATAAGCAGAGTTTGAGTCATCAATTTACAATTTTGAAGCTCTGTGTGTGTTGTAAATCTGACTACCGCTTCCGGCTATCATAAGCAAATGATTAAGCCATGGTACGTTTATGAATCACCCCTTGAGATCATAGGTTTAGCTTACACGGTGGAAATTTTTGAAAAAAAATCAAAGATATAGAGTTTTGAAATTCTTGATTTTTATTAAATATAATTAACGTCTAAAAATGATGTCGATATTAAGAGACTGGCCATTTTCCGTTATGGGCTTGATACAAATTTCTTTTCCAAATAAAATAATGTGACACATGTCATTATCTTAACATACTCATTAATAACATGACAGTCTCACATCAGAGAAAACTCTACTTTATATAATAAATTTTATCATTGATACACTCAATACAAAAGGTATAGATTCTCTCTTGGTTCTCATCATCACTTCTAGTGCGGGTTTTGAATATTTTCATACCGGAAGCAATTTATTAATATGCATAGACATTAAATATTTCAACTTAAGGCTTAAGGGAAATGTGTGTGCTAAGAATCGAACTGAAGACCTATCTCTCATCATCAAAATCATTAACCATTAGGCCACTTAAGAATTTTAAGGGGGTGTTATTGGTTTCCTAACTTAAATTAACTCCATTAGATTTTAAGTTGGTTAGATTTTAATTTTTTTGATTCATTTTACATTCTATGATACTTGATTTATCTATACATTTAAATCCGTTTCAGTGTATTTTTAAATTAAACATGATATCATTGATTTCTATGCTAAATTTGAACTTTATTTCAAGAAGATTTCAAACCTTTAAGAGAATATATAATTGATCGTGCTTAAATTATGAAGAATCACATTTCCAAAGTTTTTATGAGATTTAAATTTTCATTTTCCCCAGGAGAACAAAAAGTTCTATAAATGATATAAAATGTGGAAATAAGAAGAATTATGCAGCTAATGTGAATAATCAAAATGTTGGGAAAATCTGAGTTTTTACAATTTTTGGTATAAGAAAAAGGGAAAATTTGAAAAAATACTCTGCAAAGAGATTTTATTTTCCAAAATGCACTGTATTTTTTTTCTTTTGAAATGTACACTTTTTCTTAAGTTAAATGACTAAATTATCCTAATTAAAATATATAATTACATTAAAATTGAAATTCAATATTCTAATTATTTAAATTAAACGATAAATTTCATAATACGAAAGAGATGAAAACAGCACAGTTGACGACACATCACATTTACTTACCAAATTTTGAATCTATTTCCTTGTGCTTTGTAAGTGTCTTTATTGTTAAAGTTTTTATAAGTTTTGCGTATATATTCTTCTTCAATTGAATTTTTTTTTTCTAAAACATTCCATTAAATTTCAAATCAAAGTACAAAGTTTGACAATGAACCCGCAGACTTACAGCATAGTTTCGATCTGCTTCATCAAAAAAAAAAGAAACCTAGGCAAAAATAAATAACCAGGTAGAGAGATAATCCAGTTTAACCCTGAGGTTGTTATTGCTCTGAGATCATTATGAGAAGTTCCTTTGCTCCCGTGACAGATAATCCAGTTTAACCCTGAGGTTGTTATTGCTCTGAGATCATTAGACCAATGATGCTGAGGGTCCGGAGACCGATTTGGGAAACGGGAATTTCTTTTCTTCCAAATAGTAGTATATATCAAAAGCTTGCATTGCTAGTTTCAAAATCAAGACAACATTTTTGTCTCTCGATTGAAATTTATGAGCACAATAATGACCAATTCACCAATTACGAACACGTAAATTCTATCCGTTGACTTTTTTCGTACTTCTATAATCATTTAGTGGAGAGATATTTGTTGATTTGGTGAGATGATGAATTTAAACATATAAAATCTTATATTTTTAATTGGAAAGTGACAACTTAGTTACGTAAAAAAAGAATTATATAATATTCTTTTAAAGATAAACTTCGAAAGATTTTAAAAGATTTATAAAATTATATATTTTCAGTTATTAGATCACTAATATAGTTATCTTTCGAAATTGATTTTTAGTCATTAAAAACATGGTCAAAATGTCTTTTTACATATATAATAAGTGTAGTTTTCAAAAACAAATTAAATCAATGCATTTTTCTTGAAAACATAAATAGAGTACTTTTTTAGTAATGTGACGATGACTGTTAATAAAAATGATGATAAAATCTGAAGGTTGATTTTGATTGATATACTTTACACATGATATTGGATTCAAAGTATTTCAAGTCAAATGGATTTTAAAAAATCTATTAAATATGAATAACCCACAAGATTTGAGAGTTGTATTCAATTAATTAGTTGAATAACAATAGATTTTAAAATTTTCTAATGAAGAGATTATAAATTTAAGAAACAATAATACTTGGATTTTAATATTTTTTTGTTCATAGAGACATTTTAACTACGATAACTAATAACATTAGATTTCAGTAGAAGGTTTAAAATTAATCATTGAATAATAACATATTACAATACCTATAGACTTAATTTTAAATCAACTAATTAATAACACCCCTTATTAATTTGTTGTCTCTAAACTACCAAAGCAAATAAAAACCTGAAGTTTAAGTGTCCTTGGCTTCTCCTCAGTGGCTGCCTTTGATCACTTCCCCTATCTTCTTTAATTAGTTTGCTCATTCATCAGTCTTCTTTTCTTGGGAATAACTTTTTATTCAACACACATTGATTCAGTTAGGTGTTATACTTATAACAAACCTCTGCGGGAGAACATAAGAAACTAAACGTTTAGGCCCTTTTGTTGTAAAACGAACATTTTGGGATCTTTTACGAAATATTCTCAAAATTACTGTTACACGCAAATTTAAAAAAAAAGAAAAAAAAAAGATCTAGAACGATTCAGATATTGTGAGAGTCCTGCTCTGACCTCGCCCCTATGGAAACCCAAGCTTTTCTTCCCTTATTAAAACCCTAAAATACTTTTCTACTCTCCTTCCAATTCGTCGATTCTGTTTCTAAGCTTGTCGGTACTACAATATCGCTTCCAGGGTTTGTTCGAAAATCTTCAAAAAAAACAATGACTCGTGCTTCGGTTTTAATCTTATCTCTTCTCCTTATTTCGCACTTGGTTTCTGCGAAAGTTATGTTGATCGGGAATTACACATCTATCTCCTTCGACGATATCGAAGCCAATTTCAGTAAGTTCTCTTTTAACTCTTCCATTGGATTCAATTTCAGGGAATCACCGTTGTGAAATTTTCAAAATTAGGGTTTGGTTGCATGTAGGAAAGATAAAAAAAACTTGTTGCTAATTTTACAAATTGAGAATTTGGGTTTTGAGATAAGCTTTATTTTCTTTCAGCTCCGATGATTAATAAATCGGGTCAGTGTGGGGTACTGCACATAGCAGAGCCACTTGATGCTTGTTCAGATTTGGTTAACACAGTGACTGTAGAAGAAGGATCAGTCACTTCTCCTCCCTTTGTGTTGATCATCCGCGGTGGATGTAGTTTCGAGGACAAGATTAGAAACGCGCAGAAAGCTGGTTATAAGGCAGCTATTGTTTACGACAATGAAGATTATGGTTTCTTGATATCAAGTATAAACAGAAAAGACAATCTCTCTAAGCTTTGTTTCAAACTTAAATTATAAAACTATTTGTTAATGACTTTTGTGAAAACATAAATGTAGTGGCTGGGAACCCATCTGGTGTAGTTATATACGGGACGTTTGTGTCTAGAGCAGCTGGTGAAATACTCAAAGAGTATGTGGGTCGTACTGATTTGGAACTGTGGCTGTTACCAAGCTTCGAGACTTCGGCGTGGTCAATCATGGCTATCTCGTTTATATCTCTTCTTGCTATGTCTGCTGTCCTCGCTACTTGCTTCTTTGTCCGTAGGCATCGGATTAGAAGGCGGCGTGTTCGGTCTTTTAATGGTGGAGAGTTTACTCGTATGGGGATAGACTCGATAAGAAGGATGCGTACTACGGTTTTTAATGGCGTTTGTGATGAAGCTTCTACTTCTATCTCTTGTGCTATATGTATTGAAGACTATCGTATTGGTGACAAGCTAAGGATCTTACCTTGCAATCACAGTAAGTACTTTTGTCTCAAGCATTTCAAAAGTTCTTGGTTCTTGATTCTTGAATTCTTGATTCTTTGTGTTTTTTTTTTTGTTTGGTAGAGTTTCATGTTGGATGTGTTGATTTGTGGCTTGGCCAAAGGAGATCCTTTTGTCCGGTTTGTAAACGAGATGCAAGAACCATCAACATTGATATGCCTGCATCACCATCAGAACACACACCTTTGCTTTCTCCTAGCTTGACTCCGACCTCGTCTTTTCTGTTATCATCGTCACCTTCCACAAGCCCATTTCAGTCATCTTATGATATTCCTTCATCTTCTACAACAATGCAGCTACATACAGGCCCTATGTATCTTTCCCACTCTCGCTCACATACAAGTTTCCAAAACGGGTCATACCGGTGTTCATTGCCTATACCGGTTAGCCGTAGCTCGCTAGATCTCAGGAATGGCGGTTCCCGAAGATCTTACAACTCACCTCGTGCTGTACACTCAAGATATACGAATATACTTAGCCCCGGAAATGCATCAACGAGCTGGGGTGTTGGGTCGTTGTCAACAAGCCAGCGTGAGCATTCACTTCGTATAAATGATTCGCCCAGGTTTCTCTCTCACTTTGCCTCTGCTAGCTCTCTACCAGGCTGCTAAACCTAAAAGGTAACGACAGACTAACTCAAACGTTCGTTGTTGGGGCTCATTGTTTTGAACACTCACTTAACTACTCACTCGAGGAGAATGTCCCTTTGATTTGTACTAATACTAATGTTTGACCCATGTGGCTGCTTTTAGCAAACGATAGAGGTAAAGAGAGTGTTCAGTGTGACTGTGAGTGATATTCTTCAGTTGTACAGTTGTGGAGAATTGTGATTGTGAGATGAGTGAGTTTGAAGAGTAATGCGTCTTATTACTCTGATCCCTTCTGTAATATATATACTTGCTCCTTCAAATTTAGTAATATACACGACTAGGTTAAGTTAAACTAGTGATAGATACAGTAAAGGGTTCTGATTCTGAGGTGTATAAAACAACGTTGGTTTTCATGTCGTTGATTACAATAAGGTGGAGGCATTCCCTCATTTCGTTTGGTTTGGACATTCAGTTATTCCGCTTTTTAATAGATTTTTCGGTTCTATAATTATGTTCCATCTTTTTTTTTGCTTCGTATATGTTAATTTCAACACTCTCCAGATCAGTCACTAGCTTTAAGAAAACATTCAATTTTTCTTTTAGTCTCTTACCCTCTTCCATTATGAAGTTGTTGAATTTTGGTTTGATAGATTTGGTTAGGCATGTATGGCTTCCATATTGCAAGAGAAATCTTCTCATTCATCAGCTTTCTTAGGATTGTATCGGTTACGCTCATACTTAAAACTTTTACACTCTTTGTCTTTTAGATCCACTTTAGGTTCTCGATGCAGCATCATAGTTCTTTTTCCGCCAAACAATCTATTTTAAAACTTCCTTTTATATTGGTTTTCCTTTTCGGTTGTTAAGTTTTCATATTACTTTTTCTTTAAGTTTCTTAAACCTTAGGGATAAGTCGTTTGTGACCGACCCTAAACGTCTATATAATGGCTTCTTATAGTTTTTTTAAACTTAATTTTTGAAAGATAATAAACTACAATTCTCTCTAAAGCCTTGCATTGATTCGATTATGTCATCAGTTAGGTCTCTAGAGATTTAAACCTAAATCCCTAGATTGAACTAAGTTATCGTTGATACGTTGCGCTAGGTTGGTATCAGAGCTTTGCTACGCTCTTCAAAATTTTTTCCATTCCCCATGGCAAGACCATGACGAGCACCTGTTCGAACCGATGCAGAAATCACCCGTGATGCAATTGCCGAGCTTCAAGCTCAGTTGCAAACGATGAGCGCCGCTCTTCAAGCCCTCACTGCTCAAAGACATCCACAAGCACAACCGGTTAATGTTGTTGCATGTGGATGATGACGTTGCAGAGGATGAAGACGATGAAGACCAGTTAGGAGTTAATGATAATCTGTTTGCTCCACTTCATAACAACCGTCCCCTCCTACGAAATGCAGATCGAGAAGCTGCTGATGATTATCAATGGGAAAAGGTTTCAAATCTGACATCCCTGAATTCCATGGAAACTCCTCCGATGAAGAACTTCTAGATTGGATCGTCGCGGTTGAAAAAATCCTAGAACTCAAACACGCACCAATGGATCGATGTGTCCCTGTTCTAACAATGGAATTTCGTGGAGGAGCAGCATCATGGTGGACACAATTGAAGACAACTCGAGCTCGTCTCAGGAAACCTAAAATCATGTCTTGGGATAAGCTTAAGTCGAAACTTAAGAAAACCTTCTGATAAGGGTTTTTAAGTCCTCAGAGTAAATCAATGTAGTATTTAAGATTATCGAACCACAAAGAACTAGTGATCTAAACACTAAGAGTACACAAACTTTCCTAATCTAAGCAAATAAGAGAGATGTATGATTTGTAACAAGCTAAGATCCTATATATATAAACAAAGGTGATCTCAAATCCAATCAAGAAACAAGTACAAGAACTCAATCAAATGCTAAGGATAGATCCATGGGTAAGGATAATTGATATAAGGTGATCAAGGTTCAATCTAAAGGTGGCAATTTTTAATCAATCTATCAAACTTATGCCTAGACACAACACTAAGCAAACTCTTTCTCAAGAAGGAAACTCATTTGCTAAAATAACTCAAGCATCAATCTCTTTGGTTGAATATTATTATAGCAATCATGGAGAACAAGTCTAATAGCAATCCTAGCACCTTTGACATCAAATCTCTTTGGCAAAGCAAGCTAAAAGCATTGAAGAGTTGGTTAGAGAATTTCATCAAAGACCTCTCGGGCGAGAAATACCTAGAGATCTATCTTAGAGAGGCCAACTCTAAAATAGCATTGAAATCACTCATCAAGCAAGGAATAAGAAGGATCTACAATAAAACACCCTAGATCTACACTTAATCACCCTAATCTACCTAAACCCATGAATCTAAAATGTGTCTACTGTCTAATTTCCATGAAAAACCTTAAATCCATATGAGAATCAAGGCTAATCATGTTAATGAGAAAGAAAAACAAGATATAAAATGAAGTACTTCCTTAGATAATCAAAAGGTCCAAGCCTTATAAAATGAGGCAAAGTATGTTCTTGAGAGAAAATGAGATACTTAGGGTTTTTGGGATCTAAAACTATATATAAAGAGTCTAAATTCGTGCTGGTTTAATTAAATTAAACCAGGTCAAACCGGTTTAAACCGGTCAACATTAAGAAATTGTAT
Source organism: Eruca vesicaria subsp. sativa (assembly GCA_932364175.1). Taxonomy (NCBI): domain Eukaryota; kingdom Viridiplantae; phylum Streptophyta; class Magnoliopsida; order Brassicales; family Brassicaceae; genus Eruca; species Eruca vesicaria. Next base: position 10,584 of record CAKOAT010741821.1, on the reverse strand, counting down.
TTTGTCTCCTTCACTGCGGCCATCGCTTGCCGCTCCCGAGCTCGCTTCGATCCTAGCAATGGCATCACGTCGCTGCAATCACCCGCTCCAGCTCACGCCCATGATACGGCGACTTCACCAACCCGCTGTGTGTTGCTCGCTCTGAACCTGCACTAACTCGACTTGACTTCTCCAATCATGGCCGTCGGAATCGAATCCCGCTGTCACGTCTTCTTCTTCGTGGCCGTCGATCTGAACCGTGGCTTCTCAAGCTATGCTCTTCTCAGCGCAAGCTTCGTCTCTGTTGAGTCGTCCTCAGCCAAGCTCGAGCCACCACAAGTCAAACAACCAATTCACCCTCGTCAGCTTCATCTCCGCCGCTTTGCTCCACCAAGAGGCTCCTCCTGCCATGAACCATGGCTCCTCGTTCTGTCCTAGAGATCCACCCGTCGTTTTGGCCGCCGGAACCGTCGAAATCAGGTCGCAGATCCGATGAGAAAAGTGTCGAGCACAGCAATGGCTGATTTCTTCAGTTTTGCACAATAGGTCCTTGACTTCTCTTTGTTTGCAACTCAGCCCCAATCTTCAGAAATTGCAGAATCATCCAAGCGAATCAGCCCCTGGACTTTCAATTGTACTATTTAACCCAAGCGAATATTCTGAATTTGCAGTATTGGTCCCTGAACTCTTGATGGCTTTCAAATCGGTCACAAACTCTGTAAATTGCAAGGATAACCTTCCAATTTCACCTCAAACTTCCGAATGTGCACTTTAAACCCTGTTATACGAAATTATACAATGAAAATGTAATATATGCACCTAATATGCAATTTAAATAATCAAAATGAATTAAAATGGGATACTAAAAACCTATAAAAACATGAGATATCACCTTCTTGCCTTACAATTATGACGAGCTGATGTTCCAACGTTTACACACCATCCGTTAAGGAACACGATCTGTAGCTGACTACTCAATTGAATTTTTTCTTCTCCTCAGTCGCGTTGAGATACAAGATTCTGAGCGTCAACTGATAGCTCGTTTTATCGCAGGACTTCGTCAGCAAATTCAACATACTATCAACCTTTTTAACCCTCTTACCTTGGCTGAAGCTCACCAGCAAGCTTTAACTATTGAAGCTCAAACGAAATCATCCTTCTCCTCTTGGACGGTGCGACCTTCATGTGTTGCTCAACCTCTGACAAATCAAACTGCCACAGATGACACAACACCACTTAAAGCAGAAACTGCTGTAGTTCCATTTGTTGAGAATCGCAACAACCGCCCAAGTTCTCTTCGCTGTTTTTCTTGTGGAGAAATTAGACACTGTCAGTCGAATTGTCCGACTCGTAATCGTCGTGGGCTTCTTCTGGATACCTCTGGTAATGACGTTGAAGTTGGTTATGACGACGACAAAAATGACCTTGAGGACGAATCTGAAGTTTTGACAGCTGATATTGGACCTGCTCTAATGGTTCGACGTGTTTGTTTGGCCCCCCGCGGACCCGACAACAACCCTCAGCGACATAATCTGTTTCATTCTAAGTGCACCATTGGAGGAAAGGTATGCAAATTTATAATTGATTCTGGAAGCAGTGATAATGTTGTAGCAGAGGAGGTGGTCAATAAACTTAAACTCGCCACTGAACTTCACTAGCCTGGCTTGATCAGAAAACTGACCTGCTGATTACTCGTCGTGCGCTAATCGCTTTCTCCGAGGGAGATGCGTATAAAGACCAAATTCACTGTGACGTTGCTCCAATGGATGCTTGTCATCTTCTCTTGGGTCGACCATGGATCTTTGATCGACGTATCCAACACGATGGGTTTCATAATACCTACAGTTTCCACTTCAACAACCGCAACTTCACACTACTGCCTTCAGCGCCGGAACAACAAACCATGTCGTCTTCTCCAGTTCTCATTCTCAATCAAAAATTCGAAGAGTCCCTGCCAGAAGCAGGAATGGTACGGATTCTTATCAACTCGATACCTTCGCTACCGTCACCTAGAGTTCCAGACGCGTTCGATTCTCTGCTCGAAGAATTTAGGGACGTATTTCCCGACGACTTACCTCCAAGACTCCCGCCTCTTCACGATATTCAGCATCGCATTGACCTTGTTCCAGATGTCGTTCTTCCGAACAGAGCTCATTATCACATGAGTCCTAGTGAGCGTGAAGAACTGCGAAGACAAGTGGAGGAGCTCGTTGTTAAAGGATATTTACGAGAGAGCTTAAGTCCTTGTGCAGTGTCGGCTTTACTAATTCCAAAGAAAGATGAGTCTTGGCGTATGTGTGTGGATAGTCGAGCCATTAACAAGATTACGGTTCATTATTCGATTTCCTATCCCTCGCCTCGATGATTTACTCGACCAGATCGGATCAGCTTCAGTGTTTTCAAAACTTGATTTGAAGAGTGGTTACCATCAGATTCATATCCAGCCTGGGGATGAGTGGAAAACAACGTTCAGGATTCGAGAAGGACTCTTTGAGTGGCTTGTAATGCCTTTCGGTTTGTCCAACGCACCTAGTACGTTTATGTGAGTCATGAATCAGACACTGCGTCCTTTTATTGGAAAATTCGTGGTAGTATATTTTGATGACATTCTCATCTTTAGTATGACACTGGCCGATCATATCAACCACCTCAGAGAGGTCCTACTTGTTCTGCGAAGAGATCAGTTGTTTGCTACCTTGAAAAGAATGTGAGTGTGGATCCCAACAAGTTCACATCCTTGGCTACATTGTTTTCACACAGGGTTTGGCTGTTGATCCAGAGAAAGTGGAAGCCACTTAGTCTTGGCCTGTCCCAACAATGTTAGCTGAGATACGGAGCTTCCACGGACTTGCCTCTTTCTACAGATGTTTTCTCCCACAGTTTAGTAGTCTCATGGCGCCTTTAACTGACTGTATTCGACGAGAGGGCACCTTTTCATGGACTCCCGAGGCTTCTCGTGCCTTTCATATCATCAAGAAAAAGCTTAGTTCTGCTCCTATCTTGGCACTCCCTGATTTTTCTCAAGTATTTGAACTTCATTTTGATGCTTCTAAATCTGGTATCGGCGGTCTTGAGTCAGCGAGGTCGTCCCATCGCTTTCTTTAGCGAGAAACTTAGTGGTGCTCGTCTCCGGTAAAGCACATATGATGTTGAATTCTATGCAGTCATTCAAGCCATCAAGCACTGGCGGCATTATCTGTTTCATAAAGAATTTATTCTTTTTACTGATCAAGATGCTCTAAAACATCTTAACAGTCAAGATAAGGTGTCTGCACGTTATGCCGCTTGGGTCTCCTATTTACAGAAATTTAATTTTGTTATCAAGCGCACTTCCGGTGTTTCCAATCGTGTTGCTGATGCCCTAAGTCGGCGACGCTCTGTTCTGTCTGTCTTACATGTTTCGGTTCCTGGTTTCGCAACTTTCTCAGACTTGTACGAATCAAATCCTTTCTTTAGGAATATATTGCTTGAGGTCTAGTCAGGTATATCCCGTGAATATACCTTACATGATGGTTTTCTGTTCCGTGGAGACCGTCTTTGTGTTCCCAGCTGCAGTCTTCGCCTCCAGCTTATTACCGAGATGCATAATGAAGGCCACGTTGGACGTGATCGCACGCTACACCTACTCACCAATTCCTATTTTTAGTTGACATTATGAAGAGATGCTGAGCGCTATATCGAACGATGTGTTGTGTGTCAAAAGGCAAAGGGTAGTGCTTCCAATGCAGGATTGTCTATGCCACTTCAAATGCCAAGTCAACCATGGATTGGCATCAGTATGGACTTTGTTTTGGGACTTCCTCGTACACAATGGGGTTTTGATTCTATTTTTGTGGTGGTTGATTGTTTTTCCAAGATGGTCCAATTCATACCTTGTAAGAAGACTACGGATGCCTTACATGTTGCTACATTGTTCTTTCGAGAAGTCTATCACCTCCATGGATTACCAACTTCGATTGTTTCCGATCATGATTCTGACTCTTTTGGTGTTTTCATAGGAAGATGCTAGGCACTAGCTTAGATATGAGTTCAGCTTATCATCCTCAAACGGATGGTCAAACTGAAGTTACTAACCGTTCTTTGGGGAACCTGCTTCGATGCCTTGTTGGTGATGCTATTGGAACGTGGGACTCGAAAATTCCTCAGGCAGAATTTGCTAATAACCACGCTTTAAATCGAAGTTCAGGGTTTAGTCATTTTCAAGTAATCTACGGTTTACTACCTCGCGGACCTCTTGATCTTACTACCTTACCGGATCAGACAAGACGTCATGGAGTGGCAGCTGATTTCGTCGATGATATTCATTATGTTCATGGCAAAGTGGTCACCAATTTACAAGCGTCTTCTGCAACATATAAAGCTGCTGCTGACATTCATCGTCTCCGAGTTGTGTTCGAGGTTGGTGGCCAGGTTTGAGCATTTTTAACTAAGGATAGAATGTCTGCTCATGCTTATAATAAATTGAAGGCCAAGAAGATCGGTCCGTTAACAGTTTTTGGAAGGAAGTTTGTGACCGACCAAAGATAAAAGGAAAACCAAGATAAAAGGACCCTAAACGCCTATATAATGGCTTCTTATTGGTACTTTGAACTTAGTTTTTGAAAGATAATAAACTAGAATTTTTTCTAAAGCCTTGCATTGATTTTATTATGTCATCAATTCGAGAGCTTTGTGTTGATTTTGATTAAGTTCATCAACCCAAGAAGTTAGGTCTATATAGATTTAAACCTAAAATCCTAGATTGAGCTAAGTTACCATTGATACGCTGCGCCAGTTCTGAACCATCAACTTCTTTTTCGGTCTCTGATCATCACTTAGCACCAAATCCAGACCTAAAATTTCCAGCTGATCAAACATCTTGTGTTTCCACAAGCCAAAATAAATTCTTCCATCAAACTTATCCAACAAAAATTCCAAGATTCGTTGGCTTCATCCTATATTATTTAATACCCCCAATTATTTACTTACTGTCTTCTTGTGGAGCTGTTATAGAACCTTGATTGCTCTTATAATACTTTTAAGGTTTCAACCTCCCTGGAACTCAAGACTAGTATGCAAGAAAAGAATACACAATGAATTGGTAACCTTGATCACGGCCTCTAACCTCTACGTCACTACAAGAAAACACAAGTTTTACTAGGACGGCGTTGCCTCGTAATTTCCTAGTAAAGGACATTTTACTAGGAAATTACGAGGAAACGCGCTTTGTCGTGAATCGTTCATCGTTCATCGTAAAGCCTTTTTCCTCGTAATTTCCTAGTAAATTTACGAGGAAAAATTTCCTCGTAAACGCATGGAGACACATTTCCTCGTAAACGCATGGAGACACATTTCCTCGTAAAATCGTAGTAACAACTTTCCTCGTAATTTCCTAGTAATGCTTTACTACGAATTTACTTCGAAATATTTTTCCACTTTTCTCGTAATTTCCAAGTAATGCTTTACTAGGAATTTACTTCGAAATATTTTTCCACTTTCCTCGTAATTTCCTAGTAATGCTTTACTAGGAATTTACTTCGAATTTACTAGTAATTTCCCTATTAAAAAAATAATTAAAATAAATATAAATAATATATTTTTAAAAAATTAAAGAAACCAAATTACTAATAAAAAAGAAATAACTAAATATTTTATAAATAACTAAATATTTAAGTTTTAAATTCATATACAATTAAAAAGAAAAAAAAAAACTAAACTACGAACATCCTCGTTAAATTGACGAACGAAGTCGTCATCCCGGCTCGACAACTAGTATCATTGATATACTAGTATCATTAAAAAAAAACAGTTAAAAAAACTTAACCAACCTAATCTAAATTTCCTAAACTAACCACCTAATATAAATTCCCTAAACTAACCACCTAATCTTAATTCCCTAAACTAACCACCTAATCTAAATTCCCTAATCTAATCACTTAACTAGGAATTAGATATTACCTTTAGAGGATTTTGAGAGAAGATTGCTACAAATGAGAGAAATCGGATGACTCGACTTATATAGGGAATTTGGTTTCCTCGTAAGGTCCTCGTAATTTTACGAGGAAATAGCTAGTCCTGCGTTTAGGGTTACGAGAACTTTACGAGGAAATCGCGAGTCCCGCGTTTAGGTTTCCTCGTAAAGTCCTAGTAATTTTGTTACTAGGACTTTACGAGGAAACATTTTACTAGGAATTTACTAGGAAACAGCGAGTCCCGTGTTTTCTTTTACTAAGGTTTTACGAGGAAAGGGTTTGTAAATCCCTAAACTCGAAACCCCAAACACCAAACCACAACTTCATTAACTTATAACCTCTTCTACACATTAAACCCAAATTCTCAAAACTAAACAACCTAATATAAATTCCCTAAACTAACCACCTAATCTAAATTCCCTAAACCTTAAACCCTAAACCTAAACCAAATTCCATAACTTATACCTCTACATCTTCCTAAACCCCAAATCACAAATTAAAAAAAAAAACTAAAAGAAGTATACAATCATCGAAACGGTTTTTATCAACCCCGCATAGCTTTCCTCGAACTATCTACCTGAGGAAAAGCCCCAAGCTATTTCTTTGAGGAAAAGCTATGCCGAGTTGATAAGAAACTATTCTGTTGACTGTGAACTCCTTTCAGTTATGAATTGAGTGTTTTTTTATTTGTTTGGTGTGTTTGAAATGAATAACAAATGGTGGTATTTATAGAAATTTTCGAATCTGAACATTTACTAGGAAATTGTGGTGAAAGTTACAGTCAAAACACGTTTTAGATTTAAAATAGATATTTTCTAATCAGTTCCTCGCTAATTAGAAGTAAAAGAACATTTCCTCCTAATTTCGTAGTAATGTTTTACTAGGACTTTACGAGGAAAAGTTTTACAACGAAATTTTGAGGAAAATAACATTTCCTCTTAATTTCGTTGTAATGTTTTACTAGGACTTTACGAGGAAAAGTTTTACTACGAAATTACGAGGAGATGTTCTTTTGCCACGTAATTTCCTCGTAATTTTACTATGGTCTTACGAGGAAACAATTTTCTCGTATGTTTACGAGGAATTTACGAGGATTCTTGTTTTCCTCGTAAAACCGAAGTAATCTCGTAGTAAATGTACGAGGAAATATTTTCCTAGTAAAATTTCCTAGTAAAAGCCGAGTTTTCTTGTAGTGCGTGTTCTTTGAGTTTCACTTGATCATAGAAAAGGTTACAGCTAACCACACTCAAAACCCTATCTTAATTTTACTTTATAGTTTCACAAATTTAAAGAGTATGTTTAATAAGAACTTGCTCTCTTATTAATCCTTGAGAAAATTCCTCAAAACTCAAGAACACAAAGACAAAACTCCAAAAACTCTTAACTTCCGATGCAACAATCGCATCCTTATATATAGGAGATAAAACCAAAACCTAACAAACTTGTCCTAATCCTTTAAAACAAAGCCAAGAAGGATAAGGATAACTTATTTCCTAAGTTATTTCAAGTTTATCTTCCAACAATCTCCCCTCTAAACTTGAAATCTCCTTTTACCAAATCCTCAACTCCAATCATCAACCTCATTTCTCTATAACGTGTCTTGCCAAGTCCTTTTGTTAGTATGTCTGCCTTTTGAGCAACTCCAGGTACATGCTGGACCACGATCAGATCATTGTCAACGCACTCCCTAATAAAGTGATACCGACGATGTATATGCTTACTACGTCCAGGAAACACTGGATTCTTCATCAGAGCTATTGCACTCTTGTTATCAACCAGAACCGTCACCTTGTCACTCCTTTTACCTATGACTTCAGCAATCACATCTTGTAGCCAAATAGCCTGCTTTGCTGCCTCTGTTGCAGCCATAAACTCTGCCTCACAAGATGAAAGTGCAACTGTCTCTTGCTTCTGGGAACACCAGCTTATAGGCGATTCATTTATATAAAACACATATCCTGTTGTGCTTCAACCATCATCCTCATCAACATTATGACTGAGTATCTGTTTTACTGCAGCCGCATGAGACACTCTCGGTTCCTGCATATATCGGCTCATAACGCCAACAGAAAAAGATAAATCAGGTCGCGTATGAAGTAGATATCTGAGGCACCTGATGCTTCTTCTGTATTCTTTCTCGTCTATGCTTCTTTCTTCAGGGCACTTTGATATTTTGATGTTCTGTTCCATCGGTAGATAAACATGATTACAGTCATGTAAACCAGCCTCTTCTAGTATCCTGCGAGCATATCTTTCTTGACTTAATGTGATTCCGTCATCACATTGCTTAACCTCTATTCCCAAGTAATATGTCAAGAGTCCTAGGTCACTCATTTCAAATTTGGCAGACATACCACTTTTGAACTTCTTAATCATCTCAAGGCTAGAACCTGTGACTAGAAGATCATCAACATAAACTCCTACAAGCAAGAGATGCTCCTTTTCCTTCCGATGATATAACGCCGGCTCCTTAGAACACTTAACAAACCGTAACTCACTCAGAACATTGTTTAGCTTCTCATTCCAAGCCCTTGGAGCTTGACGTAGACCATATAGTGCTTTCTTCAATCTATACACTTTGTTCTCTTGACCTTTAACCTTAAAACCTTCTGGTTGTATTACATAAACTTCTTCCTTCAAGTCCCCATGTAAAAACACAGTTTTAACGTCCAAATGATGTACTTTCCAGCCTCTTGATGCCGCAAGAGCAAGTAGAAATCGGACTGTTTCAATTCGAGCAACAGGTGCGAATACTTCATCAAAGTCAATACCATGTCTTTGAATGTAGCCCTTTGCCACTAACCTTGCTTTAAACTTGTTAATACTTCCATCAGAATTTCGTTTTATTTTGAACACCCACTTGAGTCCAATTGCTTTTGAACCAGCTGGCAGCTCAACAAGATCCCATGTTTTGTTCCTTTCTATAGACACAATCTCGTCGTTACACGCATCCACCCAAACCTTTTGTTGCTTAGCTTCCTCGTAACTCCATGGTTCATCATTAATACTTAACAACAAGTACTCTGCTTCAAGCTCAGACAAAAGTACATAGTCATTCAAGTATCCTGGTTGTCTTTTTTCTCTCAATGATCGTCTCAGCTCAGGTTCCGTGACATTACCAATATCTTCATTATCTTCGCTAAGCTCATCATCTTCCTGTGCTTGCTCTGTTTCAGGTTCGACTTCAGGTATAGTGATGGGTGCTGTGTCTTGTTCATCTACTTCATTATCAACCCCATGATTACCATACGTTCCTGTGTTTATACGGAACATTCCACTATCTCTCCCTTGGCTGTAAGTCTTCCAATCCCAACTATTTTCTTCATCAAAAACTACATCACGGCTCACCACTATTCTCTTGTTTATCGGGTCTAGTAATCTGTAAGCTTTTGAACCTGGTTCTGTTCCGAGATGAACAAGTATTCTTGATTCTACTGTCAAGTTTCTTAAGATGCTGCTGATCAATCTTTGCATATGAAAAACATCCAAAGATACGTAAGTGCTCAATGTTAGGCTTCCTTCCCTTAAATAACTCATATGGTGTTGTGTTCTTTACTGTTCGACTTGCGGTTCTGTTAATGAGATAGGTAGCGTGTCTGATGGTTTCTCCCCACAAGAAACTTGGTAAATCCATGTGTCTCAGCAAGCTTCTGGTCATGTTGAGAAGTGTTCTATTACGTCTTTCAACAACCCCGTTCTGTTGTGGGGTATAAGGGGCTGTCAGGTGCCTTGTTATTCCCTGTGTTTCACAATAGGAATTGAACTCGTTGGAAGTGAATTCACCACCTCTGTCTGTCCTGAGAGTCTTGATCCTAATTCCTGTTTCTTTCTCTACCACAGCCTTGAATCTTTTGAATTTTTCAAAAGCTTCTCCTTTCTCATTTAGCAATATACTCCACATGTATCTAGAATGATCATCAATAAGAACAAAGATGTACCGTTTTCCTGAAGACGTTGGTGGAGTAATAGGACCACATAAGTCACCATGGATGAGCTCGAGTCTTGTGTTAGCTCGGTATGTGGTGGACTGAGGGAATGAATGTCGAGTTTGCTTTCCAAGCAAACAAGATGAGCATATAGTCTTATCACTATCTATTTTAGGTAAGCCATGTACGAGCTCTTTGTTTGCCATCAATCTCATTGCTTCCTTTCCTATGTGACCCATTCGTGCATGCCACTTCAGAGACTCATCTTTTATTGACGCCTGGAAACAAGAGTAAGCTTCGTTTCTCTCCATGTTAACCTTGTATAGTCGATTTTTTGATCTTACTGCTCTTGCTATCAACTTCCCTTCTTTATCTGTTAGTGTGAGGTGTGAATCCTTCATCCTTACTTCACAACCACCTTCCGTAGCCTGACCTAAACTTATGATATTGCTCTTCAAGTCAGGGATGTAATAGACATCTGTTAGAATCTTCATGTTACCATCTCTCGTAACAAAAAGTATTGGGCCCTTTGATAGAACCAAAATCGGGATCACACTTTCGGTAAGGTTGATATGGACTCAGATCCGGAAGGATTGAGAACTGGTGGGATGAACGGTGACACAACGGGTTGCGGAAGGCCCGATGATACTACCAGACTTCAATTGTTGCCGGATGTGACGCACCGGTCCAACAAAGGAAGGATCGAAACTTGGAGATAACCTCACCAA
>CAKOAT010741820.1:1180054-1307620 GCA_932364175.1 Eruca vesicaria subsp. sativa | reverse complement strand
GACGTATACGGGCCTTTCTAATCCACATTCACATATGGTAAGATGTTGATATAATAGTCCAATTTAAGCCCATTTAAAAACGCAAAGGAGGGAGCGAGCAAAACACCGTAATGTCAAAACACGTGTCACAACAACATCATCTTAATATCTGACGTGTCTCTCTAAAGAGGGAATCAACTATTCTTTATAATAATAGATTTAAAAAAAATGTAATTTAATTCTAACTAATTCTAGGAAGAAAAAAGTGTTTTTGACCCAAAAAAATGTTAAAAAGCCGTTCAGTCTCCTCTTATGTGGACTAGTCTTCGGGGGACAAGTTTGCAGCGTTTGTGTGGCTTTGTCTGATGAGATTAAATCGCAGCATTGAAAGTTGAAACCATTACCTTCTGAAACAGCACGAGTGGACCGGCTCAAAATCAAATTTGGCCCACATGTTAGCCCAAGTTCAAGCTGGCAACATATTCATCCTCGACACTTTCTCATAACTGACATTCGAATCTTAGCAACGGAATAGAGAAGTTAGAGAACCATATGACATGATCTTCGTCATCATTCATTCATATTAATTTTCTTCGTCGGAATACAGTAAAGAAAATTCACGACTAATGTGCCTTCACCTCTCTCTAATGCCTCTGATGTGAACCAGGAGCCAATTGAACGAATCTCCACCGTCTCCAGAACAGGACCGTGCCGGAAGATTGATGGCCCAAAGCTCAATATTTGAGGTCAAAAAGTAATATATTTAGAAAACTAAAAAGATGACTAGCTAGGAAGAAAGTTCAAACTTATGACTAAAATATAATAAGAACACATATGGACCACTAGACTATAACAGAATATTTAAGAAATATTGGCTCCGAAAATAATTAATATGAAAAAGGTTACAAACCCATGTTTGGTTTGCCTGCATCCAGGCACGGCCCTGCTCCACAACCAACACTTTCATCTCCCAACCCTAGAGCTAGAGGGTCGCGCTTCGCTGAGAAGGATATCCTCATTGCAAACATAGGAAAGAAGAACCAGTGTTTGGTTAGTAGTGCAATCGGCTAGGAATTTTGGAGTATTTCGTGTGAGCTACCATGGGATATCAAGCGAGGAACTGAGATCACTGGTGAGGCAATTGGGTTTTCGAGGGAAGAGAGATAAGGTTTAGTCTGAGTGCTGCCGGAAAGTGAGACGAGTTCGTTTGGGTTTGGTCGTGGAAGGAGTGTATGGTATGGGCACGTGAGTATGCCAGACATGAAATATACTGTTGTTTTAAAGATTTTATTGGGTCTTATTGAACCAAAATTTAAATAATAGTGGAATCGATTTTGTTATCAATTACAGTACACTCTTGTTTTACTGTGTTTTGTTTAACTAACCAAGATAAAATTTGGTTAAAGCGTAAGCAATCTCACTTGACAAAATTCATCTGATCGAATTGATGTCTAAACTGACAAGAGAACGTGATTCTTTCCTGGTTCTGGTTGTGGGTGATATTTGAGACGAATTTAATATTACATACTCTTTAATTCATTAAATTTTTGTTGCAGTATTTCTACTCTTTTTCTTTCAGTCATTTTTCTTTGGAATATGGATCTCATATTTTTTTAAGAATCATCATATATATATTTTTTTGAGTATATTTAATCTTGAATGATGGACTTGTAAAGTATCTTTATTAATTGATTAGGTCAAACCTTGATTTTATATGTAAACACAACACAAGGTGATAAGAAAAAAACTGAAACAAACATCTAGTCACCAACACAAAAATTTTAAGGCAGAATAGATTAATCATGAATTTTAATCATGAATTCTTTTATTCTATTTTGCTTGTTTAACATGACATCTAGATTATTATTTTTTTACAAAAATTGTTTAAAATACTCTAATTTGACTAGCATTTTAAAAAATATATTCAGTCAAAAATACAATAACATTTGGGTTTATTGTTTAGTGATTGTTATATATGTTTTTCTATTAAAAGAGCGGGGTTAAGTCTATAAATTTTAATAATTGATTATTAAGCAAATAATTGATTATTAAGCATTCAAAAAGGATTTAAGAGAGTCAATTTAGTTATTTTCATTGCAAACTTAAGTTATTTATAAAAATGACTATCATCTAAAAGTAAATTTGGAAAATGGTAACAAATTTGTAGTAAAAATAGAATTTTCGAATTCAATATGTTTCTCAATTCATATCCTCTGATCTACCTAAGAGGTTAATGATCAAATCATCTTCAAACACACATTTTCAATCTTTATTGAAACTCTCCAGTCAGATTTGATATTAAAAAATTGGATTATTTGGCAGATAACTATATTGTGAGAGTTAATGAAGTAAACAATGGTTGCTGCAAAAATCATTTAACTGGATGCTATTTCTTCATATAATTAATTAATTTAGTGCATTATCCCCAAAAAAATCATTATTATTTTATCCAATTAAATCTTATAAACTTTCTAAACTATTATATTCTTGAACAATCTTCTCAATGATATCTTATATCAATAATATAGTATTAGAAGTTAATAACATTAAACTTCACTAATGAACGAACACATTAAAAAATTACCTTCATAGTACATGATGTTCAAAATATAACCATACAATCTTTAACGACTTCAATTACATAGTTTTAATGTTTTTTTTTCTTTTTAAAATGTTTCTTAAAAACAATAAATATAAGTTGTAAAACCCAAAAATAAACAAATAATTCCAGTCCACCAATGACAGCCCCAGGCTTCGCTGTCTATACCAATCAAGTAAATGCAAGCCACGTATAACTTACTTCTAAGCATTCTATCATCACGCGCCGAGCGCCACACATCACGCGTCTGGTTAACTTAAAACAACTGTCAACCACATTAATTACCTTAATCACTCCCGCCATTACACGACCCGACCAGACAACCTTAACTACATGTCCTAAAACCGAATTTATAGTTTACTTTTCTTCCAAGTTTGTTATTCCTTCCCCCGATTCCCCGCATTTAAACAAGGTGAAACCATAACCGTTTCCGATCCAGAAGTTTTTTTTTTTTTTGAGATCGAATCGGCATGACGAATCCGGTTGAAGTTTCCGACGTGGAGGCGGCGAAGACGACGCCAGGGACAGGAACGTCGTCGTTTTCTGCGATAACTCAGAGATGGAAGAGGGAGGATTTGGTAAAGAAAGCGTCTCCGATCGCGAGAGGGTTGTGTCTTTTATTCTCTCTTCTTGCTTTCATCATTATGGTCTCTAACAAACATGGTTACGGTAGAAACTTCGACGAGTACGAAGAGTACAAGTGAGATTCTATTGATTCTGTGTATTCATAGAGATTATGAAATGTGAAATTGTGTTTTGAAGTTTTTTATTTATTTATTCAGATATGTTTTGGCAATTGCGATCATCTCAACCGTGTACACTGCATGGCAAACATTTGTACATCTCTCGAACAGAGAGTTCTTTGATCGCCGGACTTCCATGTTGGTCGATTTCTCCGGTGACCAGGTAACCAATTAAAAAAAAAAAAGAATATTTGAAAATCAAGCGGTGGTAATGAATATTTGCTTTGTGATTGTAGATTGTAGCTTATCTTCTCATATCAGCTGCATCATCTGCAATACCATTGACGAACAGATTCAGAGAAAGTCAAGATAATATATTCACTGATTCTGCTGCTTCAGCTATCAGTATGGCTATCTTCGCCTTCGTCTCTTTAGCTCTCTCTGCTCTCTTTTCTGGTTACAAACTCTCTACTTATTCTTTTATCTGATTAATCTGCTTAAACCATGTGCTTCAATCGTTTATTTATACCTTGTTGATGTTTGCTATACGTGTAAATGTCATTCATTCTTTTACTTCCTGTTATGTCTGTGACTCTGTATGTTCTTTGATGATACATTGTACGAAGTGAAAACATTGATTGGCTTTATATTATTTATCTATTTCTATGGTACAAAAAAAAAACTTAAATATTATTACATTACAGGCAGAGCCATGAAAAAAAAAGAAAAAAACAAATGAAATAATTTCTCTTAGTAGTATCAGCAGGATCACTAGTAAGTAGTTAAAACTTAAAACCCTTATCTTCAGGACAAAAACGAATCAAAAAACGAGGAGGAAGACTCCTCGTTTGGTTCTTCTTTAGCTATAGAGAATCCACCACCACCAACAAAGTTGTTTTGTTGTGTCTGAAGGTTGTTGTTCATAGTGTAACCAAAAGGCCCTGCATTAGTGTTGTTGTTGTTGTGCAGCATCTGAAGTGTATATGGTGCTTGAGAAGAAGAAGTGTAGTTAGAGTGACCAGCAATGGCAGTTGGTCTAATTGGTGCTGGAGAAGGATCATGTGCTAGTCTGTTTGTAGTGTAACCGCTACCACGAGCTGCAGGTACGTCATGGTTGTGTTTCCCTTCGTAGGTTGTGATTACTGCTCTCATGTCGCTTGATGCTCTCTCAACATGTTTTCTCACTGGACAACCGGTGGTTGTGCACTTGTAGTAGCTTCTGTTAAGTCAAATGAAACATAAAAATGTCAGATTCTTAGAGCCCTAAGTGTTCTAAAAATCGATATCATAACAAAATAATGTTTCTTCCGCCTAGACACTGATCCTCGATAAAATACTCCCTCTGTTTCATTATAATTTTATACATTTCCTATATAAAAACACATTTACTCATATACCTAACCATATTTTAACCAATAGAAAAACAAATTACATAATAAAATTAATAAATTTTGCAATGAAAACCGAAAACTATACTTATTTTGTAACGCAAAATTTTTTTTAAAACGACACTTACTATGAAACAGAGGAGTACTTAATTATGCCCTAACGATTTTTTGAACAACAATACATGTATGTTTGTGTCTTATTATTTACCTTGGATTTGGGTTCCCCTTGACGACTTTCTGACCATACTTTCTCCATCTGTATCCATCGTCAAGAATGTCAATATCACTTGTTGTCTGCACAACAATCCTTGGCTCTCTCACTGTCTTGCTTCCATTCAAATTCCCACCGTTTGTCTCGTTCTCTCCTTTCCTGAAACACACACACATAAACAAACATGTTAGAACTTTCTTATTTAAGTTTGGTCAAAGAGAGTGATGATGATCTTACCATCTCTTTGCTTCAGGTTCACTCCCACAATCTTCTTCTTCTCTGCTGATAACTGATAACGCATCGTCTCCAAGAGAACCAGAAGTAGTATTATCTTCTTGATGAATAGCAAATGAATCAGAAGAACCATGGTGATCAAGTCCAGCATTGAACACAGCTGAATGAAATGCCGAAGATGATCTTCTGGTGGATTGAGGTTTAGGATGGTTATGACTTCCTTTATACACAATCTCTGTGATCTGACCTTCCAAAGACATCTCTACTTTCTTCTTCGTTGGACAACTTGGGAAAGTACACTTGTAATAACTCCGAGGATTCTCACTCCCTTTCACTTGTTTCTGTCCGTACTTTCTCCAGTTGTAACCATCCTCTCCTTTCCTCTGCTCCCTTCCATTGCAAAGTACAGCTTGTTGGGTGTTGTTGTTTGGACGAGAATCTGTTTGGCTCCATTGCAAGACAGAACTGTTTGCTGTTGTTGTTGTTGTCGGAGCAGAAAGTTCTGATGGTTGTGTCTGAAATGAGAAATCAAAGAGACTAAGACTGTTGTTGTTAGTCTTCTCTTCTTCTGTTAAACTTTTATGGTTACTTTCGTTTGTGATGAGAGCTCCTGTAGTTGGAGAAGCAAGAACCTACAAAACAGAATCAAGAATGATTAGAATAGAATCAAGAAGAGAGTATTATCAATAGTTTAAAAAACAGAGAGGCTTACGTTAGCAGAGGAGGAGACAAAAGCAAGGGAATCTAGAAAAACAGAGGGGCTGAAACAAGTGGAAGGTGAGGAAGGAGCAAACGATCTGAACTTTGGTGGGATCTCAAGATCTTCCAATGTTCTTCTTGCCGTTTGTTGTGACCAATTAACAGAACCATTCATGTTTTGTCTGCTTCTGTTATTGTCCATAGTAAGAAGAGAAGAAGCAGCCATACAGAAAATAACTTATGAAAGACCAGTTTCAAATATTTATAGAAAGTGGTTCGTTAGGAGAGAGCTTGGAGAAAGGGGAGCCAAGACCAAGAAAAGAGATGTGATGGGTTCTTGAAATGTTTATGTATTTGTTTGTTTATGTCTTAATATATAAAACATTTTGCACGGTCTCATTGGTGATATTTTTATTTATGAAAGAAAAATGAAATAAAGTGTAGTTTCTGAGAAGGTGTAAAAAGTTTGACCGTTGAAAAGATTAGAAGATGGAGATGGTCAGACCTTGTGGCCTTGACTTTGAATGAGGCGGCTTGCTTTCATCATTCTTTTCTCACTGCCTCGTGTAATTTTTGGTTATTCAGTTAACTTGGATGAAAAATCAATTTCAAAATTTTGGAGAATCTTGGAATTTCTTTTTGACTGTTTTAGTAGGTATTGGACAAGGTCCTCTCTATCTTTTAAGCACATGAGTATAGATTAGGAGTGAATACTTAAGAGTATATGATTAGCCAAACCAATTAAAGTCTATATTAAATCCATGTGTCGTCACTTGGTTTCAAACTAATCTATTTGCTTGTACCAACTCTCAAACGTTCTTTAATTGTATTCATTTTGCTTACAGAAAATTTTAAAACAGTTTGTAGGTTTATGTGTTTATCAATTACTTAAAATGATGATTTAAACTCTTAGTGTATCTAGTGTGGGACCGAGTAGGATCTTAGGATTGTGACTAATCACTTACTAATTTATTTCATTAACACCTATGATTACTGTTTATTCCTTATATGCTTTAACAAGATTAGTGTCTTTAGTATTTGATTTGATAAACGCTTATGTGAGTGACGAGACCTTAGGCACATAGTCTAATTTTGTCGGTGAAGTTTTCTTTTTATGTTTGATCCTCCTCTTCTGCTCCCTTCTCGTAAACTTCCTCGGATTTTCATTTGCACATAAAAAAGTGAGATGAGAGATTGAGAGATAAATAAAAACATTAGTGTAACTCTACTGACAATTAGTGCTGAGTGGATGGATCAGGTGATCAGGCTCGTGAGATATGATCCGACCAGACCAAAATCTGGGCCCAAAAACTCAAGAGTAAAAGAAAGGGCCTATAACTATTAGTACACTTGTATAGTCTCTCGACAGCCAACACGTACAAAAGACGTGGCTGTGTTTGCTTCTTGAATCGTTTATAGTTAAAGAATGGCACAAAGAAAGAAAAATGAGATACACATCTTTTACAGCCTAGCTTTTAAAATCTCTCACTCTATAAACGTCAGCGTTACTAAATAACTAATAAGGTCTCGACTGCAAGGGGCTAAGAGGTCGTGGGAGTCTCTGATGGATAGGGTGAAGATGAACTGTTTATCCATGGCAGTCACGTTTCAATAAGGGCTTAGCTACGTCAAAGCCTTTTTTGTCGGCAAGGTACGTGGTTCAGACCACTGAAACATGCGGTTCAGAGACTCATGGGTCTTGAATCATGATCATGTGACGTGTTTGGTTAGTTCATGTATATTGCCTAATTTATTAATCATCTAAATATTCATGTTTCAAGAAAATTTAATAAGTCATTTTGTTATAGCCAAATAGTAAAACATGTTCAGAACATAATATTTAGATTTTGAGTAATAAAATTTTTGATTAATGAAATTTTTGGTTGGAAGACAAAGAGGTTGACGGCCAAGAACGAGCAAGAAGCAACGGAAGCTCATTTAACAGAGACAAAAATGCAAGTTGCAGCAACTGATGAAGCAGAGAACGCCAAGAATAGGCTTCATCAGTCTTCTTAATGTTTTTTTACTGATTAAATCTTCTTTTTATGCTAATTTATAATAATGTATTCGTAATATTGATTTTATTCGAGTCAATGTTGCTAACTTTTCTCAGCTATCTCTCATCTATTGAGTTTACATTCTACGATCGTCGTTTTCCTTAGGATTAGGCCTCCTCAATTTCAGTATTTGAAAATAAAAACTAAACCTGAATGTAGCAAATGTAGCAAAGAAACAACAACACACGCAGTAGATGCACATTGAGCAAGAAAGATATAATACACATGAAACCAATCTTTCTTCTTCTATTGCCTTGGTTTGGATTAGAATTAATCAAGAGCTAATACAACAAAAGGAAGGATCCAGGGGGACTTTTATTAGAAGAGAAAGGTAAGTGAGCGGTCTAGTACAATAATGCCTTCTCAATGAAAGTAAAGTAAGCTTCAAGCTGTTGTACACGAGCCTTTAGAGCTTGGCTTCCAGAAGCAGTAGCCGTTACTTGTTAGTGCTGTTGAATTTTCTCACTTTCCTTTCAACATGATACTGTGTTTATGGTACCATTAAGTTTTTTTCTGGTAGTTTTTTTTTTTTTTTTTTGTTCACCAGAAAATTCATTAATCTTAAACCGGGTTCGGTACAAAGCCATTGAGGGCTTGCTTAGCTAAACCATCTTCGATCACAAGGGATTCACGATGGCAGAAATGAAAAGAAATTACATTAAAAAACGACGAGAGGAGATGAATATCAGAGAGGATTCCATGAATTTCAGAGAAATAGGAAGATCCTTCTATCGCAGAAACCAAATGCAAGGAGTCAGATTCGAATTTCACACTCCTTAGCTGTAGGTCAATCGCTTGCTCCATCGCCGAACGCATTGCTAGTCCCTCCGCCACGAGAGACGAGATCACAAGCGCACAAGTAACACTGTGAGAGTAGAATCTCTCATTCCGGACATCACTGAAGGTCCACGCTAGGCCAGCAGCATTAAGATCCTTTTTCCAGGCCGCATCAGACCGGCAAATGACTTCGACATTTGGTGCTCGGGGAACATGCATACTTCTACCTTTGGGGAGCATAACAGGTTGAGCTTCCTTCCATTCTTTAGCATCACATATCGCTTTTGTTATCGTTTCTTCAGCTGTGAATTCTCGTTTTTGAAAAATTAGAAGATTTCTTGCAGTCCAAATAGATGCGATGATCCAAGGAGCAAGATGACATCCATTAAGCCCCACAGGGGGAAGAATAGTAGCACACATAGCCTGTCTCCACCCCATCTCAAAAGAAGCAACTAATAATGGGTCAAAATCTCGAGTTAAAGGTACCAAATTCCAAACCTTTTGTGCATAGGGACAGTGGTAGAATAGGTGGAGAATGGATTCAGGGCAGTCGCATCTGATACATTTTGCAATCGGAATGATTTGTCTTGCAACTAAAACCTCCCCCACAGGGAGAGCTCCGTGTAAGATTTTCCATAGGAGTAGCTTCAGTTTTGGTGCCATTTGAACATTCCAAACCTCCTTGATCCAGTCATGAGGAGGTCCCTGATTAGTTAGGATTTCAGGTTTATTCTTTTCCAGTGCAGCGTAATAGCCAGTTTTAGCCGAGTAGTTGCCTGAAGAGTGCTTCCGCCAAATCCTCTTATCAGCTCCGCCCCACTTACTAGGTTTGATGGTTCTGATAGAGTCGGAGATAAGAGGAAAGTGTTGCTCGATTTTTCCTTCATCCCATTCTCGATGATGTGGAGAGAAAAGGTCTGAAACACGCAAGTTCATCTCATGTTCTGGTATAGGACCAACTGGGGTACCAGCAAGCTCATATAGCCAAGAATCTTGCCACGCTAAGACACTGTGACCATCACCAATGGCCCAGCCAAGATGTTCTTTTAGTAAATCCCGTCCTATCATAATCCCCCTCCACCCATGAGAGCAAGCTGCTGGAGTTTTAGCATTAAGGAAATCTTGATCATGGAAATACTTGCCAGCAAGTACACGGGCCAGAAGACACGAAGGGGAGGTCAGAATGCGCCAACTAACTTTGGCCAACAGAGCATCGTTAAAGCTTTGTATGTCCCGGAAGCCTAGGCCCCCATCTCTTTTAGATTTGACCATTGTGTCCCACGATATCAGAGCCATTCCGGGGACTCCTGCTTTTGGATCCCACCAGAATCGGGTCAAAGCCGATTGGATTCTTTTACAAAGTGATTGGGGAAGTTTGAAGCATTGCATCGTATGGTTTGGTATCGCTTCCAACACTGCCTTGAGAAGCACCATTTTCCAGCAGGAGATAAGTATCTTGTAGACCAACAAATTGATTTCTGTCGTATCCTGTCTACAATGGAGGTAAAAAGGTCCCCTTTTTTCCGACCGAAATGTTCAGGGACACCGAGATACTTCCCTGCACCTCCCTCTTTCTCAATTCCCAAATCATTTTTTATCTTTTCTTTCAGAAGTAGAGGAGCTTGATTAGAGAAAGTTATACCAGATTTTTGAGGATTAATTCGTTGGCCTGAGGCTTTCTCGTACAAGGAGAGGACCTTTTTCAGAGCAGTGATATTTTTGGGATTGGTTCTGCAGAAGAAGAGAGTATCATCTGCGAATAATAGGTGGTTGATAGTGGGGCAGTGCGTAGCCACCTTAATTCCTTGTAGCTGTTTATCCTCTTGGGCCTTGCGGCAGAGACCTGACAACACTTCGCTACACAATATGAATATATAAGGTGATAGAGGATCACCTTGTCTAATACCCCTTTGTGGTTTGACTAACCCCTGAGCCGACCCATTAATGAGAAAAGAGTAGGAGACAGTCTTTATACACTGCATTACTAGGTTGGTCCAAACAGGATGGAAGCCAAATTGTAGGAGAACAGCTTCAATAAAATCCCACTCAAGACGATCATATGCCTTGCTCATGTCCGTTTTGACGGCCATTGAGCAGTGTTTTGTAGCTTGTGAAGTTTTGAGAAAGTGGAGGACCTCGTGGGATATAAGAATATTGTCCGTTATAGCTCTCTCTTGGACAAAAGCAGATTGGTTCTCCGATATCAAATCTGGAAGGATTTGTTTAAGCCTTTTAGCTAACAGCTTAGAGATTATTTTGTAGTAGACATTGCAAAGTGCAATTGGTCTATAATCTGCAGCTGTTTTTGCCTCAGTGCCTTTCGGGATCAATCTGATATGGGTATGATTCAAGGTTCTCGGCATTAAGCCGGAGGTGAAGAAGACTTGTATTTCAGAGACAATGTCTGGTCCGACCGACGGCCAGTTAGCTTGGAAGAAACTTGCTGAAAACCCATCCGGACCAGGGGCTTTGTCCGGATGAATTGCAAGTAGCGCCGCATGTACTTCAGCTGCCGTCGGGATTTCCAGGAGTCTTTCATTCACAGTGGTTGGGACTTTCGGGGTGATTGCTTGAGCTACAATCTGTTTTCTTTCCCCTGGAATTGTTGTGAAGAGTCCATTAAAATAATCAACAATCGTTCCTGTGATCTCCTCTTCAGTGAAGACTGGTTCTCCCTCTACGTTTTCAATAACTGAGAAGTTATTAATTGCATTCCTGCCTTTGGTAATAGCATGGAAGAATCCAGAATTTCGATCCCCAAGACTAAGCCATAGGTTCCTACTTCTCTGTTTCCAGAAAGCTTCCTCTTCCAAATATGCTGATTTTAGATCGGAGTTGAGACGATTGAGAAGTTCAACATCATTATTTGGGCTAGTCATAGCTTTCTCGAGTTCATCTTTCCATCTGTTGATGAGCAATTTGCTATTACGTTGTTGTTCCTTGTTCCACAACACAATTGCTCTCCTTATCTGGCTAATCTTATACTGCACAGATTTGTTACCAGCTTTCTTCCAGGTATCTTCAACTAGTGCCTTTATCTCAGGGTTCTCTTTTAGTCTGCGATCAAATCTAAAGAGTCCTTTGCCTTTCTTCTTTCTTAGATCAAAGCAAGCTAGGATGGGTCTATGGTCTGAGCCCTCGTACTTTAAATATTCAACACTTCCTGCCTGGAATAGCTCAAACCATTGGCTATTAGCAATGGCTCTGTCTAGCCGGCATCTAACGACGTCATTTCCTCGTACTCCCCTCCATGAAAGGTAATCACCAGTGTGGGGGAGATCATACAAATCACATTCCGATAGGAATGCTCGAAAGTCCCCAAAGGAGCCTTCGGAACGTTCCCTTCCCCCAGTTTTCTCTTGGTTATTTATAATATCATTGAAGTCACCAATTAGGAACCACGCATCCTCTCTATCCAGAGCAGTTTCTGTAAGTTTAGATCAAACGGATCGTCTTTGAATAGGTTCAGGATCACCATAGACAAATGAAGCTCGAAATCTTTTATTTTCATATCTGATATCAGCATTGATAAAGTTCTTACAAGAATCAGAAACAGTGAGATTAATGCCTTGTTTCCAGAAGAGTGCTAATCCTCCACTACCGTGGCCTTGAGGCGTGATCAGGATAGAATTCTTGTAACCCAACGAATCACATTTCCGGAGGACAAATTCGTTGGAATTCTTTGTCTCCGAGAGGAATAAAATATCAGGAGAGTAGACCTTGTGCATCTCCTTTAGTTTCTGAACTGTCGTGGGATTCCCCAAACCTCGACAGTTCCAACTGATGATTTTTAAGGAACTAGATCTGGTGGATTCTGAAAATCCACCCTCCTTCTCACCACAGCAGGTATGATCTGAATCTGGGGTTGGGGAGTTGCCGACGTACTGGTTCCTTGCGGGTTGACAGATTGTTGGGAAGGTCCTTTCGATCGTGAGCCACTTCCTCTAGTGGAGGAGGAAGGAGCGTTACGTCTTTTAGGAGAAATACGCACTGGAGGGGTCTTTCTCTTTGTTGTTCTTGACCCTGTTCCAGTTTTCACTCCCAGGGGTTTTGGTTTGTTCTTTGCCAAAGGAGGTCTTCCCAGTCTCTTCTTTGCTGGGATACGATTTGCTTCTAGTCTTGACGATGTAGCAGTAGCTTCTGTTGATGGGCCAAGGCGCGCTAAGGCTGACAGTCTGGCTGGACTATCTTGAACATTATCAATGTCATTATGGTGTTCACCCATATATTCAGAGGTGGCATTAAAAGCTGTATTTAAAGTAGGTGCATTGATGGCAGTACTTGCTGCAACCATATTTCTAGCAATCTCCTCTGCTTCTCCATTCTCTTCTGCTAATCTTAATCTTTCTTTCCTTGCAGCATTTTCGTTGGGATCAGCACAGCTAGAGTATTGGTTCATCGCATCTCTTATCTCTTTTCTTGCCTTACTGATGGCTTCAGAGTAACCATTATCATCCATAATCAGAGGCTCAGGGTCCTGTGGAGCTCCCCTGGGAGAGGTAACCATACGATCCCCAATTAATTGATCATTGTGGTTACTAGAACCTCTGTTTTCCATTGACAATCTTCGTTCTCTATTCAAGCTGATGTCTGGGGATTTGTCTCTTTGTTGCAAGTAGCCAGGTTGTGGAACTCTTCTACCTGTATCCACCCATCTGGAATTAACAGGTTCATGCTCAGCTCTCTGTCTAGAGTAAGATTGGTGGGTGCGGGATGACTCTTTACTGGTACGACCAGGAACTCGGTGAGCTCTTCTTTTGTCCTCATATGCCTTATTTTCTCTCAGAGTTGTTTGGCGATTGAAGTCAGGTCTCCTGGCATCCCTCATAAAGCCTGAGGACTGACGGGAGATAGATTCTCTATAGGTTTGTTTAGCTGAATAGCTTCTTTGAGGTGGAAGAACTTCCTCTCTGTTCTGTCGGTTCCCATGTGTTTGAGAGTTGTTCTTGTTAATGTTACTCTGGTGGTTCTTGTTAAGATGGCAATCTTCCTTCTCGTGGTCCAGCATGTAACATAAACTGCAGTGTTTTTCAAGTTTTTCGTAAAGTAGGGATGCCGTTACTTCATCTCCATTGGCAAACTCCAATGTAGTTTTAAAAGTTAGGGGACGTAGGCCGTTAATGACTGCTCTGAATCTTGCTTTTGAGGCCGTAATCTCCCAGCAATCAAACGTACCAATATCTTCTCCGATACCCCTGAGTATGGCTTCATTCCATAGATGGACGGGTACGTCTTGGATTTGAATCCAAAAAGTAATCTGGGATGGGAAATCAGATGATAAGGTAGGTTCCCATTTTTGGATAATAATCATCCATTTGGCAAAGTGGTATGGTCCATTATCAAGGACTGCCTGGAGATCTTCTTGATTTGCAAACTGAAATTGGAATTTTCCTTGTCCCAGGTCAGCTCCAAATGGTCTGGATTTGCACTTCCAGTGATCAGCAAAGAAAGGAATGAGGGACCACATTCGTTGAACTTTAGGGTTTGTGGTTCGACCGATGATGGTAAGTTCATGTTTCTGCATCATTTCTGAGGTATCATAATCGGGTAAAATCACTCTACCGCGTCGTGGAGGTGAGTTGGGTCTTTGGAGTCCTTTCCCTTTTTCAGAATATGACAGACGTCGAGACATGATGAGACAAGTTTGTTGTTGTAGCGTAGCTTTCACAATAGTTCAACACGTTTCCGTGAGAAGGTTCTTAGAGATTTACTCTAGAAAGATGAAGATCTCAACTCAGATCAGATCTTGAGTAGAGTTAACTGAAAACAGGTTCACTGCTAGCGACAGAGGAGCCTAGCAAGAATATGGGTTAGCACTAAAGGTTCCATGGATATCAAGAAGAAGGTCTTACCGGAGCTGGATCGGAGAGGATAGATCGGCCCTCCGACCTGAGTCGGGGGAGAACCCGGTGGATTTTCGACCAGAGGATATGAATATCCAGCAGTTTCTTCTAAAAAGGGGAATAATTTGAAAAGCGACAGTTTTTTCTGGTAGTTTTTAAGGATTGAAAATGTGCTATTTGGTTTCTCTTTTACTTTCCACTGCTTTTGTTGGTCCAATAATGCTTTTTTATTCAAAAAAAATGCTCTTTTTAAAAAAAAATTATGATTCCGTACAAGTCAAACATTAAAAAAATGAAAAGAAAGATAGTTTAGACATGATTGACATGTGCTGCAACCGAAACCAAGCACGATTTACCGATGTGTCCATTGCTAAGGCAAAAAGTCTGTTGGAGTTAGATAGATGACTTTACTCTCCTAGCAAATATCTGCAAAAAAACATTGGCAAGACATTGAGGTGGAAGAAAGGTAGGATTCTCCTTCCATTAATATCTTCTAAGCTTGCCGTTTCTTTGGATCTATCTTGCGGTCGTCTATATAATTTTCAAGATGTGATTTGTACAAAGCATTTACTCTCTATATATTCTAGTCCAAGCTTGAAATAACAGAGGAATCATTGTTCCTGAAATCTTGTTTTTTTCTTCTGTTTTTCAGACTTTCAGGTGTAGACATGTCTTATATTCCTCCACATAAGAGACATTCAAAGGATCCAAACAGATCTACCCCTGTTCCAGATTCTCTCGTTACAAAATTTAAGAACAAACTCGACTTCAAAAGTAGCAGTGATAACATCAACCGTGTTACATGTTCAGAAAATTTCATTTCCAAATGGCTTATTGTTGGTTCAAATGGGATCGGGGATAAGGTTCCTGCATCTGTTGATCTTGCTCCCTTTTCCTCGGATTCTGCCGAATGCATAAATGGAGAAAGGCCTTTGGTACTGATGAACAACGACTTCAATACTGAAGTGAGCGAGCAAGAAGAGAGAGCTCAATGGCTGTTAATAGCAGAGAATGTGGAAGAGGATCTTGTGTTGGCATATGAGCGAGCTAAAACTTCAATGGAGGAGAATCAACATGTATTGAGATTGGTTGCTAGGTTTGGTAAAATTCTCCTCTACAAGTAAGCGACTCAGGGTCTAATCTACATCTTGTTGTGTATAAAATTTCTCTTTTCTTACATATACAACATAAAACCAGGAGGAAACCTGGTCCTCTAGCTGAATTCTCACAGAAAAATTTGAAGAAGAAGTTCTCTACAGATGTCCCAACTTCTAACTTGCAACACATAATGTCTAATGTGGTACCAAACCATGGATTCTCTATGGACTTGGAAAAGGAAACATACACTGTGAAGGTACTTTTTTTCTTAGATTTATCCTTTGGACGTCATAATTAGACGAAACAAAAAAAATAAATCATTTGGACGTCACTTGTTAAATTTCGGCTAATCATCAACTTCCAACTTAAAGTCAATTGATAATTATATTATTTTTTATATATTTAATTATTTCTCCAACTACCACCGATAGTAAACTTGATTCATTAACATTATTAGTGTATGATTTGTTGTATCTGGCTTTTATTCTCAGGTATATCATAATACTCGACCCACTGAAACCATCAACTGTAAGTGTACCATTAAAGAAGATGGACGGCTCAGTATGTACAAGGCCGAGCTTAATGTTGTATGGCATTTGGTTGTTGATATGTCATGCATTGATAAGAGCATGGACATGAGGCTGATGCTTGCTGCCAAAAGGAAAATGACGGCTCTCACCGTGAGTTGAATTTAGATATATAATTTTCTGGATACTCTTTCTTGGACTTATGATATGTGTCTTTCTATGGTTGGTAGGGGAAGGAGATAAGTGACATTAAAGAGCTACTAGACTCAGCAACTGTTGATCCAAATGTGAAAGGAGGTTTAAGATGGCCGTTTGGTAAAGCTTCATCTGGAGATGGATACAGAATATTTGAAGTGTGTCATGTTAGAGCTACAATCTACAAAAACCAGGCTCTAAGGCTTAGGGTTAGAGAAACTGATAGATTCAACGAGAGGACTGGAACAGGAGCAGTCAAGAGAGAGGTGACTCTGGTACTTAAAGACGTTAACACTAAGTTACAGGTACATTACTATAATGCTTTTGTATAGATGAAACTCTTTTGAAAGTGAGGCTTATAGGGATTTATTACACTTGCTGTATGCAGGAGCAGAACATTGAAAGGGGTTGTGTTTTGGAAATGCTTCGAGATGCTCTTGGAATCATATGGGACTTTATGCATTGTGATGCATCTCTAACAAAGTAAAGAACCGTGTGATATTGCTAATAGTACTATTGGGTTTCCCTTTTACTTTCTCTTGATTTTATAGTCTCGGTCAGATGAAAACTGAGACTATATATAGACTTTGTGCAATAATATGTTTGACTGAATCAAACTGCTTGCATCTTTTAAATGGTTCTTTTGTGTAGTTTTGCTTGTGGGCTTTTCTTTCTTTACACAAGTAAAACCCTATTTCTTTTTGTTTTTCCATTCATTTGTTTTATTTTAAAATTTAATATACACTCAAGACGAGTAATTGCATTACGAAAACAACTTTTTAGTAGTCACAAAAATGAAATTAAACAAGACAAAATTTCATTATTATTTAATACAAAACTCCTTAGAACATTTATTTAGTCCAAATACATATATATAGTTCCCCACACATTGTATACTTCCTTACAAATCCATATCCTTGACATAATCAAATCGAGCTCACAACTCCACCCTCCTCAGTCTCCACACCGCTAGTTCTCGAGTTCACAACCCTACAATTAAGTCTTACCTCGCCTTGAGTTCCAGTCAAAGGTTTAAGTCTTCCCATTCGAACCATTGATTTAGCGAATGCCCTAAAGAACTCGAACGTGTTTCTGCTGTATAGTTCCACTAGTGGAATCGTGTCGGCTCCTGGAGTTGAGAACAGTTCTTGATCGCTCTGAATTACACCTTTCCCTTGACGAAGATTGGTGTAGTATTGACTATCGAATCTATTTGGAGACGCTAGGTCAAAGTTGGCCAGAACGGTTGGGTTCCCGTTTTCAGGGCACAGTTTACGGAGTTGGGTGAGGTAAGTTGGGTTTATACTCGGGTCTGGTTTATTGGTACCGTTGAAGTTGTAGAGACGAGGTGTGATAACTATACATTGTGCTCTTCCAAATGTGTGAGCACCTGTACAATTTTGACAAAGATGGTTAGATAAATTTTATATGTTTAATCAAAACATGAGTCATTTTTTGTCTTTTTGCCATATGCTAAAGGATATACTCCCTCTCTTCTTAAAATATAGTATATGTTTATGTGTACACATATTAAAAACCATAGTAAATATATAATTTTTTGCATTTATTATTATCAATAATTTAAATCAATAACATTTAAAAAATACAATTAATCTTTTCAAAATTTAGAAATCACCAACTAATAAAAATTGCGTAGAAAACGTCAAACATGCATTTACAATATATATGTGTGTGTGTGTGTGTATTAGTGTGGAGAGTGTATTGACCAATTCTTATGACTTAAAAACACTTTTTAATATTAGTAAATATCTTGTCATGATTGGAACTTGAAACCTTGTACAACTCATACGAATTGTTATTACTAAATTCAATCGTATAAACAGAAAAAAGGTCATCACAAAAGCATAAATTTACCAGAAAGAGCAACTAGATCTGAGGTGCGGTTAAGACCAGCGTCACTAAAAACTGTTTTAAGTTCAGCAAGAGTGGCAAATGGAGAAGGAAGAGCTGTATTAGACAGATCAAAGAAAGCCTCGAAACCATCTCTCCTCCCCAATGAAACCGGCCACCATGGACCACCCGACTATATATTTATAACATAAAACACTAACGTCAACATTCATAACATTTTTTATTAATTTATCCATATAAGTCATGATCATGTAGGGTATGTACATACCAAAAGCACTGATATTTGAGCAGCGATGGCGAGAATATCTGCACAAGACACTGTCTCTGGACAAGCTTCCTCAATCTCAGATTTCATTCTATCTACCACATCAAACCCTCTTACCGAGTTTGCGTTCGGAAGAGCATCTTTCTCGGTCCTGAATGTCGTGGAATTGTCGAGTAGGAGCGATGCATCACAGCCCTACACAATCATATTACATTACATGACCATGTTATATAATAATTCAAAAACGTCATAGACTTTTATTATATAAAAAAAAGATAAATATTGAGCAAGTCTTTATACGTTAACAAAACAGTCATGGAAATGGAGGCGAAGGAGGCTAGCAGCAATACGAGGATCACTTCCCAATTCTTCGACGATGACTTTCCCAACGATAAGGAAAACACCCGGGCATGTTCTGAAATAGAAGTCAGGCCTCAGCTGAGCATTAGAAGTTGATGCTTGAAGGAGAAGGCAACCCAATATTAGGGCTCCCATAACACTACAAGAAAATGAGCGAGAAAACCCCATTTTTTGTTCTAGGAGGAAGACAAAAGATGATGTAAGTTGTGAGCGTTGATGATGATGAATTATCCAAGGCGTATAGGAGTATTATATAGAGAATCCCGGGTGTTTTCTTCTATAATATAAGACTAGTAGGTATTATTATAAGAACAAGTTTTAATATATGTACTAGGAAGAACTGGCTTGTGTATATCACATCAATATTTGTTTTATAAATTTAGTATTTAATTACTAATATATTATTATTACCGGTTTTTGAATAACCATAGTACTATGTAGAGAAAATCATATACGCACAAATTAACAAAAATGCATGAAATAGATACAGTTAAAAGACATTAGTCCTAAATAGATGCAATTGCCAGTAAAAAGGTGCAAATAATTATAAAAAGGAAGCAATATATAAATGCAGTTGTTTCTAAGATATTATATTCGATAGAAAAATAAAATGAAAGACCAAAACTCATCAAATAATAATAAAAATAATTAAAAGATATAAGTATTTAAAGATGTGATTTATTTTAAAAAAAAATACAAAAAATATATATGACCTGCATGGTTATAAATTGTAATAGATCAGTTATAAATTCACCTTTTTATAATAGGTCAGTTATAAACATTTATGACCTGCATGATTCATTTACATTGATCAATTGACTTTCTTTGATCAATGAGGATTTCGTGATTATGTTGTTACTTAACTTACTTGTTTAACAATTAAATATAGAGACTAATTTTATAGGTCTAAATTATCAATTTCGAGTTCAAGTTCTTATAAAAATATTTGTTCTAGTAAACAAAACCCGTAAGGCTTAAGCTATAAAGCGAAATATATACTAAAACTCAAACCATCAAGGCATCAAAACTCTAGGTCAACTCCAACCACATAGTAAAACGTGAAAATAGTGTCAGTTGATGTTTCTCCTCTCAAACCCAATGGCATATGCAAGTGTATTTTTGTGTGATTACTGTATTTTAGTGTGGTTCTTTTTTTTCTACAGCGTCACATTATTGTTGGTTAAGACCATCACCAACGATTTATTCTATTTTAGAATAACTTTCACTTTAAAACACAGTAATTCTAAAATAGAGTAGAGTTTCTCTCGAATGATTTATTCTATATTTGACTCTAAAATATATATATATATATAAATATTTTTTTATTTTATGACTAATATATTTTACTTACAAAATTTACAAATTGATTCGTTATATTTTATTTTTCAATTTTTTTCATAAGTTATATATTTATTTCAAATATTTATTATATTAAAACTACATTATATTAAAAGCATAATACATTTTCTGTTAATTTTAGTATTTGTTTTCTTTGGCTGATACTATAATATTTAAATTTAGTGCTTGTTTTCTTGGTTAGTAATAATAATTTTCAAATATTTAGATATATTGTGGAACAAAATTATATGATGTGTGCATAATTAAAGTACATAAATAGTTACAAAACAAAAGAAATAAAGAATAAAATAACTAAAGGTATAAATAAAAATTTTCACTCTATAATAAAATAAGAAGTAGAATTACTCCAAATATCGAATAAGAAATAGACTTACACTATTTTAGAGTGGGATTAGAGAAAATTATATTTTATAATTGAGTTTAATGTAAAAATAGAATGAAATTGGAGATGTCCTAACACTGTAACAATAACAAAGAAACTTATTTGTTTATATCAAAACTGTTTATTCTATGCATTATTTAACTATGGTTGATTATATTTGATTTGTATAATTGTTTTACAGCTGGATTAAATATATGAATTATATTATTGTTGTTTTGTTATATTTTAATTATATGAAATATTAATTTATATATAACCATAAATTAATTTTAAATAAATTAAATTTTAATTTAACCATTTGAAATAGAAATATTATTGTAGTTACAATTTTGTTTAATATATATATATATATATATATATATATATATATATATATATTTTATTCATAAAATAATTAATATTTATCAGAACACAAAGAATCTTGATTAATGAATAATGAAAAAAAAAATTAGTGTGATATATCATGCTGTGGTTGGAGATCTAAAAGAGTTTGATGTTCAGATTACATTAAGATAATATAATTTTGACATTAAAATAGTGCTCTAAGATTCTAAAACCACCAACGACTTTTATCATCACCGTTATCATCGTCTATCTACTATCTATGTCTAAGTCCGTAACTTGACCAGTTTTGCCGTGAAACCCAAACACTTGCAATTGGTCAAGCGGAATAATAAAAGTACTAAAAATTAATAAAAACTTGCAAGTACGAATTTAAAATAGCCAATACAAAAGTTAATTACTTAGTTTTGTTTGACCCGTTACTTATTTTTTAAGCAACTAACTAGTTAAATTTATTAAAATTTATATTAATTATGTTTTCAGAAAGTAATAATCGACATGACCGTTTACCAGATGAGAAACGAAACCAAACATCCTAAGATCATAGTTTCAATGTAATCCAAATCTTGTTCATTTCTTGTATCAGATTCAAAAAATTTGTCAGTAAATATCATTTTGAAACATCAAGGTTTCAAATTCCTTACAAGTTCGGCTATCTTTATTTGTATTTTATTATTTTCGAAAACAAATTTAGATTTGTAAAAATCATAAATTAGGAAAATACCAACACATCACCATCTCATATTTATGTTATACATTTAAAATATTCACCATATTTAGCCGCCATAAAAGGATCTAAATTACATTGAAATGTTCGGTTTGTACATTAACACATCCGAGGTATCTCCTCTATATCCCCTAAATCTCATTCTCTAATCTTTCTAGGACACATTTCTTCTTTTAATTTTATATGTCAAACGAAAAATCATAAAATTAATCTGAAAACGTGAATATTTTTTATTTGATTTATAGAATTTGATAAAAATATTTCAAAATTCAAACAATTAAATTTTGATATTTTCACGAAAATCATCAAAATATGATTAAAAACGATTTTAAAATATATTTTTTTCGAAATTTGATCACTATAGAATTTAAATCTTTGCCCAAGGGTTCACTAATCCATTGGGGGGATTTTTGTTTAGTTTTGAACATCGAGAATGATTTAATTGGGGGTTTGGATTTTGATCAAAAACAAGAATTATGAAATAGAGGTATAAGAGATCTTGTGAACCCATAAGAGATTAGCTTAAAAAAAATAGGGGCACGAGAGAAGATGCCTCAACACATCCATATGGACATAAAATACATAAATTCGGGCCTCCGGCGTTGTAGAAGCCACCGAAACTATTAGCCACTACATATATTTCTTTTTATCTTTTCCAATGGCGGCTAATAAGACTCATGGTGATGATATTAATGTAATCTAGTCAATACTTATAACCTATGAGGAGAGTGTAGATTCACAAAAGACAAGTATTTATAAGGGGGATTCGTGTCTCTCATACACTAGCAATACTATGAGATAGTAAAACAATTTCTCTCACTTTTGACCAACATCAATCACAAACTTGAAGACGACAGAATATTTTTGTCTTTATGAATAGTAATGTCATCATCTTACAACCATCAATATCGACTTTTTTGAAAAAATAAAGACGTGGAAGCCAAGTTTTATTAGAGCCAAATGGGTAACGAGTATAAGTGGACAACCCTCATGTATATTGATTTTGGTAGGTACTTGATTAACCAAGTATATACAGGACCGGGTTAACAATGTTTTGGGGCAGTATAAGTGGACAACCCTCATGTATATTGATTTTGGTAGGTACTTGATTAACCAAGTATATACAGGACCGGGTTAACAATGTTTTAGGCCCCAGGACAAAACGTTCTTAATATTTTTATTGAAAATTTAAGTATATTTTCAAATTTTATATAACAATACGTAAATATAAAAAATATTAGACCCTTAATTAATAAGATACAGGGAACACGGACTTGGATCCAGGACGGTCGCACCATTTGTATCTCATCTTAGCCGGCCCTAAGTATATGCTAATAACAAGTAATACATGTAAATTTATTTACTAGTGTGAGGGTTGCTACTTGAAGACTTACTGAAGGCACATTCGTAAGACCAGATATCATAGTTATCCCGTGTGAACATTTATTTAGTCGAAATACATATAGTGTCCCCCACTCATTTTTATATTTTGTTACATATTCATATCCCCAACATGATCAAATCGAACTCACAACACCGTCATCCTCATTCTCCACACTCCTGATCCTTGAGTTCACAACCCTACAGTTCTTTCTTATCTCGCCTTGAGTTCCAGTCAAGGGCTTAAGATTTCCCATCCGAATCATTGCTTCAGTGAATGCTCGAAAGAACAAGAACCTGTTGTTGCTGTATTCCACCACTAGTGGAATCGTGTCTGCTCCTGGAGTTGAGAACAGTTCTTGATCGCTCTGAATCAGTCCTTCCCCGAAACGAAGATTGGTGTAGTATTCATTATCGAAAGCATCTGGAGTCTCGGGGTCGAAGTTGACCAGAACAGTGCCATTTCCGTTTTGAGGGCACATTCGACGGAGTTGGTCACGGTAAATTGGGTTTAGACTCGGGTCGGGCATATTGGTACCACTGAAGTTGTAGAGACGAGGTGTCACAAACTGACATTGTGCTCTTCCAAATGTGTGACCACCTATACAGTTTCGACAAGACTGGTTTAGATAGATTTTATATGTTTAATCAAAGATGATGGGTCACTTTTTCTCGTTTACATACTCATCTTATTATTCAAATTCACGTGCTAGAAAGATAGTTGTTTGGAGGTTTGTATCTATTCCTTTGTCATGATATTTTTGGTAATGTATTTCAAGCAGATAGGTTTTCATACTTAACTCATATTGACTAATTCCTATGCGTAGAAATTTTCCTTTTTGAATACTAAATATCATGTTGACAAAAACAAAACAAAAAATCCTATGTTGAGATTCGACTTTGAAACTTTGTACGACTATTTCACTATACAGTATTAGGAGATGACTATAGGTGAGTGTTCTACACATCTTTAATTTTTTGTGTAGAAATAAAATCAATTTAACCAAGCTTTAGTAAAAAAAATTATAGTTCAAAATCTTTAAAAGTTATATATTGGTTACAGAAGTCAATTTTCACGGTTTTATGTTTAGTGTTTTAAAAATTTGACATAATTCTAAAACAATAAAATCGAAAATCACAAAATTTACATCTATATCTTAAAGCAATAAAAAAATCCAAAGCTACGACATCTACCAATCAAAACTTTTAGTATATATAGAATCAGATAAGCGCATATTAGCTCCACCAAAATTATGTTGTAAAGCATATTAGGAGGAAAAAATACCCAATCAAAATTTATCAAATGACTATATATTTAGTTTTTAGTCTTTTATTTGTTGCATGCGCAATTCTATGGTTACTTATTTATACAATTCTTTTCTTAAATATGAGAAAATATAATTTTGACTATGAAATGCAGAACCGAAATACTCCCATTTTATAAAATAAATAATAATGAAATAACAAATATATATTTGTAAACAAATAACTGTAGCTTCGAATTAAGTTTGTAATTTTCCGATACTTTGTTTATAAGTGGATCTAGGTAACTGTCATCTGTAAATATATAAGATGAAGTCTATCCAGATAAACATTTATCTTAGATGATCATACATATGGCAACAACATAAAAAAATTACCAGAAAGTGCGACTAGATCTGAGGGGCGATCCAGACCAACATCAGCAAAACTCTTTTTAAGTTCAGCAAGAGTGAAAAATGGAGAAGGAAGAGCTGAATTAGACAGATTGAAGAAAGCTTGTAAGCTGTCTCTCCTTCCCAATGGAACTGGCCACCACGGACCTCCGGACTATATGACAGAAAATACTAACATCAGCATTCATAACATTTTCGACTAATTCATCAATATAAGTCATGTTGTAGGTATGTATGTACATACCAAAATCACTGATATTTGAGAAGCGATGGTGAGAATATCTGCACAAGACACCGTTCTTGGGCATACTCTCTCAATCTCAGTTTTCATTTTATCTATGACATCAAACCCTCTAGCCGAATTTGCGTTTGGAGCAGCATCTTTCTCTGTCCTGAAGGATGTGGAGTTGTCTAGCAGGATCGATGCATCACAGCCCTATAAAAGCATAGTACATTGCGTGAACATTGTATAAATTAATTCAAAACATTCTTTTAGATTTTACTCTATATGTAAATGGTTAGTAAAAGTACTTTTGTCCATGAGCACGTCATGAGTAACTTTATATTAAAAGATAAATAAGTTGAGTACTAAGTCCCTTACATTAACAAAACAGTCATGGAAGTGAAGGCGAAGGAGGCTAGCGGCAATACGAGGATCAGAGCCCAATTCATCAACGATGATGTTCCCAATGATATCGAAGACACCTGGGCATGATCTGGAATAGAAATCAGGCCTCAGTTGAGCATTAGAGTTTGATGCTTGAAGAAGAAGAAAACCCAAGATTAGGGCTCCCATGGCACTGCAAGAAAATGAAGGAGAAAACCTCATTTTCCTAAGCTGATTTGAATTCTGACTTTTGAGTGTGGATGATGGTGATTTAGCTTAGGCGAGACGGAGCATTATATAGGGAAGCTTGTGTGTTTTCTTCTATGGTTTATTAGGTATTTTTCAATAAAGGGATTAGGTATTGTCTCAAGGCCATAAATAATCTATTTACCATAGTGGTTGAAAGAGAATAGTAATTATTTTATAAATAAAAATTCACCGGTTCTTTTGACGGTGCTCGAATTCTTTGCACATAATATAACTTGATTAGTTTTTGGTTGCATTTGTCGCTGTGCTTAAGTTAACCAGCCTTAAAACTGATCATGTTTCACTTCAATTGTATATTTTAGGATAATTACATAATGATATGTTTTAGTGTAACTTTTCTTTTTAACTAACTCCATGTATTCATTACGGATATGGACGTTTTACTAATGAGTAATGAACTAGAAACGACGTAGTTCTATAAAGAGATGGTTCTCAGTACCGCCAAATTTCAATTGTATATCTATTTCAAGGCGTACATGATTCCTTATAAGAATTGAATTCACATTATTGCGTGTGATAAATAAGTTATAAGCGACGTTAAATGTCAACTGTACA
Source organism: Eruca vesicaria subsp. sativa (assembly GCA_932364175.1). Classification (NCBI taxonomy): domain Eukaryota; kingdom Viridiplantae; phylum Streptophyta; class Magnoliopsida; order Brassicales; family Brassicaceae; genus Eruca; species Eruca vesicaria. The sequence goes on along the minus strand of CAKOAT010741820.1, from coordinate 1,281,559 downwards.
TAGTACAAAAATAATTGAATCATATACTGAATTCAGATTTTGAATTTATGAAGAAATTATTAACAATTTGGATTCAGGGTAAGGCCTCTAGATATATGAGTGTGTTAATACATAAATTGTAACTGTATGTAGAAATCATAATATCAATATGTCATCATAAGATAACATTTTTTGACTGAATAAGAAACATTTTTGTTAGTAACATGTTCTAGTTGATATCTGAAGTTCATTAGAAAATATCTATTTTTCAGATAACAACTCACGAAAAAAATGTTCAAAACATTAATTGTCAATCCCCGATAAATTTTATGGATTTTATCCATTTTCTATTTTAATATCTGATAATCATATAATATGATTATTTATTTATTATTAGCATATACTATTTTCTAATATTTAACGACGGATATACAAATCACAAGTGTGGTTTATCCTTCGCACTCCCGTTAATAACGCGAATAGCGCCTAGATCAGAAGCCACCTTCACAAAGTTACCTAATACATATATCACTTCCCGAGTCCATATTATGGTTAACCTAATCTAATACTTTTGCTCCTTGTCTTTACTTCTCAATTACAAGAGTCCAAAGCGGACAAAGGATTTTGATATTTTATCACGGGAATTAATTGAAAAATATTTATTTCATAAAGTTGGAGGGGCAATACTAAACATAAGACTGCATTTAGTCTTTTCTGAAATCAAGATGAAATCGAAGACAATTGAGACAGAAACAAAATGAAAATATTATTTTTATGGTTGGACAAAAGGAAGAACAATCAAACAAGAAGTTGGAGAAATAATTGGCGACACGACATAGATTACTCATGAACGGTGACTAAAGATAATCTTTTAGGTGAGAAATTTTAAAAGTAATCAATGACGCATTAGCTATTGATTTAAGATATAGTAGAGGTTCTTCCGGAAGGAACACTGAAAGGTGAAAGCGTTCGGATAAACCGAAACCTAACTAAGGATTTTTTTGTGGTTAAAGAAAAGGAAATCAAATCAAAGCTGTAAGATGTTAAAGTCCTTGTCAATGACTCAATGGTGATTTGTGTATGTGCAAATTTCTATTTTTCCGAATCATTTTCACTTGAAGTATGGATTATTATTATTTATTGCGATTAGGGAATACTTAAACCTCGTTTGGTAAACGGTGTCTCAAATGTGAAAGTGGATCTAAAGCAAGATAAATTTGCAATGATTTTCATAAAATAGAAACCTAAGATTGATAAACAGATAGCTCAAGAGGAGGATTAGAGATATTGCAAGTTATGTAATGGCCCGGCCCACTGGCTAAACACTATTTCTACTTCTAATGAATTATTGTTGAACAAAAAAAAGAGATATTGCAAAATACAAAAGAAGAAAAACACCTTCAGGTTTCTCACAAAGATCAGAAGTATATGTTGCTAATATCATAAATATTGAAGGAGGAAAGTTGCTTTGAGAAAACTCTCTAGGTTATATATTCATTGAGATGTTTCATCAGAAAAAATATACATTTGAAACACCATAAAACTAACCATGTCGTACTTTGGGCATATAGCTTATGACACTTGAGGGGAATAAATATTCTTTAGTCATAGACTAATAATGCTGCTATATATTAGCTTATGTAACACATTCAATGTATCCGGAGAGGACGATTTTGGCATTGCCGGCTTTGAACTATATATAACGTTCCATACAATAAACAGATTTTTACAACTTGACTAACTTCTTCTCCACTTTGCTCATTTCTAAGTTTGTGAGAGAAAATAAGAAAAAAAAAGTGAGCACAAAACGGATACATATATGACTTTTCACAATACGACGAAAGTGGCGTGTCGTTTTGACACGTCACATTCAAACAGAAGACAGTATCAATCCGAAAGACAAGAGTTCCTTTTTTTTTTTTTTAACCACTCTCTGTCGGACTAAAACTAAACCCCGCCCTTCTCACTTCATCATCTCGCCTTGTTCCGACGAATCTGTCTTCTTCCGTAACTTCTTCTCTATGGCAGAATCCTCTTTATTGGGCTCCCCTCAGAGCTTAAACCCTGACTCGGATCTGTCGTTCACTGCGAATGTCCGTGCAGAAATCGACACTTCGTCACGGTTCGTGTCAGTCAGAGAAGCGGCTAATCGGTTCGGCGGTTTCGGTTTCTGGAAACCTCACAATTCTGAGGTTTCTCCCTCACACTTTTTTCAGGTTTTATCTGAAGAAAAGTATTGATTTTTAGGGTTTTCTGTTGTTGAAATTGATGTCCGACACAAATCTTACTGAAAAACTTGGAACTGAGATTTGAGTCATGATGATGATGTTTCTGGTTTTGGTTGTAGGAGAATGTCACAGAAGATGATATCATTGAACTCAAGAGACAGACTGCTGAGCTACAGAACGTTCTACTCTTGAAAGATTGTGAGACGTGTGAGGTGCTGAAGGAGCTTGAAGCGACTAAAGCCACAGTTATAAAGCTCTACACCAAGCTTGAGCATAAGAAGAGTAAGGAGGAGGATTTAAGAGAAGAAGAAGTTCACTCTCATATCAAGCCTGCTGGTGTGGTGCTTAAGGATTTAAACAAGGCAAAGATGAACTTGTGCAAGAGAACGGTAGATCTCTCCGGTTTACGCAAGTCTGTTGAGATTTTGAATAAGCAACTGAAGGAAGAAAAGGCTTTGCTTGAGAAGACACGCGAGAGACTTTTGCAGAAGTCTCTGAAAGTGATTTCCCTAGAGGAAGAAAAGAAAGGTGAAACCAGCGAGAAAGATCTTGAGAATAACGCGTTGAGGATGATTAATGAGGTGAAAAGACTCAGCTCTGAAGCTCAGGAGTTCAAGAAGAGAGGTGAGAAGGCAATGGTGGAGATTGAACACACGAGAGAGAAGATCAAAACGGTTAAGATGAAGTTGGTGGCTGCTAGAAAGATTAAGGAAGCGGCTAGAGCTGCTGAGGCGGTTGCAATGGCTGAGATTAAGGCTGTTACTGAAGATGCTGTGACTGTGACTATCTCTTCTGAAGAGTACGCTAAGCTGACTCTTGACGCTAGAGAGGCAGAGGAAGAGGCGAGGAAGAGAGTGGAAGATGCAATGTCTAGAGTTGAAGAAGCGAATGTTTCAAAGATGGATACTCTGAAGAAAGTAGACGAAGCGGCGCAAGAAGTTGAGACCAGTAAGAAGGCATTGGAGGAAGCTGTGGAGAGAGCTGACGCAGCAAACACTACAAAACTTGAAGCGGAAGAGACGCTAAGAAACTGGAAGTCAGAGAAGGGGCAGAGGAGAAGATCATCAGTTAACAACACTGCCAAGTTCAAGAGCAGCAGAGAGACAAAACCAACAACAAAGACACGTTTTAAGGATGTAAACGGTCTGCATCTGACGTATGATTTTGTCCTTGGCCCATCATCTTCAGTTCCTGTCTTGAAGCCAACAATGTCAATAGGGCAAATACTCAGTAACAAGCTACTAGTTGCTGAGGATTCAGATATGAATGTTGTGAGCGAGAGAAAGAAGATGTCGTTGGGTCAGATGCTGGCAAAGAATAGCAACGATGATGGAACTAAGAGCAAGAAGAGTGAAGGTAAGGAGAATGGGAAAAGATCAGTAACGACTCTAAAGAGAAAGAACCTCGGGTTTGCTAAGATCGCTTTGTTGTTAAACAAAGAGAGCAAGAACAAGAAGAAGACTAAGAAGATAGATTTGAACTTGAGGTGATACAATGATGATTCAGTGTTTTGAACTTCTTGGTTTGGTGTTCTGTAAATTTAGGAAAAGTTCTGAAACTTCTCGTCTCATCTTGTGTTTGGGCCTTTAATGGGCTTTTAAGTAGCTTATTTTTTTTGTTCTCTCATTATTTCCTTCTGTGACTCGTGACCGTAAAACTGTGTAAATCATTGGTTTGTTTCTTGTATCATTCACTGTTTCAATTTACTAACGACTTAAGACAAAAAAAATTCAGGACTTCTGTATATTTTTTTTTTTGCATAGGCTTTGTATTGGTTTTTTTTTTTTTTGGGAACTCTATTGGTTGTATTGGTTGTATCAGTCAATTTATACTAATTCCATCTAATTGTTTTGTTGAGTTAATCATTGCTAGCGAAACTTCCTTGGGGGTATGATGGGCCAAGCTTTTGACCTTAGTTCATAAACTTATATGATTATATCCATCCTTGTTAGGTATTCTCCTCAAAATTGCTTCGACTAAAGCCTTGAATCTCACCGATCTTGGTCGCAAATCTCGCTTTTCTTGTGACTTTAAACAAAACGTACTTGATTAATCGTTTATAGGTGTGATTGTGCATACATTTTTGTAGATTGTAGCCATATTACAAACCTTTAGTTCGTATTAATGCTAGAAATCTTAGCTTTGCTTTCTATTTCTGAGTATATATAACTAAAGAATTGAATAACAGTGATCATCCCCCGAAAATAGTTGGAAAATATTTTATTTTATTAAAGGTCCCATAATCCCAATAATGAACCCTTTTAGACTGTATAATATGATAATATAGATTTAACTGTATGGTAACAGGAAGTCATATTGCAAGACCAACTAAATAGTTATTTAAGGTCTAAACAAGTGAAATAGGGAACTTATACATATAGAGCAACTATTTTGTGGTTCTAACTGGTTATAACTCAGAACCATAAGTATTGAACACGAAATAAATATATGAATGGGATTCTGAAACTTAACTGGTAGAGACACAAACATGGAATTTAAATTAGAAACTAAATTTAATTAATTCCCACTGTTATCTTTTACTTGAATATCACATAACTCTAAATGCAACAAAGATACAAATAGTAATATATATATATATATATATATATGTGAATAAGGGAGTGAAAACGTAGAAGAAGACCATCAAGGGTCAATGAGATAATGTAAGTTGGAAATATGATGAAAAAACGTAAATTAAATATTGGAGATAAAGCTAAAGTTGAAGATAAGGACGTTAATATTTAGAGATAATGATGTAATTTATATAGGAGTTATCTTTGTAGAGTCGGTTGTTGACTCGAGTATATATACGTTTGTAAATCAATGAATAAAGGAAGCAATTCAGCTAACTTTCATGGTATCAGAGCAAAGATCAACATAAAATTTCTTTGTTTCGAATTGCTAAAATAAAAATCAAACAATCATGAGTGAAGATGCAGCGAAGATGATGATATCAAAACAGAACGAGGTTATGGGGAGTTCTCCGTATGCTCTGTTTTCATCTGATAATCCAGGAGCCTTGATTACTTCAGTGAAGTTGAAGGGCGATAATTATAATGAGTGGGCTTTGGAGATGGTTAATGCACTCCGAGCTAAGAAGAAGATGGGTTTCGTGGATGGTACGTTACCGAAGCCAAGTGAAGATAGTCCCGATTTAGAAGCGTGGCTCAGTGTTAACTCTATGATAGTGGGTTGGATCCGTTCGTCTATAGAACCAAAAGTCCGATCTACTGTGACTTTCATTACTGAAGCGCAGAAGTTATGGGAGAATTTGAAGAAACGCTTTGAAGTAGGAAACAAAGTGCGTATTCATCAGTTGAAAGAACAATTGGCATCTTGTAGACAGGATGGACAGGCTGTGATAGACTATTATGGACGTCTAGCTATGATGTGGGAAGAATTGCAGACGTACAAACCACCTCCGGCTTGTACATGTTCTGCGGCAGCAGCTTATGAAAAAGAAAGAGAAGAAGAAAGAGTGCATCAATTTATTATGGGGCTAGATGATTCCAAGTTTAGCAATGTGGTGACAGCAATCATCGAAGCTGATGAGCTACCTGATTTAGGTAAAGCTTATGCTAAGGTGATTAGGGAAGAAGCTAGAATGAATGCAACTAAATCTCGTGAAGTAGCTCAGCAAGAGGCGATTGGTTTTGCTAGCAACAAAAGAGATAATCAACTGGAGGAAGGGTCCAGGAATATGTCCAAAGGAGAGAATTTAGAAGCAAGTGGTTTTGTGGCACGATCTGAGAACACAAACTCTGGATATGGAAATAAAGCTAGAACATGTTCAAACTGCGGCAAGACGGGTCATGACAAGAGCAGTTGCTGGCAAATCATTGGTTTTCCTGAGTGGATGGTTGAGAGAAGAGGCAGAGGAGCTGGTAGAGGAAACGGACGAGGTGGTTATGGTCGTGGGGGAGCTACTAATGGTCGTGGTTCAGCACATACAGCACAAGCGACTAGCTCTTATGGTTCAGGGACTGGTGATTTGTCTCCTGAGCAGTGGAAAGCCATAACTCAAATCGTCAATGGAGGGAGATCAGGCAATCAGTCTGAAAAGCTTTCTGGTAAGCAAATTGGTGATGTAATTATCGATTCAGGTGCGTCTCACCATATGACAGGGGATGTGTCATTGCTTGTCAATGTAAGGAATACTCCAGCTTGTAGAGTTGGCTTCGCAGACGGTGGAACTTCAACGTCAACTCAGATGGGTGACATGGTCTTAACGGATCGTATATCACTCAAAGATGTTCTATTTGTACCAAATTTGGATTGTACACTTATTTCAGTGTCCAAGTTGCTGCGCCACACTAACTGTTTTGCACTTTTCACGGATACTATTTGTGTTTTGCAGGACCGTTCTTCGAAGACTCTGATTGGAGCCGGTGAGGAACGTGATGGGGTATATTATTTCAAGGATGTTAGAGTAGCTCAAGCCAACAAAGCTAGTGGAACTGAGAAACAAGTTTTGTGGCATAGGAGACTTGGACACCCTGCTATTTCAGTGTTTTCTTCTTTGTCTGAGATTTCTGGTGTTAAAAATAATGCTTGCTCTAGTCAGTGCGACGTGTGTTTTAGAGCAAAGCAAACAAGAGATGTTTTTTATGATAGTATGAATAAAACTAGCAAGAGTTTTGAGTTGATTCATGTGGACGTTTGGGGCCCTTATAGGGTACCGGCTTCGTGTGGGGCTGTGTACTTTCTTACTGTGGTAGATGATTACTCAAGAGCTGTTTGGACACACTTATTACTTGCTAAGTCCGAAGTTCAAAAGGTACTGAGACGGTTTTGCATTTATGCTGAGAAACAGTTTGGACTTGCTGTCAAGACTGTTAGGAGTGATAATGGAACAGAATTTATGTGTTTAAGAGATTATTTTCGAGAGGCAGGAATTATTCATCAAACTAGTTGTGTTGATACGCCTCAACAAAATGGTCGTGTGGAAAGAAAACACAGGCACATACTCAACGTGGCAAGAGCAATGTTGTTTCAAGCAAAAATGCCTGTGAAGTTTTGGGGAGAAGCTATTACTGCAGCTACTCACGTAATCAACATGACACCTAGCAAGGTGTTGAAAGGAAAAACACCTTATGAAGTTTTGTTTGGAGTTAAGCCGCCTTATGACACATTGCGTGTGTTTGGGTCTTTATGTCATGTGCATCGAAGAGATAGGAGCAAAGATAAGTTTGGAGCACGCAGTAGGAAGTGTGTGTTTGTTGGTTATCCATTTGGAAAAAAGGCATGGAGAGTTTATGATATGGAAAGGAATGAGTTTCTGATCTCTAGAGACATCAGTTTTGAGGAAAACGTGTTTCCTTTTGATCAAGTAAAAGAGAACAGTTCAGAGATACAAACCATGTCTGGTGGTCCAGATGATGATTGGATCATCGATGTGGTGGTAAACAAGTCAGGTAATGCAGAGGCTGCAAAGGAAGTTGCAGGTGGAGGACTTACTAGTGAGATCACAAGTACTGAAATGGATATGGTGGCAAACGATAACAGAACAGATAAGGCTGCTGTAGATGATGTTCCTAAAGATAAAAATACAGAGGAGATGACAGTTACAGATTCAGAAATGGGCAGAGGTTGCAGAGAAAAGAAAACTTCATCTAGACTGCGAGACTACATTACGTACAATGCACACTGCATTAAGGAAGACGAAGAACCCCATCACGCACACACCGGCTTCACTCAACAATCAGAGTCTTTGACGACAGTCCTAGGTACAACACCATATCCCATCATTAATTATATATCTGATGATAAGTTTTCACCTGAGCACAGAGCTTTCTTAGCGGCTATAACGAGTGGGAATGAGCCAAGGAATTACAAAGAAGCTGTGCAACAAAAGGTGTGGCGTGATTCAATGAGTAAAGAGATCACTGCTTTTGAGATCAACAAAACGTTCAGTATAGTTGACTTGCCACCCGGTAAGAAGGCTATTGGGAATATGTGGGTATACAAATACAAATATAATGCAGATGGAACCATGGAGAGAGCCAAATCTCGTCTTGTGGCTTTAGGCAACAGGCAGGTGAAAGGCAGGGATTTCAAGGAGACATTTGCTCCTGTTGCCAAAATGACTACTATAAGATGTTTGTTGCGTATAATAGCTGGGAAAGGCTGGATTGTGCATCAGATGGATGTGCACAATGCCTTCTTGCATGGAGATCTAAAAGAAGAGGTCTACATGAAGCTTCCGCAGGGGTTTAAAGCATCAGATTCCAATAAAGTTTGTCGGTTACACAAAGCTATATATGGTTTAAAGCAGGCTCCTAGATGTTGGTTTGCTAAGCTAACGCAGGCACTGAAGAAGTTTGGGTTTGAACACTCATATGCAGACTATTCACTGTTTATATACTCAAAAGGAAGCGTGGAACTCAGAGTACTTATTTACGTGGATGATTTACTAATCTGTGGAAATGATGCTGAATTTTTAACGAAGTTTAAAGCGCATTTGGGGAGGTGTTTTCACATGAAAGACTTGGGGAAACTGAAGTACTTCCTAGGCATAGAGATAGGACGTGGTGAAGAAGGTTTTATACTTACTCAACGCAAGTACACACTGGACTTGGTTGCAGAGGTAGGGCTGTTAGGTGCCAAACCAGTGGCGACGCCCATGGAGATTCAGCACAGATTAGCATTGGACTTGAGTCCGTTTTTGACTGATGCAGAGAGATACAGACGGCTGGTTGGAAGGTTGATTTACTTGTCGATCACAAGACCAGACATATCGTATGCGGTACATATCTTGTCTCAGTTTATGCAAAAGCCTCGGAAGATGCAGTGGGAAGCTGCAATGAGAGTAGTGCGTTATCTTAAAGGCACTGCTGGTCAGGGAATATGGTTGAGATCACATGATGATAGTAGCTTAAGTGTGTACTGCGATGCTGATTGGTCAGCTTGTCCAACTACAAGGAGGTCTTTAAGCGCATATGTAGCAATGGTGGGTGGTTCTCCGGTTTCTTGGAAGACTAAGAAGCAAGGTGTTGTGTCACATTCATCGGCAGAATCGGAATATAGATCGATGGCTCAGGCTACGAGAGAGATTAAATGGCTTAGAAGGTTATTAAGAGACTTGGGAGCACCACAAAGGAAACCGGCGAAGTTATTCTGTGATAGCAAATCTGCTATGTATATAGCAGCTAACCCGGTTTTCCACGAGAGAACCAAACATATAGAGTCTGATTGTCATCAGGTGAGAGATGCAATTCAAGAAGGCATACTAGAGACAGTCTACGTTAGGACAAATGAGCAGTTGGCGGATGTTTTAACGAAGTCACTTGGAAGAGTTCAGTTTGAGAATTTGTTATTCAAGTTGGGAGTTAGAAACTTCCACCTTCCCAACTTGAGGGGGAGTATTGGAGATAAAGCTAAAGTTGAAGATAAGGACGTTAATATTTAGAGATAATGATGTAATTTATATAGGAGTTATCTTTGTAGAGTCGGTTGTTGACTCGAGTATATATACGTTTGTAAATCAATGAATAAAGGAAGCAATTCAGCTAACTTTCATTAAACAATAAACACTGAGGAAAATAAATGTAACTGTGTATATGCATGTTCATCCACGTGGTTCATGCAGTACAGCATATCTGTTCCCCACTTAGCCTGGCCCCAGCCCCAGCCACAGGCACAGCACTATAAAGTAAGTAAATCCTAACAAATCAAAAAGGAAAAAAAGAGAGATAATACAATTCTTATGAACCATGATATTGCAACTTTTGGCTCGCAAATGAAAGAATATTTGTATTTTAATTGATTGGGGTTCACCTTCTTCCACAATAATTGGTTTAGAAAGTTTGGCCCGACATTTACCAAAACGGTAATAACAACACTAACTGTAATTAATAGAATGCAAACCTATCCGCCGGTGGCTGACATTGCCGTGGAAAGGGACTAGAAACGAGATCTTTTCTTTTCTCTTCATGATTAGTTTTAGAGACTAATTTTCTTTGAGTAAAAGGAAATAAAATAGGATAGCTTTCTTGTTTGTGGAAGCGATATGAAGAAAGCTAACATGAGACTCTAAATTATTTTTGAATCTTACCAAAAATTTATATTTTGAAGTCGTTTACGTGTATGTACGTGCCTTTTTGCATTGTAGTAAGAAGAGCCAATGAAACTCAGGATGGACAGCGCCAAAAGTATCAATGTGAACATGATCATGATGGCGCTATCCCTCCTGAGCTTTACAGATTCTTCTCTACTTTTTTTCTGCTGTTTATATTATAAAGTTATAAGAAAAGATTTAGAGAGGAAACTGAAGGTAAGATGAAGGGAGTGAGAAAGGAGGAGAAGATAAAGTGTTATTTATAGACTGAGAAGGCGAGTTTAAGGAACTTGGGGTTCAATGGAACACACGTCATCGTCTCTTCTTTGAACGTTATATAATTCATTTGCACATTCTACCAAAAAAAATAATACGATTAAGAATTACTTTCCTGAATTTCTTGGCATTTTTTGTTGGGAAAATAGTTATACTATATAGTGCAGATGTGATTTATTGGATCCCGTATCGTTTGTTTGACTTTCTTTTTTTCTCAGGTCTTGTGGTGCATCGAAATGGAGAACTATTTCAAATACATTATTAATACTATATTCGACGGATCAATTATGAGTAGATCTATATATTTTAATACTTGTACATGCTATCATATTATCCCGGACTTTAAGTAAATGAGTATATTAATATATAAGCACAAAAATAACTCAAGGAAATTTTCAGTGACCCGAAAAAGTTGTGTATAGTATTGGAAAAATAATGGTCTAATAAACCTGTGAAAAAATTAATACTGTTGTTGTGCTTGACTGGTTCTCTCGCATCACCCGCAAACGTAGCTTTTGCGATTGGTAACAATTGTTGATGTTTTATAACAATCACATGAAACGTTATAAAGCGCTTCAAATCGCTCTGAATCTCTAAAATTCAAAAGTTAGTTCCAGCTAGCGTTTGTGGTTGGGGACAGTTACTGATTGATAAAAAAGAAAAAATCAGAAAACTATATAAATATAAAACTAAAATATTCAATGAAAATTTTAAATTAAAATAATTGAAATACCAATATATTTTAATTATTTTAATTTTTATTGAATATTTTATTTTTATAAAAATAAAGGAGATCTGGAGGCTAAGGAGGATCGTGATTCAAAATATCCGACCCAATGCACATTTGCAAACTACGAGACTTCACAAGTCCATAGTATATGTATACTGTGGGTTACAAAGGTATAAAATATGACCTATTTTGAAATATGCAGACTAATTATTTTATAATACTAAGAACTACTGAAGTAATAAAGAACTAACACGAGTGATTATAGATGTGTAAATATAAAGTATCCGAGTTACAAATCTTGCCAAAATAGGTAAATTTATGGCAAAATGACGGTGAAGTGCCTTTCCTATATATGTTTACCAATATGATTAGAATAATGAATGTCAAGACTCTTTTTTTCTTCTTTTTGCTTGAGAGAGGTGAGTGCAAGACTTTTACTTTTTATCTTTTTAGTTATTTATTTTTTTCATGCATCCCTGTCGACTGCCGACTACGGTAGTAAGTCAAATACGTATTTTACTTGGTTCCAACTTTCAAAAGATATATGATGGCGATGAAGAAGACTATACAAAACTTCTCATATATCTACCTTACAAAAATATATATAATTGGTGAGAGTTTAAATCGTAACTGATTATCATATTTGAAACAGAACATATAATGTTTTGATTGCTAACGGGTGTATTGAATGTTGAAAACATGGGTATAGTTGCTTTGTTTCTATGCTAGTAAAGTTTGATTGTGTGGTTGGTTAGAAGAACATATCAAATGTGTAGATGGTTTTTTTTATACATGCCCAAAGTTTGGATGGTTTATGATCCTCCAAAACAAAAAAAAAAGGGTTGTATTGGTTCTTTTCAAATGATGATTATTATGTTCCCCATAGCGCATCTACGCTTTAAACAATATCACTTTAAAAGATACATTTTCTTATAAAAGTGAATCTGGGTGTTATTAGTTACTATGTTCACATCAATTTCACATCATGCGGTGTAGTCAATACATACAACAGTCCGCCCATATCTCTCACTTTCATCACTGCATTCTTCTAAAAAAAATGTTTCCACTTAGTTTTTGTTTCTTAGAGAGGAGGGTTTGGCCACCAATTTCATTAAGGGGCTCCATGATTAATTCAAAAACGAAATAAATGATTTAATCACCAACTAGTTTTACAGTTAACATTACCCGGTTGATAAACTTACCAAAAATATAGAGCATCAGTAATTTAGTTAATAAATTATTAATAATATCTAGCATGGGCCATGTTCCGTTTTTTATGACTAAAACAAAGCATCTCTTTCATTTGATCAATTTACTTGACTTATTTTTAATATATACACTAAAGAAGTCTAGAGATGGCAATAGGGTGATCAAGCCCCTTAGAATTTTTCCTTTCTGCGAACTTTAATAGACCAGTCACGAGACTCTTATGTTACAATTTATGAATCTTAACATAGGTCAAAGTTTAATTATTGTTCATAAATGACGATTGTGAACTACAGTATCATGTATAGTATGAATTAAAAATTACTAATAGCAAATGGAAAGAGGAAATGGAGTATCTAACAAAATGTTATGATTTTCCTTTTCTTTATTATTTAACCATAAAAATAATTAACTAATCACGTTAAATAGTTATTTAGTTTTACTGTTTTGGCTAAAATTAGGTGGATTATTTCAAAGTATGTTCACTACAGAAAAAAGGAAGATATAGCACGAAGTTCATATGAGGTTTCCAGATTTCGTGTATAATTAGTCTTCACTATCAAGGAATCAAATGAGGGGTCCCTTTTCGGAGCAAGATGCATGTGTTCTAAGTAGCTGGAGAACTTCCAAATATAAAAAACAAAACAAAATAAACACACTCTCACAAGAAGAAGCATTTTGATATATAAAAATATTTTTTATTCGCTGAGAATTTACAAACATTCAATCTGACATGATTCATTTTAATTTGGTTAAGCTTTCGTTAGGTCATTGTCATAGGCAACAGCGCTAAACCAATAGCCTGCTACATTAATGTTAAAAAGGATTTTGAAATCACATAAATAAATGAAGAAGAACGAATCTAAGTTCGATTTTTTTTCGCTACTAATATACATGGAATTCTATAGTATGTATCTTGGGAAATTGGGCTCTTTAGCCATAGAAAAAAAATTAATTGGGCCAGTAGCAAAAAACCCTAACGGAAAGGTTCATTCCGTTACTTTTCTATATTATTACAATATTCTCCCCTAAAACAATCGTTTTCACCGGTTCGAATTGTTAAAAAAAAAATTCTTAAATTATTCAATTGATTACACCCCCTAAATCGTGTCTTAACCCTCTCCACCAATTGTTTCAAGATTCCCACTTCCTTCTCTGCAAACGAACTGTCTCCGACATCGACAACCCGACCTCTTCATCTCTAGAAAGCTTTCGTTTTCTTCTTCCCCAAAATCAGAGCAACTGTGTCTTCTTCTCTCCCAAATCCGTGTCTCCGTCGGTGTCCTCATCTTCCCCCTCTACTCCGGTACTTCAATTGAAGCTTCCTCTGTGTCCACTCTGCATCCTTTGAATTCAAGCTTTAGTATCATGTTCGTCCTTCTCCCCTGTCTTGCCAATTGCATGTAAATTCTATAGTTTTCATAACTAGATCCATACGGTTTTGGTCCATTCCAAGCACAATGGAATAGAAAATCCAGATTTGGGATGTTTTCTATGTTATTTAGGGTTTCATCCAGACTTACGTATTCCATTCCATTTGATATGGAGTTTACATCAAAAGCTTCGGCTTCTATTTGCGTTTTCTGGTTTAGGATTTTGTTAAGGGTTAACTTATTTGTGATTAGGGTATAGTGTTAAGTGGGTCTGTTGGGTTTAGGGTTAACTTATTGGAGATTAGGGTATAGTATCTAAATAAATATATATTCCATTCCATGTACATAGAATGGAATACCTTTCTATACCATTCCGGATGGATTGGATTATTACCCCATGCGCTTCATTAGTTTCGTTATTTAACTTCACCACAGAAAACAACCACGTCCTTTAATATTTGCATGTAACTAGATACATGTTGATGGAAGGGGTAAAACCGGATAGAAAACATCGTAAAAATCAGACACCACATTATGTCAAAATCAATGTCAGAAAACTAATTTAGGTCCAAAGTTTGGCTATCTCACCAATAAACCCATGTATCTTGCCATATCTACAATCATATTCTTTACAGTCACTATTAATTTCTATATGTGCAGTATTGTATTTCTAGGATTACATATAATTAAGAACTTAACATATTCAAAACTTGAAATTAAATCAAGTGTTTATTTATATGAACCTATATAGTAGAATTTATACGAATCAACATTCATAGAATCAGTGTAGTGGGAAGTGTCCATGTAAAAGAAACCAATAAACATTCAAAAGTATAATTGGCTGAAAATTTGCAACGACATTCATCCTGACAAATTCAACTCCATTTGATCAGCTTTTCGTTAAAATGGTCATCATCCACACAGTACTCAATCAATGGGGGGTCTCTCACCACTTTATATATGTCAGAAAAAGAACAATAAATGAAATACGAAGAACGAGTTTCTTCGAAAAATCCAAAAGAAGGATGATTGAAATTTACGCATTTTAGGTTTTCGAGAAAATAAGAAATTCTGGGAAGAAATCAAAACAATTATTGGAGCGTCACTTCAGGGCGGCTTTATGATTCTCTTCTGCCAACGTCGCGGTTACTCCACCTTCTACTTCTTGACACAGAATTTAATATACCCAGCTTTTCATGCACATTTCTTTACACCTACATACGAACCAAGGAGCTAACTTTTTTTGGTATAAATATTAAATTCTTATATCAGTTTTTGTTTTTTTATATGGAGTGAACTAGTAGAAAAGATCAAAACACATAAAAATATCAAAATTGAAAAGAAAACATTAATGGTTTCACTGGTTATTATTAGAATAACTCGGGTTGGGGATAAAAGAAAATTATAGAGTAAATAGGAAATAAAAATAATTGATCATACCCCAAAAAAATTCTCCACACAAATCAAAAAGAAAACCACATATTCCCTATGTTTCATATTAAATACCATTGTAGAAAAAAAATTGCAACCAAATAAATATTATTTTCAGTTTTTAATGTAAAATTTATTAATTTTATATTACACTTTATTTTTTGTTGACTGAAATATGGTTAGATATATAAGTAATTGTATTTTTATAGAAAATATGAAAAATTAATTATTTTTTATTTGATATGTAAAAAATTAAAATGACATTTAATATGAAACATAAAGAATACTATTTTACTCTTAGTGAATAATTACCCGCTAAAAGATAACTTAAACATTCTTCACTTAATTGATTGAATATTAACAAGAGTAAAAATAAATATTTTTTCTTCTTCAATTATCTTACTATATGTAATGTAACAAACAGTCACAACTTAAGCTATACAAAACACAAATAACACACATTGTCTAGGATCGCTATGCACCTATAGCTGGAGTCTCATCGTTGTAGTCGCTAAATTGCCATGAGCCTAAGGAAAATAGTCCGCCCTCGTAATCACTCCGGTCCTACACCTTCCTCACGAGCCAGAAAGTTTGTTCACTGATCATATATTAATGTAATTCATTAACGGCATGATTCTTAGCCTAAAGGATTAAACTAAGATGTGATATGATCCGCTAACAAAAAAAAAGTTGTGATATGATCATGACTAAAATTACAAACCACACATTGCTAGGGCTTTACTTTCTTACATACAGTTACTAATTAATTAGTATAATTCTATGATTTTTAGGATTTTTATTTATTTATATATTTTTCCAATACTCCGTACTTTGCAGACTTTATTTAATTATATATTTATTTCCCAGAATATTTAATTATATATTTATTTTCCGGAATAATGATCCAATTTCTTTGAAATTTATTCAAGGCCCAAAACCAAAATATAGTTTTGAAGGGGTCTATTATTTCTTTCATTCCACTACTCTTGACACTTCTTTGACAGAAGAAAACAAAATTATCGTTTATGCTCATAATTATTAAAAGTAGTGTTTACGAAAAAATTTCTTTAATTAACTTAAACGGATTAGAGAAAAAACAATATCACACATCGTAATAAAAAATATCAAACTAAGAAACACAAGTGAAAAAAATGACAAAAGATTTATTGAAGGTAAAGTAAATCAGCTGTACAATTGAAGTTGAATATGAAAAAATGTAAGAACAGTTCTTAAGTAGTGTGGTGGTCATCAACAATATAAGCATAAAGGAGCTGATTCCAAACATCAGGAACTCCAGGTAAACACCAATGTATACAATCTGAGTAACTACTTGGATCCAAGACTTGACTTTCCTTCAGTGGCTCCCATTGTTTTCTGTATATTGAAGGGTGTCCATCCTTTCTATACTCTGATAGTTGTGTTATGTTTATCATCTGCATATTCAGTCCTCGCCTTTTTAGCTCGTCAAGTACATTTTCTACGACTCTCATCATTTTTGGATCCGATCCTTTTCCATGATATCCTTCCTTATCTATTAGACTAGTTTCTCCGTAACAGCTTTGATTAGTTTTTCCTCCCCATTCTTCGGCCCTGAATAGATGATAAATGCATTTCTTTTACTTAAAAATCTTGTATAATGATGTTGACACCATAATAATATCAATATGACAATCTCAGTTTGTCATTACCAAGCATATGCATCATGCAATATACTCATTAACCATATCATGCAACAATATCATTTACCATAATAAAGATGAGAACATTCAGCTCTATAAACCAATTTTTATTGATCATGTCGTACAAAATTACAGTGTCAAAATAAAGTTGAGTAAAGACCGATTCAATTTATTTCAAACGTTTTGTAAGTTTGTTTTTCCCTTCTCTATATTTTCTTCATTTGTTTCCAGTACGGGGTTCCCTTTCGTTGATGCTTATAATTATTATTCGTAGAAAGTGTTTGATAAAAAAGTAAGTTTTCTTTTGACATCAAAAAAGTAAGCTATATACTTATATGCTCTATTTTAAAACAAATTTGATACGTAAATTAGAATGACATGTGAAAAACAAGGGACTTTGATGATTATTTTAGTATCTAATAAAGTTTAACTAGAAAAAATTGCAACGGCCATTCTAAAACCAATTGAAACATTGGGAGGAATAACATATTGACAGAAAAAAAGAAGAATGAAGATACGAATCTATGAGAAAGAAATAAAGAGAAAAAAATGCATTATTATGTATATTAAAAGAGCAAGAGAGAGTACCTTTCATGGGTGGGAGACATGGACATGAAGAAAAGTTTGGTAAGATTGGAGTTAACGTGAACTTCCAACCACTGAGACATTGTTTGCAAAGCCATCTCATAAACTCTTACCATCTCCACTTCTTTGTATATTCCATCTAACTTCTCAAACGACCCCCACCTTTTATTTATTTATTCACATATTACCCACATATTGAGAAAATGTATATAGAGAGATCTTTTTTCAGTTCAACTCTATGTAAATTAAGAAACTTACAACGTCTTCATATGAGGCCTTAGCCACCATAAATAAGAGTTTAAGACAATGATATCAGATTGAGTCCATTGCCTCGCATGTTTTTCTATCGATTGGACCCGAACTATCCGTTCGGGTAACCTGTGGTTTGTTGGATCGTCTGAGTTGGATTCCACCATCAATGGAGCCCAATAAAAATCTATTGTCGCGTTGTATTCCTGATTATTTATTCCAAGAAAGTTCAGGTTATTTGTCGATCGAGTGTAGATGTATATTTGATGAAAAGACTATCAATTTGTACAAAACTACAAATGCACTAGTTGGATGACTTACGAGGGATTTGAAAGTGATGAGATTAGAGCCGTTGCTGTGAAAGTACATCATCTTTGGGTTTGTAATAACAGAACTAGCCATACACACCATTGATACCCATTGGCCTCTGTTCAAGGAGTCTCCTACGTACACCATCCTCTTATTTCTCAGCCTCTCCAGCAACTTCGTCCCATTAAACCTTTTTTTGACGTACAATAAAACGTTTGAATGATGATAATATTGGTATAAATATCTGGTAACAACCATTAACTGCCTTAAATTGTTATCTTAATATTTTAATTCCTTTAGTTTCGTTCAATACCGAATTAACTGCCGTTAGGGTGATTTGGGGCCCAATAAAAGGAAAAAAACAGTAAGGGCCCAAATCAGGTCCAACCAATTGTACTTCCCTTTTTTTTCTCTTTCTTTTGCGTGACTATAAATTATTTACCAAATAGCATACTTCTCTTTTTTTTTAATAAATGTCAAATTTATCCAGTTCAAACCATTTTTACTACGAATGCAATAACACTTGCTAAATGATTTTTTAACTAGTTGATTTACATGTGTAAAGATAATCATATACTTCAACAAGCAAACCATACGTATATATTCTTTCTAAGAAACCAATGATAGTATGGTATACGAGAAAGCAATAACAATATGGTTTACTTTACACTGACTCAGTGATCTGTTAACTAAGAACTAGTAAATCAAAGCTTAGCTTATATGTACAGGGATAATCCTCATAAGGCACAAAGGGTTTAAGAATACATGATACAACCAAAAATCTCAATTGAATAGTCAAATGAAGTCATTATAACCGTTTACGTGCAAACTGAGAGATACATAAGTAGAAACGGATGTTAGTAGAATTATGTCAATTATTCTCCCTAGATGCGATAAAGAAGAAAATTAACCTGGGAAGATCACACTTGTGAGGTTGCCACCTCCAGAATTTGTAACTCGAATCTTTTCTTCCAAACTTTCCACAGGCCAACTGATCAGACATGAACTTACACTCTTCTTCTCTATAAATAGGGTTTGACTTGTTATCAAATACCCATTTCCCTTCGAAAAGATTACACTCTCTGTCACTGCCCTCGCCTTCTTCCACGTTCGAATCACCGTCGCTTTGAGGATTTTCCTTTGGCATACCGTTTCGGGACAAAAACATGGCAGTGAATATTACTCCGGCCACAAGAACAGCGGCAAGAGTGTGAAAGCTCGCCCTGATTCCCAGCATCAACAGTTGTCGCTTTGCCATTAGTTTGTGTTGTTATTGTTATGATGTTTTGTTTTAGGTATTATTGATCTGTCTATCTCTAACTTGCCTTTTAACTTCATCCTTCTTGAAGTATTTTTGGAGTTTGGTGGCCAATCAAATTTTTGAAGCGGTCTATGAATAAGTTATGCCTATATATATATCTGAGTGTTTTTCTAATTAGTACTAGAATTTTAATATTTGTGTTGATAGTTTCCCAAGCAATGCCCACTTGCAACAAAAATAATTATTTTCTAGTTTATTACAGAGTGGAAACTTATTTCCTAACTTCCATATTAATTATGAAGGCTAGTTGATTTGAGCTTGAGATCTAACTTTACATTGTTGTGCTTTGGTCTGCGAATCATACACAAAGTAGGAATCTAATGTTATTAAGTTGCCATAATGGAAATAGGAAACTACTTATTGTATATTCCAATAAACTAATAAACTACTAGAGAAAATGTATCAAGGTGAGGCTGTATCTACATATATCAACGCACACCTATATCTAAATTTTAGTTAATGATAGGATTGTACTGGCTTACTTTTGAATTCATTGTCCAAGAATATGGTTCGGGATGGTCAAATCATATATTATACTTATGTAAAGGTGACTAGGTGAGGTTAAGCTGTACCTTTCGACATTCATACTATTCGTTGGCTTCAAGTTACCTCAAGATCAAGTCCATGGTATATCTATGGATTTGTGATCATAGATTGGGCCCAGTTGGGTATAGAGAGAGATACCCTGGGTCTTTGGGTTTTGTTTTTCCCATCCAATTCATCTGCAGACCAGTCATGCTCAATGTGCTTAGGTCGTGATAGACCTTGACCTTGTCATGCATTTTCTTTTTGCCTAGCTATTGGTAGTAGGACCTCATATCCTCGCTCTTCTTCCCATTAAAACCATCACTGTCAATTCGTCATTTTCTCGATTACTTTCTCAAAGCATTTGGTCGAACCCTATCATGTAAAGATAAACGACTAGTTACTGTAGCCAAATTGTGTTGATATAATATTTTTCTCCCCATGGATCATGAATGCTTTTTGTTAGCTTCTCAAAAAGAAAAAGACAAACTAGAAATATAGTGTGGAAAAAGGGTCTACTCGTTGAATAGTAATGAATGATTTGCAAATAAAGGGATTTATAACTCACTGTTATTTTAACTCCAAATGTTATTATAACAGAATAAAATCTACTATTATCCATTTTTAGTTCTTTAAAAAATAAAAAATCGCTATTTTCTCTATATTAGAGTAATAAATATAAAATGATACTTTAAAAACATACATTAATATAAATAAATTTATATCATAATTTTTGTTTTAAATATATATATATATATATTGGAGATGGTCTTACTTATATTGAGTAGTTATATATAAATCACTTCTAAAGTACATGGTCGGTTGGTATTAACAAAGTAGATTAATCTAAAGTAAATGCTACCAATCATCTTTCGTAATTTTTTTTTTTGGAGAAACAATCATCTTTGATAATTGGGTTTAAAATCTTCTACAGTCCTTAAGACCTTCTACTTAATCTTTAGATTAACCAATATAAATTAAAGGGAATTAAGTACACATGATAATGAACCCACCTTAACCCGACCCCGACCTATCGTGTTATTGTGTTAAGGCCGTACGTTCATAAATCATAAACATCAATCGATCCCTCCTCTTCTAATAACAAGATGCTAGTATGTAAAAAAAAAATGCTAAAACGTGAATACTAATCGTATTTATCGATCTTCTTATTCTGTTACGTAATTTCCTTCACTCGAACGAGCGGAAACTTGGTCAGAGGTCCAATCAAACTAGAAGAAACTGTGGCGTGAAGGATCTCATAACTCATAAGCATAATTTTTATTTTCTTCAGTCAGAACTCAGAAGAAAATAAAATTTAATTTGCAAACCATAATTAATATATTTTCCGCAACTTGCAAAATATTTCAGCTACCCAGTCCCACTTGCACTGCCAACTTGTCAGCATTGATCTTATTTTGACACCTTTCGTGGCCACATATGTATGCATCTTATGATTAGTTAGCTATATATGCTATAATGGTCGATATTTGACAGCACAAGAAATGGTAAATGAAAGTACGAAACCTTATTTTCTTTAATGTTTTGATTTCATTGTTTGGTTATGTCGTATTCATTTTGGTGATTATTTATGTTATTTAAGATATTTATACAGGAACTTATAATCATAGTGAATTCAAGATCGAAATCCAAACTAATCCCAAAAGCTATTATCAATTAAAAATGAACATAGTTGTAATTCAACTTTTCTATCCATTGATAAATCTTCCAATCGACATACGACCATGACTTGAGTATAGAATTGTGAAAACAATGGATTATAGTTATTGCAAAGCATCAAAAATATAAAAACTGGACCTTTTTTTTGAATCTTGCGGATAGGAAGAAATGTATGGTTTAAAGTTTCAAACCCACTTGAATATATAAAACAAATGAAATCAGTTTAAAAGGACATGCAACTTGCCCATCTTCTCTATTCTATATTGTTTTATTATAATTCAAAATTTAATATTATACTTTTTCAATTGGGAAGAAGCATAAAAAAAGAAGGTGGAGATAAACAAGTTGCAACTTGCATTCCTCTTTATTAAACAGCTTGGCTTGTTGTGCTATATCATTCAAAACATATGCCCACTTGCAATTTTTTATTTCGTTTTATTTCATCAACATGTTCACATCTATTTTATATTCAAATGTATGTATGCATGTATCTTGTTCATTAAAATATTTACCCTTCACCTTCAACAAATTCTACTCATGAAAATTATTTTCTCAAATATATCACACATGTAAATGTTTAGCTTTTGTAAAGGTAAATTCAATTATTTGTTGCACACATATTCTGATTTTCTATAGAAAGCTTAAATATCAATTCCTTTTTAATCACTATGGAACAATAATTAAGTAAAAAGTTGGAGAAACAATTGAAAATTTAAACCATAAAAAAAAGAAGACATACATTGTATATTTTTTTTTGAAACACATACATACATTGTATATCACGCCCAAGATTAACGTTTCCCTTGTAAAGTATTAAAGTAAAAACAATATGTTAACTTTTGACCCAAAAAAAAACAATATGATAACTTGAAATAAAAAAAAATAAACGGATGATGCAGTTTATTTATCCTATTATTAGTTATTATTATCTTTGGGTGGTGAAAGCCGGAATAGGGCTTATCCGAATCAGTTCTTTATGGAGATAAAATACAAAAAGAAAGTAGAGAGATTATGCTGCATGAGAGATTAATTCACTAATGTATTTTCTTTTTTCACACAATAAGCCGGTAAAAACATAGATCACACGACGGCTAAAAAAATCAAGAAACGACGTCGGATCATAGCGAAACTATTCAGACAACAAACAAAACACATCACATGGACATCTTCTTGTTCCCTTCCGCCGTCTCAGCTATCTTAGCAAGAGACTGGAGATTGCATCGTACTATAACGTCAACAAAGTCGCATGTCTCTTCCTTCGTGTTCCCTGGAGGCACATCAACGACGTAAGACTCAACAACCACCGTCCCGGAGACCGGAGAAGAGTGAAGAGTCGTGACGGATCTGTAGTTAGAGAGCCTATGGTCTCCACCAACAACGCTGAAACTAATGACATGTTGCTCGTCGTCTAGAATATCAAGACGCTCGGTGGAGCTCGCGGCGGGGAGGCCAGAGACGACGTGGACTTGACGTAAGCTACCAACGTTCCCACCGTCTCCGTCGATGACGCTGCAGCTCTTGAGGAAGTGTTTGTAAGCTTGAGGGTTGTCAAAGCGTCTGACGACGGACCATACGGTGGAGATAGGTGCGGAGATCTCTTGTATCACGGCGGAGCAACACTGGTTAGGACCAACCTCGTGCGTGTGGAAACGAGCGGCGGTTGTGTCGCGTGAGAGTGAAGGGAAACGTTTTTGAACCATCGTTGGGATCTGGACGGTGTCTCCGTCTGATACGGCGGAGGAAGGGCGATGAACGGCAAGCATGTTCTTGTTTTTTTTTTAAGAATCTTGATCGTTTCTTTGATGAAGTTCTTTAGGGTTTAGATGAAGAAGGTGGAGGATTCAAGAAGAAGATGTTAAAGAGAGGAGAAGATTGTGTGTATATAAAAAAAGAGGAGGAAGATCAACTTTACAGCGACTTGCGAAAAAGTTGGGCTGTGGCTTTCGATTTGATAGAGAGGAGTTTTTAATGCAGAGTTCATGTGAGTGATAATAACGAAAACAAAACCAGCAACTTGCAACTTTGTTAATTTACGTTTCTACCCATTTTGTTGACCTGACTGTTCGAATATGATTTATATATTGGCAAGTAGTGACCATAATTCTCGTGTATTGTTTATCATTACAGAACAATATTCAATATTCTAGTACAAGTAGAAACGGTTTTAGTTATTTTAGAGCTTTTAAAACTAGGGATTAGCAAAGATATGCTAAATAAAATCTGGACAAAATGGTTTGAAATTGTTTTGACGGTTTGATCTGAATAATAATCTACTGCAATCTATTTTCAAAATTTAGACGGTTGTATTCCAAATATCTACATATCAGATCCAAATATCCAAAACTTCAAGAATATTCATGAAAATTGATTAGCAAGTTGTATCGCTTTGATTATGATATACTGATACACAATTACAAAGCAAATGTCTTTCCTCCATTTTACGTCACGAGAAGGATATGCACATTCACAGCCAATATACATCATGTGATGCACAAAAATATGGAAATAGTTTGCTAACTGAAGATAATTGAGATGTGGCAAGAGCAACTTTTTGGTAATCATATCATCATGTTTCATATGGTTAATGTGACCACGATTGATGAGTTATTGCTTTGTGCAAAGCCTAAAGAATTGATGCAATGCAGAACGAGAGATTTTAATAAGAAATTTCAATCTACAAAGTCAGCCATCCAGATCGTTAATTTAACCCGGAATCGAGGCAGATTCACCGCAACTAATATTCGAATAATGTAAACGCCGTGGAAACTTCAAATATATGAAAATCATAAATTAATATTTAGATGGAAGAGTAGCTACTGGACAGAAATTTGTAGGTTATATTTTAATTGTAAGACTACTATTGGTGGAGAATGGTAAACATGAAAGAGTGATACTATTGTTTGGTGAAGGTTATAAACTATGAGATTGCTATATTTATTTGTGATTGCCGGTTCAAAGATACATTTAACAAGATGATGTTTATCTTCCAAACAATACTTGTTTTTTATAAGATGACGAGATTAGCACCCAAACTAGTAGAAGAAAACAAACAAAAAGAATCGAACTGAATATCTGAAACTCATAACTACATGAACGATTTACACACTTTTATATTATTCAAGATACTCGAATCGGTGTCCACTTTCATGCCTAATAAAAACTAGGTTCATGTCTAATAGTAAAAACTAGGTTCTTGTCTAATATTATACGTCGTTCTTTAAACTCCTTTTTTTTTTAATGTGGAACTTGTCAAGTTGAAAAGAGGTGTTTGACTAACGAGAAAGGTACACAACATTTCAAACAACACGGTATGAGTGAAACTCGTGTAGTTTCTATTATCAATTAACGAACACTGTGCAGTTTTGGTTTACCGGTTGGGATCTTTCCACTAGACGCCACAAACTATGAGTTCAACGAAGAGACATGTAAGTTGACTGTCTTCATCCGTGAGACCTGTGAGGTTGGGTTCAGAGACTCATCGGTCCTGCGGTTTTCAACTACGGTAACTGGTTACTTAGAGAAAGGGAAGCTAGCTGAAGTAGAAGGCTTGAAAGGTAAAGTGATGATTTGGGTGAAAGTGAGTTGTATGTCATCAGATAGATGCATCAAAGGTTTATTTCACGGCTGAGATGAAGAAAAGCAGGAGCAGAGATGTTTATGAGGTGAAACGTCCCAGTGTTAATGTTGATAAATTCTAAACTTATGTATGCTTTTAACTCCTTTGTGTCAACAGTAAGCTCTGATGAAGCAAACCTTTTACTTGTTATGTATTAAGAATGTTGGAAACGTTGGGTACTTGAGAGAGTTTTGTCGCGGTAAACAGCCTATCTTTCTGCTTTTTGTTGGGATAAAATAGATATTAGCCTCTTGGCGAGAGAAGAAATATAAACATGAGTGATCTCTCCACAAGAAGAGAAATCTTTATCACAAGAACTCTTGAATTCCTCTGCAGGAAGGGAAGTGCCATATTCCCAAACGGTAATGTCAAACCAACTCTAGTAAGTAATTTTCATTTTATCAACAACACATATCTTTCACAGGCAAAAAAAAAAGCATCACTTACTAAATGTTTTATTCAACTTTGGTTAGCTTTTCTACTAATAAGAATTTTTTTTTCATAAATTACTCATTACGTTTACTTATGATTTTAGTACTGATTTAGATAGTAATCTTCGTGTCTAATAAGCTTGTTGCAGTGGTAGACGTGGTTTCATCAGATTCTCACTCTAAATTCTTCCCAAAGACTAAAAAACATGACTCTGCACAAGTCTCTCTTGTTTTCTCACGTCGAGCTGTCCATAACTATGCTCCTCGATTTGGTCTTAGTTTCTAGAGAAAATGTGGGTTATGGAGTATTAGACAAGACAATGGTTCTCTTCGGACCAGCTAGCTGATGCTATCAATCAACTAAAATTCATGCCGTTCTTGACCTTGGCTGGTTGTTTATGTGCTCATGGGATTGAAGGAACATTCTTTGCGCTGTTTAAGGAACATTCTTTGTGCTGTTATGTCGATAAACAACCTTAGGAACACAGTTTGGTCATTCATGGGAGCATGATTGGCTTCACTACTTGAAATCTTGTCAAGGTGGTTTTGAGAATATGTTTGTGGGCTTAGCAATTCAAGCGTTCTGCACTTATATACCAGCATTGTTTCTTTTCTTGATACGCAATGAAGCTACAAAAGTATCAACTTCATAGGCTAGAGAGAAAAGATAGTTTCTCTTGGTTTGTTATTGCTAATTTTTTCTCTGTGTCTCCTTGAGCAAGATTTCAGTTTCGTAAAAAGTCTTTCACTCCTACTTGCTTAACATCTTATTAAGCTTTAGTAAAGGATATTGCCTTAAACAAACATCTCTCAGCTCTCCTCAAACTTTGTGGAGTTCTAACTATGGATGCTCAACTCCTAGTTGAATATCTCATCAATGAAGTAGGATGTTCTCTTTACAATAGACAAATTCCACGGCACAATTCAAAGCAACAAAGATAATAGTCCACTTAATTGGACAATATAAAGTATGTTGTTTCCTTTGTAAATTTATATCTAAATAATTTTAAAAATTTATTTTTAATTATTTACTTTATTGTAGCTGAAACTGATTTTGAAGCAAATTTGGATAGCTGCTTTTAACTTCACTTGTTGCAGCAACAGTTAAAAGTGATTCTTCTTTTGGGCGTATTACTGAGAACGTAAACTTGTTCTTAGAAATTTTTGTATATATTTATAGATTCATTGATTATATTAATGACTGATTTTTTATTATAGACAATTTATACCCCAAATATTAGAGAGCGTAATCTACCAAGACATAAACATGCTATGTTTTATGTATCTCTATTCTCTAGCATAGATGAATTTGGGGTTCCATATTGGAATTCCAAGATTCCTATACAAGAGAGATTGTTATTTGTGCAAAAATAGAGCACCAAATTGAAGATTAAGCAATTATGTTATCTCTTTTTTTTATTTAATGTATTCTTGCTCATAAAATTTATTTTCTAAACACTTATTCCATTTTACTTGCCAGATGAAGTTGATTTTGAGGATGAATTGATTCCATATTTTGCAACATCATCAGTTGCAACAAGTAAAAAAAATCTAAACATCACACAACCGGTCACTAAGAATCAAACATGAAGGATGTCCATCTTTTCTACAAATAACTTGACATATACTACTGCATTGTTCATCTTGTTGATTGCTACAATCAACTCCAACTCCAATTTACTATTAATAAACAAAATATATGAAAATATTTTTGCTAATTAATTCATCAATGTTGGAGAGATGTTTGCCCACTTAATTCATTAAACACTTTTCATATCTTTTTCCTTATTTACCAACTATTATTTGTTTTAATTTCAGAAATGAGTGATTATATATCTCATAGAGGTACAAAACTCATCATGGACAAGGTGCTCTATCAACACGAGGTGTGATGTCTGTTGGGCCATTGCATTGACAAGACAGTTCCAAGCTCTCTTGAGATTATATGAAGTTATTGATGCTGATGCTGAGCTCTCAATACAGTATCTTATAAATGAAGTGGGATCTTCAATGAGTACTGACGATCAAAGGGGTTGGAAAGGAGGGATTCCAGATTTCGAAACAACAACAAGATTTTTGACTGAGGGTGGGCATGTATTAGAACACGATTGTTCGCTTACCAATGACGTACAAGCTACCAATCCATGTTTTGATGGAAAGCGACGTTACAAAAGTGGGGTTGAGATCAAAGTCCACTACATTGATGATTATGATAGTAAGCAGCTTTTCCTAATCTTTTAATTTTTAAAATAATGTTTTTTTTCTTAGTAGATCATTTTGTTTGACTTTTGTTGTCACCTGAAGCTCTTTTTGAAAAGGAGTTAATGAGGTGTCTTTTAATATCGCCTGTTGTGGTTTCAGTTGCCAACTATCCCTCTTTAGCAGGAGTTTAAGATGTATGTGCCAACTCTAGGGGAGATGATTGCTAGACGTCAAGGTCGAGAAAAAAAACATAACAGTTATGTTGCTTTGTGAGTCTAACATAGACGACTAGACTTTGATTTCCTATTGGCTATTCCAAGACTCCTATGGCCCAAACGCATGAGTCGATCGCTACCTTAAAGTTAAAAGGAAAATAGGACATTGGTAGATTTTGTGGAGATAAAGCTGACGCTAGAGCAAGACGAATCAACACTTGGAAAGAGAAAGATAGAAGAGGATCACAGTAGCATTCAGACAACAAAGCCAAATCAACTTCCAAGGCACAATTCAAAGCAACAATAATAATAGTCCACTTAAATGGACAATATAAAGTATGTTTTCTTTGTAAATTTATATCTATATATATATATATATATATATATATATATAATTTTATTTTTATAGTCTATTTTATTCTAGCTGAAATTGATTTTGAAGCCAATTTGAATCGCTGCTTTTTAACTTCACTTGTTGCGGCAACAGTTAAAAGTCATTCTTCTTTTGGAAGTATTACTGAGAACGTAAACTTGTTCTTAGAAATTTCTGTATATTTTTATTGATTCATTTCTTATATTAATGACTGATTTTTATTATAGACAATTTATACCCCAAATCTTAGAGAGCGTAATCTACCCACACATAAACATGCTATATTTTATGTATCTCTAGCATAGATGAATTTGGGGTTCCTTATTGGAATTCTAAGATTCCTATAGCATAACAAGAACGATTGTTATTTATGCAAAAATAGTGCACTTAATTGAAGATTAAGTAATTATGTTATCTCTTTAAATGTTTTCTTGCTCATAAAATTTATTTTCTAAACAACTATTCCATTTTACTTGGTAGATGAAGCTGGTTTTGAGGATGAATTGATTCCATGTTTTGCAACATCATCAGTTGCCACAGTGGTTAAATGGAGTGGAATCTTTAAAAAATAGTGAAGTTCAAAAGGTGTATTTTCAGTTCACTTTTGCGGCAATAACGATGATACTTGTGGCCGAGTCGGTGTTGGAGAGGAGGAATATTAAAGCATGGATGGATTTTGTGCCATTGTGGCTGATCTTTAGCTATACAGTCGGAGCTTATAGTATATGGGGCGGAGTTATTGATTACTCCTGTGGTTATTTGAATATGTGATTACTCCTCAATGTAGCTTTCTTTACCATTGAGGAGTTATTGATTACTCCGGTGGTTATGTGATTCATCTCTCATCTGGTGTTGCCGGTTTCGTCACCGCTTATTGGATATGTTTTTCTAAAATTAGATATTTTCTTTATGATTTTTTTCACGAATTTAATTTAATTACATTAATCTGAATTTGACGAGATAACATGATTTTTTTTTGGTTTTGGTGGGAAAACAAGATTTTTTTAGTTTTGGTGGGAAAGCGACATTTTTTTTTTGGTTTTGTCGGAAAAACAAGATTTTCGATTTTGACAAAAAAATGTGATTTATCGTTTTTTCGGTTTTGGCGAAAAAATGTTTTCTTTGTTTTTAGGTTGAAAATGTAATTTTGCGATTTTGTATTTTTTTCTCCTAAGCAACAAAATGATATTAGGTTTAGATTGTAATTTGTCAATTATATCAGAGATATAATTGACATTATACTTTTTTGATAGAATCTAGATGGTTCAGTTTGGATCAGCCAGTGAGTTTCAAAATTAAGCCTAAACTAATTTTCGATCCGCGCGTTCGCGCGGGTGTTTGTTTTTCAGAATCATATGTTTTAAATTTTTGAAAATGCGATAAATTTAATTATTTATGCATTTATGTTATGGATTAATATGTTCTTCAGAACCATGATTGACATTGGTGTGTCTTGTTCAATGTGGTTAATGTTCGTTTCTAAACTATGAGATTATGTTTTTATTTTTGTTGTGCTTTATTTCGTTTATTTGGTAAAGTAAACGGTAAAATGTCAGAGTTTTCCTATATAAAGTTCAAAATTGTTATTGAGATTTTTAAATACAAAGATATTTTTTGTCTAATAATAATGAAACCAAGTTTAAAAATAAATTAAAAATGAGAAGATATTTAATTGAAGTCATTAGTTTAGATTATTTGGTTATGAACTTATAATTAAAACGGGCCAAAACTTAACTACTATTGTTGTTTTTATCATAATCCATATCATAGTGATATATAAAAGATGAGAAAAACTGACCTATGGCCCAAACCAAAAGAATAAAATGAGACTATAAGAACATCATTAACCCGAAATTTTTAGGATGGGTTTTTATCGGAAGTTAAGAATTTGTTTTAACTTTTAACCAAAAAAAAATTAAGAATCAGTTTTAAAATCATTATTTAAGAAGCTGTTCTTACTTTTTTTTCTTTTTTTTAAACCCTATCCTAACCCACCTTAAGAACTCGGGTTAATGATGGTATAAGTACCTTCCTCCTCTTCTTTCCTAAAAATATCGTAAAGCGCACGGCAGCCTAGGGTTAGAACAACACTTCTCCATGGACACGAACTCTAGCCAGAATAGATCCGTCGCCAAGGTAATCTCGAATACTCCTACTCGGATCTCTTTTCTCTATTAAAGGTTCGTTATTCGGAAATTAAGAAGAATATCTGACTGTTTGTATTTTTAGGGGCCGATAAGGTTCGAAAGTGAGGCTGCTCTGGAAGCCTTCATCGAGAAGAGCTCCAGGCCCCGGTAATTAATTGATGCTTTGATTTGAAGATATTTTTGTATGTGTTGTTAATTTTCTTTTTTTTGATGTGAATTAGGGTTAGGATGTCTGTTGAAGGATTCAACCCTTTCCGACCTGCGGATGAAATAAAGAGAGAATTGGTTAATCACTTCAGTTCATGTGGCGACGAATTTAGGGTTAATGTTCCCACTGACCCTATTGTCGACAGGTCTGTGTCTTATATATTTTTGACATAATAATAATAATATTTGTGACATTTGTGAGCTAAAAAAAAAAACAATTGGTCTTTGTTACAGACGTGCTTTTGTTATTCTTCGTGGACATGGCGCAGAAGAGAAAGCTTTGCAACTTAATGGAAGTGTCATCGGTGATTGGAATGCCATTGTTAAGGTTGCACCCGAGGAAGAAGAGGAGGAATACCTGGCGGTATCATATTATAGAGGATCTCTCATTAACGCCCTACTCAACGACAGGAGATTGTAAGTTGATTCTCCTCTTCTTCTTTTTTTTCCCTTTTTTTTACATCTGTATAAATATACATGCAACAAAATTACTGCAGTATGTTTGGCGTTGCGGTTAGCGGGTATGACACTTCCCTCCCTGAAGATGAAGTAGAGAGAGCTTTGAGAGCACATTTCTCTTCTTGTGGAGAGATAACACATGTTTACATTTGTACTGGGGACGAGCGTGCTAATATCTATTTTTCCCAAGAAGAAGGTGAAGCTTTGGCTCTGGGTCTTCATGGAAGTGAAGTGGGAGGATTCAAAATAACTACTAGTCACTTAGCCACGGTCAGACCTAACCGTCCCGCTCCTTGTAAGGGATATACCATTCCAGGTACATCAAATGTTTTTCTTGATTCTTGATTCTTAAGGTTCGTTGAACTTCTCATGACTTCTGTCTTTATTGTGTATTTGTAGCTCATATGATCGAGTTTCGCCCCGAGATTAGGCGTAAGGTCATGGCTTTTAAGAAGATTAAGAGGACCTTGAAGAGGGTCACGGCCTTGAGGAAGGCTTTTAGGAATGCAAGGAGGGAGGAGAAGGAGATGATGATGAGGCCCATACTCTCCCAAAAAGACTAAGAAGCTCTTTGGTGTTTATGAATCCTTTTGATAATACAGTGCAACCTTCTTTATTTTATCACTCGGTGCCATCTTAAGCTCACTCAATGTATGATGACCCTTTTGTTTGTGTGTGTCTGTGGATGGTAAACACAAATCTAATCATTGTCAAAAAAACATAAATTTAATAGCAGTTATCTTAGTATTATTAGCCGATTTGCTTAGGTAGAGCAGAAGCATAAACCAAAACGTTTGAAACATTGTTTACAAAGATTTCCACACCAGAGAATGTTGATGTAGAAATTTCTCTCTCAAGAAGACTAAGAAGCTCATTGGTGTTTATGAATCCATTGATAATAATACAATGCAACCTTCTTTATTTTATCACTTGGGCTTTCTTAAGCTCAATGTATGACATAATGCATTGTTTGTTAAGTAACTAATGCCTAAGAAGAAGAGACTGTTTGAAACCCAAAAAGCTCTTCCCTGGATCATCAACAGAAGACCAATAATCGTAGAGCTGCATCCAGCAATCAGCATATGGTTCCATTGCTGGAGTAGCGGGCGGATCAGGAGCTATAAATATGCAAAATATTCATTGCGACTGAATCAATAACGAGTCTTCTATTGGTTGTTCTTGATTCACCATTCACTAGAGGTTTCAGTGATTTCTTTAGCCTAACAAATAATTCATTCCCATTTACACCTTGAACAAACAGGGCAATATGTTAGTTTTTTTGCCGTCTTATTAGATTACTTTATAAACATATTATTATTATTAGATTTTTATTAATAATGTACAGGAAGACCAAGGCGTCAGCTAATAAGTCTGCTCGCACACCCGGAAAGAACGGAATATCCGCCAAGGTCTTCCACCTACTGTCATGATCTCACTTCTCACTGCTTTTGTCCATTTACACCTTGAACAAACAATCTACACTTGTTAGTTTTGAATTGAAACTTTGTGATTTATAAAATTCATTCCTACCACAAATATGGCTCTACATCAAACCCGTTCAAGACATGGACTCAATTCAGTTATAAAATGATTAGATTGCTAAAAACGGCAAATAACCACCTCTATTTCCAACATTACATTTGTGAAATGGTTTGACGCCAAGGCATCGCACCTCTAGATTTTCTCATAAAATGAAATTAACATTTATGTATGTACAAGCGTCTATCTAGTAATCTTGATGTGCCTACAAATAGAAAAGATATATGGATGGATATCAAAACATAATTGTAGACTTGTTTAGAAGTGGAGGGATATCACAAGCTTCCGGAAGATACAGAGGGAAAAGAATGATTCTTTGATCATGTTTCTGATATAGTGATCGAAGAAAGACACTCGATGTAATAAAAGCTTTTGATTGCGTAAAAAAGAAAATTGCACTCAATAGTCTAAAAAAAAAACAAAATTTGCAAAGTAGCCAAAATCCCACTTTCTTTCCCCTCTCTTGTTCCTATCTCTCTCTAATTTCTTTCTAAAACAACTAATTTTGATTTTTTCTTACTTATTTCACAAATTGTCCCAAAAAGAATTTAGTTCAAGAATCATTCTTTTATAGTTCAAAAAGCCACTAGCTACATATAACTGTATAAGTGGTTCGATCCGTCTCCTTCCCATGCTTCATTATATATCTATTATATATACCTTTTAACAAACTAACAAAAATCTAATTATATATATACAAATAACTCGCTAACTTTACCTAGTAAATAAGATAATTTTATAGTATCTTAACCAATAATATAGGACAGTTTTCGTAATAAAAATAACACTTCATAGGGTGTTTTGTACTTTCTTAATGATACTTAGGGTGTTTTGTACTTTCTTAATGATACTTGTATCAAATTAATTTTTTTATTTTTTAATGATACATATAACGAAGTGATAGACGAAAGCGAAAGTAGTAGTAATATATTGTGATGTGATGTTTAATTTATATACAGGAAATTTTTCCCAACTGGCAATTAGTTAGGATTATTGGTTCCCATGATCCTATAAAATTTCGTGTACAGTTAATCGATTCGAAGAATATTGGTATGCTTCTCGAATTGATTATTGCAAAATTTGTATTCTATAATGATATGGTGGTGCTTATATGATATCCATATGAAATGGACGTCGTTGATTACTATATATGACGTTGATCCTGTTGTTTAATTGAATCTATAGAAACCTTCGACATACCAAGCACGACGTTCGGGCCAGTATCAATTTGATTTATTAACAGATGAATCTTTGCTTCGTAAACATTCGATATGTTACTTGGTCAACTTATTCGGTATTAAACATGGCCGCACGATCAAATTTGAGGAACAATGCCCAAATTTTAGAATCGTATGTCTAATCTCATAGTCATACTTGTACATATATGAGAAGTCACTTGAGTACAGTAGGTAGAAGTCACTCACCATCAGAGTCGAATAACTTCTGAAACCACATGAATTTCGCAACAGCAAATGAAAGATAAAATGGATCAAGTGAAAGTATCTTAAGTCTTAACAGTAAGAAGACCCTAATTGTGAGAGTGATAACATATTTTTTTTTGTCGTAGTAACAAATTTTATTCTAGTTTCTGTTTATGGGTGTTAAAAAAAAGTGTTTCAAAAAAAAGTTTTTGTTTATGTACCTGGAATGTTATTTTATTTAAATTTAGACATTTTTTCATGTAAGCAAGGATTCAACTAACATTATTTAGCTATGATTTTATAGCTCATTTATTTCAACGAAAAAATTACAAAAGTATAAGTTTGTTACCGTTGTACAGTGATTTTAAAATAAAGTCATATTTATTCAATGATAGCTTCAAAATATTATATAAAAGATACCATAGGAGGAAGAAATCCAACATCCTAAAATAATATACTCCTTCTGTATTATAATATAATAAGTAGTTTTGATAAAAAAAAATGTTTCAAATATTAATTAATTTATATTTCAATCTTTTTACTTATTGGATATTTTGTGAGAATTTAAAATATATAACTCTTTTATAATCAGTTAAATTTACATATTAAATAATAATTTTTTAAAGTAGCTATTTTTTAATTTTAATATTTTTTGCTTAAAACTTTTTATATTGTGAAATAGAGGGAGTATATGCTTTAGAATGTTGCAAATAGCTATGGACTTTATGATGATAAATATCAAATCCACACCTATTTATTTATTTTTCCTGATTAATCTTTAATGTTATTTTTATTTTTGAAGATAATAATCTTTTTTTGGTCGAAGAAGATAATAGTTTTAGAACACCATTAAATCATTAACGCACAATTCTGAGGGGATGCTTATTTGTTTTTTTTGTGAAAAAAGTAATTAAAAAAAAATTAATCGCGATTCGTCACATGTCAGTAGAGTCCGTAAACAGTATAAAACAGACACCTAAATAAGTCTTAAAAACGCAGGTGCTTCAAAATTTATAAGGTTCACATAACTATTATATTTGTTTTCTTTTTAACTTCCCTCCCCGAAGCTACCGCGATAATTATGTTCTGAAACGCGATAACTGTGTAAGAAAGAAGAAGCTTGTTTGAAAAAAATCAAGATGCTAACTGAAGAATGAAAAAAATATCAGTCTTTTGACCCAAAAAGAAAAACATATCAGTCTATCTCCGAAGACTTTTCTCCTCCAGACTGTACAACAAAACACCACTTGTGACTTGTCTACATTATTTTATTAAATGTTTTCACACATACATTTTCATGCTCTTTTACCATTGACTATAAAAACATTGAAACCTCCCAAGAAAGTCATCAGGATCATCATCATCATCAACTCCTGGAAAGAGGGAGAGGTAGACATGGCCGAAGCTTACAATGCGACCTTAACAAAGGTTCCTGAATGGCTTAACAAAGGAGACAACGCATGGCAGCTCACGGCGGCGACTCTGGTCGGTCTACAAAGCATGCCAGGTCTAGTCATCCTCTACGCCTCCATCGTCAAGAAGAAATGGGCTGTGAACTCCGCTTTTATGGCTCTCTACGCCTTCGCCGCTGTTCTCCTCTGTTGGGTCCTCCTCTGTTACAAAATGGCTTTCGGAGATGAGCTTTTACCTTTCTGGGGTCGAGGTGGTCCCGCCTTCGACCAAGGATACCTCAAAGACAGAGCCAAGGTCTTGAACTCAGTTTATGTCTTGTCTGAATGAGATTTCTTTGGTTGACTCTTTGGTTTTCTTCTTACAGATCCCATCAACTGTCTTTAAGTCAGCAAACGGGACGATAGAGATACCAGCGGTGATGCCGTTGTTTCCCATGGCGACTTTGGTGTATTTTCAGTTCACTTTTGCGGCGATAACGACAATACTTGTGGCCGGGTCGGTGTTGGGGAGGATGAATATTAAAGCGTGGATGGCTTTTGTGCCGTTGTGGCTGATCTTTAGCTACACAGTCGGAGCTTATAGTATATGGGGGGGTGGGTTTCTGTACCAATGGGGAGTTATTGATTACTCCGGCGGATATGTTATTCATCTCTCCTCTGGTGTTGCCGGCTTCGTCGCAGCTTATTGGGTATGTTTAAAAATAATTAAATATCTCAATTTTCTTTATGTTATTTCCACGAATTACATTCAGTTACATTCATTTACGACCAAAATAAATATAGATATTTTGGTTGTGAATCTAGAGGGGCTTTGTATATATTTTAGGTATATACATGAAGAATTTACAAGTACAATTTTTTTTTCAAAAAAATATTATTTTATATACTAGATAAATAATTTGGCTGACCATGAAAAATTTGCAGCATTTAGTTAGTTATAAAATATCTAGTACGTATAAAAGCTACTTCTTTAGAAACATAAAAATAACTTCAATTTAGAAAATACAAAAGGAATATTTTAGTTACTTCTCTTAGCAAAAAAAAAAATATTTTTAGTTAGTTCGGATCATGTTAGTCAAAATAGATAACAAATATTGGTTTTTGTTGAAAATATTAATGTACGGTAGACGACGTGGTCATAGACTCGGAAAATTTTCTAACAAAGTATATTTTGATGTAGACTCATCCTGAAAATACCAAGTCTTGTTTTGCTTTATCTTTCGAGATGATTACGTATTCAAATTTGAAGGTTCTTAGTTAATATATAGATCAGTTTAATGTTTGATCCATCCACTAACAAAAAGTAATTAATTTGCAAGTCATATATAGATTAAATAAAATATTGTAGGATTGACAACTCGATATTACCTTACATAGTATAATTGACCTTAGACAAAGTAATAACATTACTTTTTAGTTTTTATGAAAGAAATTAATTGTTTCCCTCTATTCTGCATTTTGTCGCACATATAGAAGTCAATTCCAAATGATACGATCATACGACATATAATAAGCAACACTAGTTCAGAAAAGAATCGTACCATACTTCATTACTTCCATGTTGCATATTGACATTGATATGATAAATTAAACTAAATTTTATATGTATTACATGTTGGTAGGTGGGACCTAGGCCGCAAGCTGACAGAGAAAGATTTCCACCGAACAATGTTCTTTTAATGCTTGCCGGAGCTGGTCTTCTATGGATGGGATGGTCCGGTTTTAACGGCGGAGCTCCATACGCGGCCAACATAACCTCCTCAATCGCGGTGCTCAACACCAACCTCTCCGCTGCCACAAGCCTCCTAGTATGGACCACACTCGATGTTATCTTCTTTGGCAAACCTTCTGTCATAGGAGCCATTCAAGGCATGGTCACTGGTCTCGCCGGCGTTACTCCCGGAGCAGGTCTCATTCTACTTTAAAATCTAGTTTAGTATTTGGTTAAGAGGTAGACATAAATAAACATAAGAACTAATTGTAACATTGCATGGTTAATTTACTTATATTGCAGGATTGATTCAAACATGGGCAGCTATAATAATTGGAATATTCTCAGGATCAGTTCCATGGGCCTCTATGATGATCCTTCACAAGAAATCAGCTCTCCTCCAACAGGTAAATTATCTTTACCCTTCAATTTTTTTTATTTTTATCTTTACCATTTTGTGTGATTTGAACTAAGATTATATTTAGGTCTTTCATTTTGGATTTTAAAAGTATAATAAATGGGATCTTAACTTGCAGTTGATAGTATTCTTCTGAAGTAGTATATGTTTTACACCATTTGAAGTATGCTATATAAAGCAATGTTTCATTGTATATATTTTTGTTTATAGTAATTCTATGTTTTAATGTAAATATATCAATTCTTGAGTTAATGTATTTTAATAACAAAAAATCTAAGATATATTATGATTGAATGAAATGAACAGGTCGATGATACGTTAGCAGTATTCTACACACACGCAGTAGCCGGGATACTAGGTGGAACAATGACCGGCTTATTCGCACATCCTGATCTCTGCGAGCTGACACTTCCTAACCCAACCAGAGGAGCTTTCTACGGCGGCGTTGGCGGCAAACAGCTTTTGAAACAGTGGGCCGGAGCTGCCTTCATTATTGTAT
The DNA here is from genome assembly GCA_932364175.1 of Eruca vesicaria subsp. sativa. Classification (NCBI taxonomy): domain Eukaryota; kingdom Viridiplantae; phylum Streptophyta; class Magnoliopsida; order Brassicales; family Brassicaceae; genus Eruca; species Eruca vesicaria. Next base: position 1,243,285 of record CAKOAT010741820.1, on the reverse strand, counting down.
GGAATCTGGTGTCGACGACTCTCATACTTCTTGCTATCAAAATGTTCATACCATTGAGAATGGCTGAGGAAGAGCTTGGGATTGGAGATGACGCTGCTCATGGAGAAGAGGCTTATGCTCTTTGGGGAGATGGAGAGAAGTTTGATGCCACGAGGCATGCAACACAAATGCAACAGTTTGAGAGAGATCAAGAAGCTGCTCATCCTGCTTATGTTCATGGTGCTAGAGGTGTAACCATTGTTTTATAAAAACATCTTTATGTGCTTTCATTTTTTTTTTTTTTGTGTCTCCTTTTTTTTTCTTTTGGTGTTGTAGAGACATGAAAGAGTGATGTGTTATTTTGTTAAATTTGGTAGAATTGGTCATTTAGCTTAGTATTCGTTTGTAATGAACATACTTTCTTAGTTTTCTCTGTACCAATAACAAATATTTTTGCCAAATAACTTTGCAACTTAATGGAGGAGATGTTGAAATAGAACCGCCACTATATTGTATTACTTATTAGTTTGGTTGAACAGATTTGATCATGAAAAAACGCTTGGGGACTAAACCAAACACATTCTTGTGATAATGCGTAAGAAGATGAGCGCACAAGGGAGCTACTGAAACCTAGCTGATACAAACCAAAGGTATGAAATGTCAACACTTTGTGTCTAGATGATAGTGTCAAACCTTCATTGTTGGAATTATGATTAATGTTTCAATGCTAAACCTAGTTCTGTTTGAATTATGACCGGCTCATCACTGTTTCTAGTTTCTTAGGTCTGTAGTGACATGTGAGATTTTCTTATAGGTTTTAGACTAATGTAGTAATGTGTCAGTGTTATTGTTCTAAACCCAAGTCCTCTCTGTATTAGAGCGGACATGTAACACCCTATTAAGATTATCTTAGGATCGTGGGTGACGTATGGTAAACCTTCCATTAAAAAATAGTGTTTTGAAAAAACTGAACACTGATGAAGAAATCACTTGTTTAAAGTTTGTCTCTATAGTTGTGTCACCACTTTCTATTTGTTTAACTGGTTCTTAAGGCATCTTCAACCTCTAGATACTTTTAAAATGTCTCAAATATGATATTAAATGTTAAATATAATTTAATCATTTAGTTAATTTATAATTTAGAAAACGAAAAAATAAAATTAATTTATAAAAAATTATAAGTGTATTTATAAAATTAATTTATGAATATTCATAAGTTTTTTTCCAAATCTGATAATTTCATCTTACTATTTTCATTATAAGATACTTATACGGAAAAAATTTAATAGAAATGTTTAAAATGTGAATTTATTTAAAAGACCAAAAAGCCTGGCAGGTTATAGGCGATGATGGGCCTGCCTATAAATACCAAAGCTAAAACCTTTTTCTTCTTACCGTCATTCGCCCACTCAAACCAAACTCTGTAGCTTACTGTCTGCTCACACCCCACTCATGGAACCGAATATTTACCAGCTTGCCCTCGCTGCTCTCTTCGGAGCTTCCTTAGTTGCCATCTCAGGGTCTTACTTGCACGTCAAGGTCCTGAATCTCATCCTCGAGCGTGGCAGAGAGAAGAAAGACAACACCGAAGGAGGAGGAGGAGACTCTCCACATCATCAAAGTCAAACCCTTTCGAACCGGAGAAGCCAAATTAGAAGGAGAGGACACAGCCCATCTTCTCTTCCAGACGCCGCCACGCCTTTCACGGATGATGCAGGACGCAGCAATGGAGACGTTTGTGTGAATGAGATCCCTCCTGGTTTGCCCAGGCTTCATACTCCATCTGAAGGTATTGAGAACTTGTCTTGGATTGATCAGTTTAGAGTTTGGATATAAGTTTTAGTGTGGTTTTATAGAAAAAGATTCGATTTTTTAATCTGGGTTAGTGTCTTTTGGTTATGTAATAGAATGTGATGGTGTTTTTCAGGGAGATCTTCAGTACATGGGAGTAGTAGTATCAGGAAAGCTGGAAGCTTTGTTAGACCCATTTCTCCTAAGTCTCCTGTTGCTAGTGGTAGTGCCTTTGAGAGTATGGGGGAATCAGATGATGATGATGATAATTTGACTGATGCTGCTGAGTTGGATGCTTCCTACTTGCAAGACAATGGGGACTTGGTGAGTGCTTATTTAGCGTTTTGTTTATTGAGTAAGAAAAAGGCTTACATGTATGTTTTTTTTTTGTGCAGCCTGCAGATGCTACTGAGGAGCAGATATCTATGGCTGCTTCAAGCATGATTCGTTCACACAGTATGTCTGGTGATTTACACGGAGTTCAGCCTGATCCTATTGCGGCTGATATTCTTCGTAAAGAGCCTGAGCAAGAGACTTTTGTGCGTCTTGACGTTCCTCTTGGTAAGAATGGTTACCTGTTAGCATAAATCATGAGATGTTTGATTCTGTAGCCCCACTAGTTTTAATTCTTTACTTAGTGGCAATGAGTTAAGTAGCACTACGAGAAAGGGTTAAGTTAAAGTCTTTACTCTATTAGCTGAGCTTTTGAATCTTGAACCTATTTTCTTATTAAGATTTTTACACATGATCTGTTCAGAGGCCCCAACGTCAGATGAAGTTGATGCCTATAAATGTCTGCAAGAATGTCTTGAGTTACGGAAGAGGTATGTCTTCCAAGAAAAAGTTGCCCCATGGGAAAAGGAAGTCATATCTGATCCTAGTACTCCGAAGCCTAATTTAGAGCCATTTGCACACTATCCTCAGGGAAAGACTGATGTGAGTTTTTCTCCTTAGTTTTATTTCATGAAATGACATGTAACTGATGACCTTAACTTCCTTAATTGTGTATGTTTACAGCATCACTTTGAGATGCAAGATGGAGTAGTCCATGTGTTTCCAAATAAAGATGGTAAGAGGCTAAGAGCACAAGTAGTGGAACCTTAATGCTTTATTTTGTCATGTACATGAAAATGACCATGTGTTTTTGTTTTGTTATTCCCAGCAAAGGAAGAGCTCTTCCCTGTAGCTGACGCCACAACGTTTTTCACTGACTTGCATCACGTACTCAAAGTCACAGCTGCAGGAAACATAAGGACTTTGTGTCACCGTCGACTAGTACTCCTAGAACAGGCAAGAGTTTTAGTTAGAGAAGAATTAGTTTCAGTAAGTTAGTTTCATCTGGTTCACATTATGATCCTTTTTTTTGTGTGTTTCAGAAATTTAATCTCCATTTGATGCTTAATGCTGATAAAGAATTTCTTGCCCAAAAGAGTGCACCACATCGTGATTTTTATAACGTTAGGAAAGTCGACACTCATGTTCATCATTCAGCTTGCATGAATCAGAAACACCTCTTAAGGTTTATCAAGTCAAAGCTCCGGAAAGAACCTGATGAGGTAAACAATTGGAACCATTTGTATTTAGATTAGTATACAGATATGATAACGTTTTTGCTCTACTCAGGTTGTCATCTTCCGGGACGGAACATATTTAACCTTGAAAGAAGTCTTTGAGAGCTTGGATCTAACTGGGTAATTTACACATCCAGTTTTTAATTTACACATTAAGTCAATCTAACTGCAAGACTGTTAAATTACTCTTATTGTTATGCAGAATATTTGTATCACATCTTTTCCTAATTTACGGTTATGCTGATGAAATAAACCTTTTTCCCTGTCTTTGAACTTTGCACAGATATGACCTGAACGTCGACCTTTTGGATGTTCATGCAGACAAGAGTACATTCCATCGCTTTGATAAGTTCAACCTTAAGTACAATCCCTGTGGTCAAAGTAGGCTTAGGGAAATTTTCCTTAAACAGGATAACCTCATCCAAGGTATTTATATTTATTTTTTTGTCACTTTAAGACCATTTTTGGTTCAGTTGATGCGGCAGTTATGCACTGCCAGCTGCTTACCTCACCATGTGACACTAGAGGAAGTTATTTTAAGTGATATGATTGCAAAAATATACTTTTTGAGTTTTGACGTTTCTTTTGTTTTTGGTTTCAGGTCGTTTTCTTGGTGAGATAACAAAACAAGTTTTCTCCGACCTTGAAGCTAGCAAATATCAGGTAAACTCCATGTGCATCTTCAGTAGGCATTGAGAAAGAAAGAACATGATGCTTTAAAACACTGTTACAATTCAAATTTTAGTAACCTGCTGGAAATACTAAGTGGCTTAGGATTTGATAATGAAGCTCCACCCGGTTCCCACTCCCCCTTACAGACTCAACGCTCGCTTTCTTTCTTAACTCCCTAAAGTTAACTTTGTTCATGCTAGTGTGCATTTTTCTGAAAAAAATAATATATGGCACTGTGCTCGATTTCTGTGGTAAGGAATCTTCTAGCCAAAACAGATTCGTGATTGCTCTTTATTGTTTTTTCGCAACATTGCAGATGGCTGAATACAGAATATCTGTATACGGTAGAAAAATGAGCGAGTGGGACCAACTTGCTAGTTGGATTGTGAACAATGATCTATACAGTGAGAACGTTGTTTGGTTAATTCAGGTTGGCTATCTTTTTGAATATTATCTGTGTATCTCTCAGTGACTGCTAACTGACAGATACTTACCTTGTTTTATGTCTGTCTGCTCACTAGCTTCCACGCTTGTACAACATTTACAAGGACATGGGTATTGTGACATCGTTTCAGAACATCCTTGACAATATATTCATCCCCTTGTTTGAAGCCACAGTAGATCCTGATTCACATCCCCAGCTCCATGTCTTTTTGAAGCAGGTTAGCATCTATATCTTCAGAGAAACTAAGAAGCAGAATGTCTTGGAACAATTAAAAAGTTGGTTGCTCTTTTCTTGTTTGCATATCAGGTTGTTGGATTTGATTTGGTTGATGATGAAAGTAAACCTGAAAGACGTCCTACGAAACACATGCCCACTCCAGATCAATGGACCAACTCATTTAATCCTGCATTCTCTTACTATGTCTACTATTGCTATGCTAACCTCTACGTGTTAAACAAGGTACCATTTCTTCCTTCTGTAACTAACTTGATGTTGTCTAAACTGTGTACTATGGAGTAACTGTTTTGTATTTTTTTCAGCTTCGGGAGTCAAAAGGCATGACGACCATCACGCTACGGCCACACTCTGGGGAGGTACTTTATCTCTCTTCCTTTGAACTATATGAATAGTTTTTCATTTTCAGTTCAACTGATGTTTTGAGATGTTTACAAATTATTAGGCTGGTGAGATTGACCACTTGGCTGCTACGTTTCTCACATGCCATAGCATTGCACACGGAATCAAGCTACGAAAGTCTCCTGTGCTTCAGTATCTATACTACCTCGCTCAGGTTTGCAGAGACTATGTGTTATCGTCTCTGATCGAAAAACATATAACTGACTGTGACATTTTATTTATTCTTGACAAGATTGGTCTGGCCATGTCTCCACTGAGCAACAACTCTCTGTTTCTAGATTACCACAGAAACCCATTTCCTGTGTTTTTCTTAAGAGGTCTCAATGTTTCCCTGTCTACGGATGATCCTCTTCAGATTCAGTTAACTAAAGAACCTCTTGTTGAAGAGTACAGCATTGCTGCCTCAGTAAGTCCTTGATGTTGTTTCCATTATGAATTATAAAATCTTATTACCTTTGATGATTTATATGCAAACACCAAGTAAAAAAGTGAACCTTCTCTCTTTTGATTTTTTGTAGTGATGTATTTAACTTGAGATAAATAAATGAATTTTCAGGTTTGGAAGCTGAGTTCTTGTGACTTGTGCGAGATAGCTCGTAACTCAGTGTACCAGTCAGGTTTCTCACATGCCTTGAAGGTACTTGTTATATCAAACGTAGCCTTATAGACTATAGTATAGATAACGTGATGCCAAGTTCATTTAGGATGATATTGCTCTGATAATACTAAACACTTTGACATGTTTTTAGTCGCATTGGATTGGAAAAGACTATTACAAGAGAGGACCTGATGGAAACGACATTCACAAAACAAATGTTCCTCACATAAGGGTGGAGTTCAGAGACACGGTAGGGAATAGAATTTTGATATCTTTACACAGGTTAAGTCCCTTTTTTGTAGAAAAGCAAATTAATAATATAGAAGTTGATGCAGATCTGGAAAGAGGAGATGCAACAGGTTTATTTGGGCAAGGCTGTTATCTCAGATGTCATTGTACCATAAAAACAGCAGTAAGAAATGGCAACGTGTAAGAATCCAACATAGTGTATGTACAAAGTCCATGATCTTTACTAATTGCGTTGCAATATTTTTTTGATTATGTCTTTTGATTATTGAACTTTAGGGAGAACAAAGAGTTGGCTTTATTAGACCAAGGGAAGCATCTTCACAAGTACACGGGTGACAGGAAGAGGAAGTAGATAGAGTAATAATATGAGTGACTATATTGTGCTCTAAAGAAGGCTGTCACATCTTATTGTTTACACCTTAAAAAGAAAACTACTTATTTTATTTACAAGAGCTGCTAATTAAGATTTTAAAAACTCGTTCAGTTTTGTTACCCAACAAATCTATAAAACCAGATATCAAATGGACAAATGTTGGTTTGTATGTTGTTGCTATTACATCAACTTAGGTCTAATTCCTTCACTCTTATTAGCTTTCCAAATAGTACATTCTTTCTTCATTTCACATGTTTAAAGGTCATCATGAGTGAATATTGGCGAGTTTAGGTATTTTTCGGTAGTATAAATATGTGCAAAAATAATCACTAAGAAATATTGTCCATGACGTGAATAAAATTTTCAATCAGATAACACGAAATAGCCAACGCATTTATATGGTATTTTTCATTTAACTGAATAGTCATTAAAGAAAACTTAAATAAAGGTTGGCTTGATTGATGTAATCTGTATTTATGCAAGGTTAGCACTATCATTCGCAACGATGAGTTAAAGCACAGATATGATTCAGCCGATTTTATATAAGACATGTGATACATAAGCATCAATATACATTTTTTCTCATCTACTGTATGGTCCCGTTATTATCAATAATATTTCAAAGAAATAGACTTTTTTCCAACAACTAAACATACGGTTGAAAACTTTTAGTTTCCTTTTTTGAAAAAAATGCGATCTTTTTGATCAATAAAATCTATTTTTAATAATTATTTACAAGTGATGTTACAAAAAAAAAAAAACTGTACAATTACAACTAGATGTGCTCTCATTGTGTTACATGAGATAATATTATTCTGAATAATCGTGTTTAATTCACTATGTCAAATGATTAATTTTCAAATGCTGTGCTCCAGTTTTACGTTGTCAGGTTATGAAAACACGATTTTCAGCTTTTTAATATGGCATATGATTATGAATGGCCTTATAAATATAACTAGGTGTTGTGCCCGCATATGCGGACATAATTTTCTTACGAATATTTATTATTTTTGTTTTATTAATTCTAAGATAAGAGTATTAGTTATTTTCTATAGTTTTAAAAAACCTAAATTAAACATTAAAATATTTTTATATGATTTTTCATCACAAACTATATGCTTATTATAGTGTTAAAAAACATCCACATAATAAATTATTTTTGAAAATATATTTATATTTTTTCATAATATTTAATTTTAAATTGTTTTATAACTTACATTTTTATTTTTCACAATAAAAAGATTATTTTCAGATAATTATATAATATTCTATAAGATATCTTATGTTTTAAATATGCATGAATGTTGATAATTATCCTATTAATTTATAATAAATTAACTAATATAATAACATATAAATTTATATCACTAACATAAAATTTTGTTTTAACTAATTTACATATAAATATATAAATTTCATTAAAGGTATCATTAACTTCAACCGTTCCAATTTTTAATACCTAATATTTAATTATATAATTAAAATTATCTTTATATAAATGTTTTTGTTTGATTAATATTTAATTAAAATCGATTTTATATTTTAATTTTTAAAGTTTATAATATAATGATATTATTTTTAAAATCCAAAATCAATTTTATATAAAATTAAGATCTATAAGCATTATCATGTTAAATGTTTTTGTTTGATTAATATTTAATTAAAATCGATTTTATATTTTAATTTTTAAAGTTTATAATATAATGATATTATTTTTAAAATCCAAAATCAATTTTATATAAAATTAAGATCTATAAGCATTATCATGTTGTTACAATATTATATTCAGATAATAATAACATATATAAGAATTATCTTATTTTGTTTTTTATAAACTTATTATATTAGTTATTCTTTATTATCTAAGATAATAACATACTGTATTTATCTAATTTTATTTTTTAAATTTCGTTTTTAATTATAAAATTAGTTATATAGAAAGTTCATTAAGGGCAAAATTAATATTAACCGCTCTAACTTTTAACGTGAGAGCTCCGTTGCGAAAAATCACTTCGCAAATAATAGTATAGATAACTAGAAAAAATAAAACGTCACTAATTAATTTATTAAATCAATTTAAACATTTTATGACCATTCTTAGAAAACTCAGTGTAATCAAAATGTTTCCGCTTGGATCATTTTTACTACTCGGTTCTTCATTAGTTATTATGATTCAAAACAAGAATTAATCAAAATATCATTAATCAATTAAAGCAGTTTTTAACATTTTAAAATCATTCTTAGAATATTCAGTTCAACTTTTTTTTTTTTTTTGCTTTCAGTCATTTGACGGCTCCATTGCTCAACTATGACAATAGAAGAAATGCACTTTTTATTGGTTAAACAATCAAAATTATAATATCAATTAAATTAAACTAGATGGCGCATCACATATAAGATTATCGAAAGTCGAAACTATATAATAAATCAATGACAAGTTAAATACGAAATGACCACTATGAGTTTGCCTTTTGTTTATCGTTGACAATGTGGAGTTCCAACGTAAGATATTTCATATACAATCTCGTTCTTCTGAACTCACGGTGTATGAGAACATGAATTTTGTTTCATTTGCAACTATTATATTGAAATAGAATACTGGTAGAGTAGTTATAGTAGACATACATTGACATATCATTTTGTGGAAATACATCTATATATTGCTACAAAAAGAAGCAAACAACTATTATTTAGCCTGTTCATTGAAGTGTCATTTTACTGTGAACCTTGTATCCTAAGATTTATGTAACTAAGGAAAGACTTCAGCAGGACACGACAACTAAACACGTGATGATAAAATGCTATCTTTTGGTCTCTCTATAAACTCTTAATTAATAAATGAGTTGCAAACCATCGCACGGCGCCGACATTCGTTCTCCATCTCCCTAACTTCAAAAGTCTTTAAGAAAAAAATGAACTATTGTCGGCACATATCCACAACTCTAAAAAACGTGTGTTAATTATGTTTATCATCCATATAGCTCAACATGCAAAGTATATTCGGTCGAACTCAAAATTTAATAAAAAATACAAAGTGATAAAAAAATACCGTCACATTAATTATTTCACGTTTCATTTCCGTTTATTTTCTCCTATATTTATACCCCTACTCGTCCTCGCTTCTTCCACCATCTAAAACTCTCATTATCTCCTTAACATCTCTCTCCTTGAGTGTCCTCTAATACATAACAATTCACAAGACAAAAAAAAATGGTTGCAAGCTGGCCTGAGCCGATAGTTTCCGTTCAAGCCTTGTCCCAAACCGGCCTATCCACCGTTCCAAACCGCTATATTAAACCCGCTCATCAGAGACCGGTCTACAACTCCGACCAATCCGGTCTTGACATGGAAGTACCCGTGTTGGATATGAGAGACGTGTGGAGGAAACCGGAAGGGCTGAGGCGCGTGAGGAAAGCGTGTGAGGAGTGGGGTTTCTTCCAAGTGGTGAACCATGGTGTAGACCACATGCTGATGGAGAGTGTAAGGGGAGCGTGGCGAGAGTTCTTTGATTTACCCGTAGAGGAGAAACGTAAGTACGCAAACTCACCAGACACGTATGAAGGCTATGGAAGTAGGATTGGTGTTGTGAAAGATGCTAAGTTAGATTGGAGTGATTATTTCTTCCTCAATTACTTGCCTGCTTCCATTAAAAACCCTTCCAAGTGGCCTTCTCAGCCTCCTAAGATAAGGTATGTACACATGCACAATACCAATCAAAAATGTCAAAAAAGTATACGTCCATGGCATGATTCTGTTCTCCTCATCTACGTCCGTCTATGGTTTAGCTGATATATGTATATTATATTTGGGTGTATATGCTTTTAAAGAAACCCTTTAGTTAAGAAAAATATGTTACTAAGTGAATGTTTGCATGGGGGAGTGGGACACGTTTTGTGTGCGTGTTTTGATTTATAGCTGTTGATGCATCTTGATTATGTGAAGGTACACAACTTGCACATACGTACACACATATGGACATCTGGTCTATTTGTTTATTTAGGCACGTGTCTCATGTGTGAACACGTTTCATGTGGTCATACCCATGTGAATCATGACTTTATTTTTGACTACATATATATACATATATACATATAAGATATAAAATATGTACTCTAACTTTGTATTGTGTGTTATTTGTCTTAAAACTTTTACCGATTGTTTTTTCTTCTCTTACTTTTACTGACTGTAAGATCACAAAAATTTAGTAGTAAACCTATTTCAAGAATAGTTGGTCATATACAATCAACGAGTATACGTAGTATATTAATATTGAAAAGATACTTTTTCACCTATGCAGAGAATTGATCGAAGAGTACGGAGAAGAAGTGAGAAAACTGTGTGAGAGGCTGGTGGAGACATTGTCAGAGAGTTTAGGTTTAGAACCAAACCATCTCATGAAGGCCTTTGGAGGAGAAGACAAAGTTGGAGCTAATCTGAGAGCAAATTTCTACCCAAAATGCCCTCAGCCACACCTCACTTTAGGTCTCTCTTCCCATTCTGACCCTGGTGGCATCACCATTGTCCTCCCCGACGAGAAGGTCGCTGGCCTCCAGGTCCGTCGTGGTGACTGCTGGGTCACCGTTAAGTCTGTCCCCAATGCTTTGATCGTTAACATAGGAGATCAAGTTCAGGTATAGGTTCTAAAATTTCACATTTTTATTTTAACTAAAGATAACCAGGAGAACAAAATAGTCAACGCCATATAGAGATTTTATGTTCCTTTACCTTTAAAATTAAAGCTCTAAATGGAGTCATGAATAGTTTTGATGAAACACATTCGTCTTGATTCCTAAATTTTAAAGAGTTATTATACATTTGTCGCATCACCTCCAACTTGTACAGTTTTTTTTTTTTTAATTAAGATTAGCATAAAAAGTTTGCAGCTCCATAAATTTCAGATCCGGTCCTGAATAGAATGTATACTAGACAAAATGAACTTACAGCCCCTTAAATCTGTCCTCGTATACTATGTAGAATATCTCCAATCTGCGGAGCATATATAAGTTGTTTAATTGTGTTTCTATTCAGTAGTGCGCACATTTCTATAACATCTTATGTATTTTTGGCAAATCACTATAATCATCTTGGCATTATATGATATTTAAACTTAATCTTGTAGTTGAATAAGATGTGAACACTGACCAAACAATATGTTGGGATCAAAATGTAGATACTTAGCAATGGAATTTACAAAAGCGTGGAGCATCAAGTTGTCGTGAATTCCAGTATGGAGCGAGTCTCCTTGGCACTCTTCTACAACCCTAGAAGTGATATCCCTATTGGACCAGTGAAAGAACTATTAACGGAAAACCGACCTGCTCTTTATAAACCGATCAGGTTCGAGGAGTACCGTCTTCTGATTAGGCAAAAGGGTCCCAGTGGAAAAAATCAAGTCGATTCACTGTTGGCAAGCACATGATGATTGATATATATCCCTAGATCAATCAGTTACTCCTACGTACTTAAATAGTCGTAGCTAAATAATATGTAAAGAATAAAAACTTACACTATGTAAGAAAAAAACTTTCACAATCGGTAACAAATCAGATTTTCATGTATACCTTTTTATAGTTACTTTATTTGGCCTATTGTGTTGCTAAAAGAGTATAGAATGAATTACTGCTCTCTCCTAAGGCTGGTTATGTATTCATGTTAGTTCATTGATAAGAAAAGTATTAAAAACTGCCCTTAGAGCATCCGTAATAGCGGATCTGTGGAGAAAATCTTTAGGAAAAAAGAAAAAGAGGTATTTCAGATTATATAAGGATATTTCAGATTTTTTCTTTAAAAAAAAAACTGATCACTTACGGACCGCCACGTGGATAGTGGAATCCGCGTATAGTGTAAGGATCAATCCTTACATAAGAATTTTATTCTTAAAATCCTTAACTATGCATGAGACCCATTTATTATAAAATTAATATTTCCCTAAGGGTTCTCCCAAAAAACTCCTTATTGCGGATGGTCTTATACTCTTTCACTACTTTTAAGTTTAAGTTTACAATCAAGTGACCAAGTCACATTCAAAAACGATGCATAATTGATTGTACATAAGTTTTTTTTTAAAAGAAAACTATGTACTGAAAAGCCATTAATCATTGGTTTAAATATTTGGATTAAAGATGAAAGTAAAAATTAAAATAGTTAAAGAAAAACATCAATAGGACATGACAACAACAAAAAACAAAGACTTAAATAGTTTACATATCTTAGCATTTGGTCTCTCTCATAATAAGCTTTTTATTAACAAATGTGTTGCAAACCGCCGCAGGGCGCCGAAATTTGTTCCCCAATCTTTTTCAACGTCTAAAATAACTAAAGAAACACGAAAACAAATAGTGTCATTATCCACAATTTTTTAAAACGTGTCTTGTTTATGTTTGTCAATTCATTCACCAATCTCAACATGTAAAGTTTATTAGGTCGACTTAAAATGTCCGTATCGTATTAATATTATGCTTATCGTCCAAGTCGCAGGCAAATGCAAATTTTACTATGTCAACCTCATATTCAATAAAGAAAAAGTAGAATAAAAGAATATCATCCTAACTTTTTTTTTTAATTGTATCATCCTATAACTAATTCTACTTGATGAAGTTGTTGTTATAGAAAATAAACTGACAAATATTTATCAGCTTTAAAGTCTGCAAACTTTCGCTTTCTTCCAGGGCCAGGCACTGATCCACCCAACCCGTTCTCGCTTCCCCCATCTTCTAAACATTTCACCTTTTCCGCTTTATATGTATCTTGAAGAAAGTATTGCAAAGTAAATCAATATATATCATCGGTGCAAGTATTCATTAGATGAACCCATTATCATAAACTCTTCCTAATGCATCATCTGTTACCGATGATACTGACAAGGAAGAGTCTATGGGTTAACGAGGTTGAAATAAGTAACATCCTTAGATGTTTATGTGCATTTTTGTTTCCATGTGCATGTGCTAGCTCATAAAATCATTGTTCAGGAGTTATATAGTATATGGAGGAGTAAAAGAAACAAAACATATCTGAATTTAAATAACAAGTCCCGAGGCCCAAACAACAAAGCCCGTTGGACCCAAACATAACATTCAGAGCATTACGAACACAAACGTATCCCAATATAACCAATTTAAACCGAAATAAAAACATTTGAATTCTTAAACCGGTTTACTCAGACCGGTTCGCAAACCTCTCAACCTTATCATCCAAATTGATACCAACCATAGCTTCACCCAACCCACAGCTCACCTCCGCCAACACCGCCGCGTCTCTATAATTCGTAACCGCCTGCACAATCGCCTTCGCACGCTTCCCCGGATCTCCACTCTTGAAAATCCCCGACCCCACAAACACACCATCACACCCCAACTGCATCATCAACGCCGCATCCGCCGGCGTCGCAACTCCCCCTGCAGCGAACTGAACCACCGGTAACCTCCCTAACTGCTTCGTCTGCATAACCAACTCATAAGGCGCAGCGATCTTCTTCGCGTAAGCGAAAACCTCATCATCATCCATACCTCTAAGCAAACGTATCGCTCCCGTCACGCTCCTCACGTGCCTAACTGCCTCCACAACGTTCCCCGTTCCCGCCTCTCCTTTAGTCCTTATCATCGCGGCTCCTTCTCGGATCCTCCGCAGGGCCTCCCCGAGGTTCCTGCACCCGCAAACAAAGGGAACCTTGAAGCTGTGCTTATTGATGTGGTGATCTTCGTCGGCGAGAGTGAGGACTTCACTCTCGTCGACGTAATCGACTCCGATCGATTCGAGGATCTGCGCCTCGACGAAGTGGCCGATCCGAGCCTTGGCCATGACCGGAATCGTAACGGCCTGTTTGATCTCTTTGATCATCTCCGGATCGCTCATCCTCGCGACGCCGCCCTGCGCTCTGATGTCGGCGGGAACGCGCTCCAGAGCCATGACGGCGCAGGCGCCGGCTTCCTCGGCGATTCGCGCTTGCTCGGCGTTGACGACGTCCATGATTACGCCGCCGCGGAGCATCTGAGCGAGACCGACTTTGACGGAGAAGGGGGATTGTTGTTTCGTCTCCGTCATGGATGCTTCGCCGTAAACCGCCACTACTCCGGTTGGTTCCGCCATATTTTTTTTCTAGGGTTTTGTGAGTGAGTGTGGAGGAAGGAAGGAAGATAAGAGATTTTGTATTTATGGAGTGAGGCGCGAATTTAGATTGCAATCTGATTGGGAGATGAAAGTCAAAGTAAGTTGATCGGACGGTGTGAGATGAAAGAGGTTGTGGATTACGGTGGGGATGAGTGTAGAGAAGAGAAGTAATGTTCGGATAAAGGAAAGTTTGACCACAAAATTTTCATTCTATCAGTGTAAAATGTAGAGTCCCGAAGAGATATGTCTGCTGACGTGGAGCTCTGTTTCCTGTATTATCGTGTATGTTGAACAACCATTCAAATTAATTCAGATATATTTGTTGTTATTTTTGTGTGGTAACAGATATTTTAGGGTTTAGGAGATAACTTGAATGAAAATGATGTGTTATAAAGGTCTAAAATTGTAAATTAAATTCAATCTACTTCATGGAGATTATAATGATGATGATGATGCTTAGAAGCTTTCTCGTATGTGATAGTCTTGGTAGGTCTATTACATGGCTGAGTATCGACCATCATTGTTTACAAAATTAAAACAGAGTTTCTAGCCCTTGCTTTTTTTAAAAGAACAGAGTTCAAGATGTGTTAAATGTATAACCATGATCAAGTTGTTTTACAAGCGGGACGTAAAAGGTGGTGACTCTAACTTCTTGTTTCTGGTTAACTCAAGATCAGTAAGGCTTAGGGAGCTTGCTTCACCAAAATCAAATGGAAACTCAACCGGTAATGACTTCCAGTGAAGACTCGGTTTCCAATCAGCTTCTCTCACCACCTTCAATATCTCCTTCACGACAATCTCGCTTGCCTTGGCTGTGAAATGGATCCCATCACTATAATGCAAAAACAATCCAAAAAAAAGTTATTTTGATAAAGACTTGTTTTCAATGTAACATGTAAAGGTTCAGTAACTCACGTGAAGCAAGTGTTTAACCAATCATCTTGTTGCTGTATTGCGTTCCAAAGATCGATTCCTTTCACATTGATCTCTTTACATAGATTCATCAACGCTTCTGCGTATGGACGAGACAGCTCATTACTCCGGCCTCTCATTGCATCCCTACCACAAGAGTTACACAATGGTATTGATCAAACTTGGAAAGATAATTACCAAGAGAAAACATTTGACTGGTTCTTTAAGAGATGTACCCAAACACAACTTGGATTTGTCTCTCATTCATTGGTGGGGGAGTGAGAAAAATGACACGGGTCTTGTCCGAAAGGCTCTGGTAAGAAGATATCATGAGTTAGCAATACACTTACATAAAAAGTCTCAAACTTTGAAAAAGGGCATAGCTACCAAAAGATGCTCTCCGATCTTCCTCATGTTTTCAGTGAATTCAGAGAGAGGAACGTGAGGTCCTTGGCCTGATGGATGAGGAGGCATTGAATCATTCCCACCGAAATAGACTATCACCAAAGAAGGTTGTAATACAGCATCCTTACAGTAGAAAAAACAGAGACGTCAAACAAAAGCTAATTCATTTGCAAGAACATGTCACTAGAAGAATCATACATAAAGAGTGTCACTTTCAGTCATGTTGAAACAATCTAACTTCATTGTTTCACTTAACATATGTATTTTCAATAAGCACACTTCCTCAAAACAGAGTGTGTATACCTTTGGGAACACTTGGTCTAAGACCTTTAAGGCAAAGTTTGCAATTTTGCAGTACTTTGAGAGATGTCACTAGATAATCACACGTAAAGAGTGTCACTTTCACTTATGATAAAACAATATTACCTCATTGTTTACTTAACATATGTATTTTCAATAAACCCACTTCCCCCAAAAACAGAGTGTATGTCCCCTACATTTGGGAGCACTTGGTCTAATACCCTCAAGGCAAAGCTAATTCATTTGCAGAACATGTCACTAAATAATCATACATAAAGGGTGTCCCTTTCAATTAAGTTAAAAACAATCTAACTCCATTGTTTCACTTAACATATGTATTTTCAATAAGCCCACTTCCTCAAAACAGAGTATATGTACCTTTGGGAACACTTGATCTAACACCTTCAAGGCAAATCTGGAGTTCCAACCAGCATATCCGCGAAGGATGATGTCAGCCTGTGAAATTCATCAAAAAGATTGGAACTTTAAAATGATACAGTTATGGATCTAACTAAAAACAAAAGAGCACCAGTTATGTTCCTCAATCATTAGCTTGTTGACACTTCCAACAAAAAAAAAGAGTTAAAGTTGTCCACTTGCAAACAGTACATGGGAATTGCATTAACATCTATCAACACTGTAAGAAAGAAGATGTGTGTGTGTGTGTGAGATAGAGAGAGGAGCACAAACCGTGCGAGAGTAGATGTCAGCGAGAGTGGCTCCCCATCCACCATCACTGAAGCTGTATTGAACGATTGAAGAACCGAAGAGGACGATTTGAGGTCTTCTTGGACCGACCATGGCTTCTTCTGATCTCGAGCTTCTCTCGTTTGCTTCGTCACACTTGAATGTGTTATTAGTTAATTATTACAATTAGGTCATGCCTTTTGTGGTAGATTAGATCATCACTACTGACACATCGACAAATATTCTTTGATGATTTACTAAACGACAGAATAAATTGTCATGTTGTAGTCTCTTCTAGTCAACAAGACTGAAAAAATAGCTAAGCAAACCAGTCCGGTTTTTTTTACATCTTACCGGTTTATTGGGAGTTTAGGGTTGATTCGGTTAACAGCAACCGACGATTTCTTTTTCAGCTCTCATATAGTTGATCCTTTTGAAGGAGATGTTTCCATATGAGAATAAACAATCATAGAGTAGAACGCAGTTGTGATCAAGACTTCAGATTCATTCACACAATTGTTTGGCTTTTATTTCCGCATTACCTTCTTATATTTGCAAGGATTTCTGACGTGGCTAATCTCCAAAACGTAATTAAAGATGAATAATAATATCTTTTTTATTTGAACATTACTTTCCATGGTTTTAAGATTGTCAAGAGTCAAGATCATTATTTGTAATCATGTGGCTACACCGTGTAATAACCCGAAAATCTAAAGTACTGTAGTTGTACATGAAGTTGTAGACCGATATAAATATTGATTGTTAAACCGTTGAATCCGTAGGTTTAATTTTCATTTATGAATAGGATTCTGTGTGTGAAGATATGTATTTTTTTCCCATTGCGAGAAGGTATGAGTATGATTTCTTCTAAGAAGTTATGATATCTATTGTAAGAAGAAAAGAATTTGTAATAGAACTCTCTTGTTCCGTACATATCAAGAGACCAACTGGTCAAATGGTCTGTGGCCGAATTATTTATAAAAAAACGGCTAGAGATCTACATAGTAGATGGTCTAACATGTAAAACTAGAAGAATTTGCGTATAACCATATAAGACAGGCAAAAGATATTATCGTATCTTTCTATCCAAGAAGAGTGGGTCGATATCAACATCTTCCACATGCATGTGAGAAGTATATAGACGTATCCTCAAGAAGGCAGCTTCTGGGAAATTTCCATTAACGCCAAGTACAGTTTAATGTGTTTTGGCATTTTCATCATTGTGAGTTTGTGATCCAACGCCTTTCGTCCATACATATATGTCGATGAACTCAAACAAGAAATCAGTGTAACTTGCAAAAACAACAAAGATTTGTGGGGGCATTTCGAGAATAATTACGTTGTGGTGTGTTTAGGACAAGACAAATGCGTCGTTCAGTTTGGCTCTTTATTTACCCACTTGGGTTCCTCTAATCTTCGGGTTTAGGGACCATTTGTGACAATATATATCAATATAATTGATATTATGATTAGTTTAGATTCTCGGACTATCGTTATCAATGAATGAGAACTACATATAAATAGAGCATTCTATAACGTCTTATACTGTGACTTTAATTCCTTGGAACTAGTGGCGCTATAATTTAAGATTCAAGCCTTTGAGTTGGGGGAAACGAAAAAGAAAATGTACAATTGGTTGTGAGATATGTGGATGTAAAAGTACATGGAATCATTTCAGAAATTTTTATTCAAGTGTTACTATATACGCAAGACCTGCCATGGGTTAAAGCTCGAGAGTGTTTTATAAGCTATCAAGTTAATAAAAATTTAAGTACATCAAATTAATTTGTTAAATGTATAATGGTTAATTAGGTTCATGTTGTTATAGTATAGTGGTTGATTTTATATATTTCGGTTAGATATTGTTTTTTTTTTGACACAAAAGTTAGATATTGGTTTAGTGTTGTAGTTTGAGTTCATCAGGCAAAAGGGCATGTTCTTTTAGAGTACAAAAAGGTACGGACACGTACCTTTATATACCAAGTTCAAATTCACTACTCCTAGAATTATTGATGAAATCTTTCCAACATCTTTAACTTCCCTTTATACGGGTATGGATTGAAATTGAATGTTTGGTTTTTGTTGCAGTAAAGGTACCAAAGTGTGTTAGCTTTTGATAGACTTTAGATAACCTTGTCTTCTCAAGATCAGTCATCCCACCTCGACTATGAGGGGGATAATGAACCTGAAGATCAAGTCCAGGGAGGAGAAGAAAATGTCGTCCACTTGAATATAATACAATATTTTATAGATTTCGAAAGGAATTGGTGCCAGCATATTAGCATCACTATCCTCAGTATTGTTTACTTTTTTGAACTAAAAAAATCATAAGTAATGTTTACTTATTGCACGTCTCTCTCTAATATCTACGATTTTTCTTTTTAAGCATCAAGTTTTTCTTCTAACTTCTTGAGGATTTCAAACTGAGCCACGTATCTCAACTGACTGAGCCACCTCTAAATTTGTGGTCAAATTTTAATAATTGTCTTTTGAAATGAAGTAGCGAACAACATCAGCTAGAGGTTAACCTTAACAAATAGAGGACAAAAGGTAGGAGACACTTCCAACATTTTGTTTAAGCTACCTCCTCGTTAAGCAAAAAGACATACTAGCAAAATCAGTAGGTTCGTTTTCATACTACACGACACAATCTTGGACCCTTGGATTCCTCCAAAGAACACTCTGACAGAAGCACGTGTCATACCGATGCTAATCTTTATTCTCTTCTTATGCGAATTACATTTAGAATAAGACTGCGCCATTTATCTCACTATAGAGAGTTTGGAGTGAAATTCTCATGGTCGAGTACATATGGGTGGCCCAACCTCTTATTCCAAATTGGTTTCCGTACATACCTATTGTACAGATGATTGACTTGCGAAAAAATGCTTTAATATACTTTAAAGATATGTAAAATCTATTCTATTAAAATAGAGTCATTCTTTTTATCTACTGATACAAGTTGTCATTTAAATTTGGACCCTTTCTAGGGTGTTACAAATACTTAACACAAACCATATAATTAATTAAACCGCATTACTTAAATTAAACCGATGGTTATTTATGAGATATAGTCTTGAGCTTACTTTTCTTTTTAGAACAAATTATATAGTTTAGTTTTTGGACTTAATATTAAGGAAAAACTCCAAAAACATTGGATAAACTTTTAACCTTAATAGATCAAAAATCAAATATTATTTTTAGGCCCAAAAGGTATTTAATATTTTTAACAAAACAAAAATGTCTATTATTAATCATTTATTTAAATCATGTACTTTAAAACATGTTAATGTATTTTTTATTTTAAATAAAAATCACTTTATTTTGATAAATTTCAATGGTAGCTTTTAAATAATTTATTTTTTTATTTTTCTTAAATAATTTACTGATTAAAAAAATGTAAAGAAAAACCAAAAACCAAATCTAAAAACCAAAAGATGAAAACACAAGTTATATTTTTTTTTTTGCTTTTGTTTATTTACAAAATAAACTATTGCAAAAAAAAATTGTCATCTTTTCAGTTTTAAATTAGATGTTCGATTATTTAGGATTTGTTTGTTGGTAAAATCATTTCAAACTAACTCAACGGGTCTAAAAATTAAAAGCACAAACTAAAAGCTGAAAATCAAAAGTAGAAACTTAAAAACTAAAAACCAAAATCTAAAACAAAATCTAAAAATAAAAACTGAAACTAAAAACTAATAAAAAACAATCATCACCACAAATTTTGATGAACTGATATTATTATACTAAAACATTCTTTAAATTAAGACAAAACCCAATTATATAAATTTTTAATCATAAAAAAATTTCGCGCTTTCAAGCGCGGATCAAAATCTAGTTGAGGTTATATTAGATATATTTAAATTTACTAGTGTTGTTTCACGAGAGAAACAATTAGATATATTTAAATTTACTAGTGTTGTTTCACGAGAGAAACGAAGTCAAAGATAGTCTTTTATGTTGACCCTAGTTAGGGAAGTGAACTATTGTTGCATTGGCCATAGTCTCTTGTCATGAAGGCCACACACGTGTCTCAATATCAGTGGCTAATGTAGGTGAGCCAAGTTGGTGGCACTTGCCCCCATAATAATTTCAAATTCTTTATAACATATTAACATGTACTCCCTCCGTTTCATATTAAGTGTCATTGTATAGAATTTTTTGCGTTACAAAATAAATGTCGTTTTTGGTTTTCAATGCAAAATTTATTAATTTTATTATATAATTTGTTTTTCTATTGGTTAAAATATGGTTAGGTGTATGGGTAACTGTGCTTTTATATAGGAAATATGTAAAATTAATTGTTTTCTTAATCCGTGTGCACAGCTGTGGAGTGACACTTATAATGAAACAGAGGGAGTATAACCTTTAGCCTTGTTTTCTATGCTTGTATATGGTTTGTCCCAACTAAAAGTTATATATTTAACCTTGTTTTCTATGTTTATATTTGATTTGCCTCCAACAAATTACAATTCTATTTCCACCACTACTCAAGATAATCTTTTGTGTTTCTCAATTTTTGGGATTTTGCTTTTACGTTCTCTTATTTTTAGAAAGAGATGATTTATTATATACTATTTAATTATATATTCACGTTTTGGCAATGTTATTCTATTATTTTGTACAATTTATAATCCAACTATTTATATATGTTTTAACGTTGTAGTAAAATTATTATGACATGCACAACTAACTTGTTAGAAATATAAGTAAAAACGTGATTACTTTATAAAGAAAATTTGAGTTTTAACATTTACAATTCTAATACGTAAATTTTATGTTTCAATTTTCCACCAAAATTATTATGTTGTTATGTTATTTTGATATTTGTCTGATATATCTGTCAAATTTATTTATTTTTAATATTTCAGTCCAACAAAGATTTTTACGCATTCAAAAAAAATATTATGTAAATAAATATGCTTACACTAAAAATATAATTTTTAGAATCTTAATACCGAATTGTAGTCAGAACTACTTTTTGGTTTAGTTTTTTTGAACTGTATTTTTTCTTTATTTAGTATAAAATATTATTTTTAGCAAAGAAATATTCCAAAAATACGATTAAGTACCAAAAACTAAATCCAATAACAATTCAAATTACAGTTCAGTATGGTCCAACAAGGTAGAACATAGTTCAAAAATTATATATATATATATTTAAATAATTATGGAAATATGATATATAACTAGCATAAAAAGTATATATATAGTTAGATAAATTATCTAGAATTAAATATATTAAATAAGTACTAAAATATGTAAAATATGTTATTAACATCTTATAATTTAATAAAAATTATCTGTTATTATGTTTTGTAGATATTTATATAAAAAAACTTATGATTTTATTGCTTTTAAATAGTTTTATGGTAGAATATACAAAAGTAAAAATTAATTAAAAATAAAACATAATGATTAGATTTTTTAAATGTGGATTAACTTTATTTGTTCACGAGATTCTTAAATCCTTTAATAGTTGTTATGGTCTTTATTGAGTTGATTAATTTTAGCCGAGCCACATGTCGAGTCTGGTTCATAATCGAATCTAGTCGCTTCATGGTTGAATCTGGTCCAACTATTGAATTGGTCTAGTTTTGAAAACACTGCTACAGTCATTCAATTTTAAAATAAAATTTCATTTTGAAGCATATTACTTAATAAGATGAATTTTTTTGGTAATGTGTTTTTTCTGAAGATTCTGTAACTAGATTAAAACATTATTGACCAAAATTAGTTTATTTTGGGTGAGAAATCTCAAAGATTTTATAAACTCAAAGACTAATCCTACGAAATCTTGCATCCAGATACATAATTAAATCACTTTAATGCCACAATTAGATGGACAAGGCGTATCGAACCCAGAGCGACAATTCAAATTACAGTTCGGTATGGTCCAACAAGGTAGAACATACTATAAACCATAGTGGTAATTCCCAAAATATACAGATTTTCTAGCTATGTTTTTTTTGCAGTTTTCATCTAAAATATATACTTTACCATTTTTAATAATTGTTACCAAATATAATAGAGCATAAAATCTCAAAATTAATTAAATAGATAAATCCAAGGAAACTTCCTCGAAGTTGCCTCTTGTACCCATATATAGTATACCACTCGCTATTGTGGCTCCATTTTATATAAATAAGAATCAGCAAAGCAAAAAATTATAACACCAAATTGAAAAAGCCTCCCCCCCCCCCCCAAAAAAAAAAACATAGCTTTTATTCTGAATCACTGTGGAAATGTCGGGGATCGTGCAGGAACCATGGTTAGCAGCAGAGAACGGGAACGCATCCATGACCGCGAAGGGATCGAGCAGAGAGCTGAGAGGAAGAACAGCTCACAGCTTGTCTTCTTCTTCGTTGAGGAAGAAGTCTGACCTCCGAGTGATTCAGAAGGTTCCATACAAAGGTCTTAAAGATTTTCTCTCTAATATTCAAGAAGTCATTCTCGGCACAAAGCTTGCCATTCTTTTTCCAGCCATTCCTGCTGCCATTATCGGCACTTATTGCGGCTTTAGCCAGGTGAGACGATTTGTTTCATGTCTTTTTTTCTCTGAACAAGCTTTTGTTTTCAGGTTCTTAAAGCTTTTCTCGTAAACTAATCATTCAAAATAGCATTCAAAATCCTTCAGTTTTGTTTATTGTTTTGAACAAATATACCATATTACATCTACATATTGATCATTTTACGTGTCGGAATAAATATATGAAAAAGTATCAGTTATGTTTTATATTGACAAAACATACAACAATTTAATTTATTTTAAACAATAAATTAGGAATTTGTTATTAAATTGTAATATATTTTGGCATTATTCGCGTATCTGATTGAATTATTTACTCTCCACTAAATAAGGGATAGGTATGAGTGGAAGAATTTAATTGTTGGATTTGCAACCATTAACGTTTTGAAATTAATTAGTGGGGTATTGCCACGTAACTGATAAACTATATAATCATACGCCATGATCATGATGATATATATTAATAAACTTTTCATCATCTTGATCTTGAACTTTGAATTTCTCGTTGATCAGAGTTAGTAGATACTTAACATAAGTTAAAATGGTGAATTTTTTCAGCCATGGATATTTGGACTGAGCTTGCTAGGACTCACACCGCTGGCTGAGCGAGTCAGCTTTCTGACAGAGTAAGTTTTGTTTTCATCATCATCGAGAAAACTTGTTCTTATTCTATCTATTCACATTTTTTATATTATTTGAATTATTCACCTTACGACATTTTATTTTCGACCAAAACAAGATTTAGCCAACTGTCTATGAAATAAAATCGTGTACATCCATCTGTAGATAAGATATCACGTTAACTCAACATTTCATGTCTCTTTCAAGATTTAGCCCGTTGCAACTTTGTCAGCACATTATATGAATTTGATGGGTTATTAACTTATTATTTATTACGAGCCTGACATTAGGTCGGTCGGAATCCATCTTACTTGTTCGTTTATGACTTTTGATTGTTGAAATAAATGGACCAATGGACCAATACATTCCTTCGGGATTCGTCACTGCATGATTGGGTTTCACCGACCGCACTCAATGATTTTCCACTCATATGTCGACGCGATAAAATGTCTCTCTTATTAGTGATTTATAGTATAATTTTTATGTATTTTAAGTGGTAACTGTGTAATAAAATCTCACTTGTAACCCGTGCAGGCAACTAGCTTTCTACACCGGTCCTACATGTAACATCTTCTTTACCAACTATTCGCTTTTTATTTTATAATCTACAATTTCAGTGACAGTGACATTAGTTTATCAGTCCAAAACTCAATGTTTTGTCTGTTTTTGAAACGCAGTGGGTGGACTATTGAACGCAACGTGTGGAAACGCAACTGAATTGATCATCGCGATTCTGGCATTGACTAACCACAAGGTCGCAGTGGTGAAATACTCGTTGCTAGGATCTATTTTGTCGAACCTTCTATTGGTTCTCGGGACTTCGCTCTTCTGTGGTGGAATTGCTAATCTCCGAAGAGAGCAACGGTTCGACCGGGTATAACTCTCCCTATATTAAAAAATCAACAAAACCAATAGTATGTTGTTTGAATTTAAGATAACCGAACCAGAAATGAAATAGGTTTGGTATGATTAGTCTTAACCGGTATTGGTATATTTAAATTCGATCTTGATAAACAATCAAGTGGTAGTAGTATGTAGTCCAGTTTAAATTAAAATAATGGGCTTTAGGAACCACATAATTTGATTTTTGTGGTGCTTTTCTTGTCTTTTTTGCAGAAACAAGCCGATGTGAACTTCTTCTTACTCCTAATGGGCTTGTTGTGTCACTTGCTGCCAATGTTGTTCGGATACGTTGGAAACGGAGAGACTTCAGCTGATTTAATTGCTGACATGTCACTGAGCTTGTCACGAGCCAGCAGTATTGTTATGTTGATCAGTTACATCGCATATCTCGTTTTTCAGCTTTGGACTCACCGCCAATTGTTCGACGCACAAGATCAGGTATAAACATTATCAAAAAAATTTCATGTTTTAACAAATCTTTAAAACAAACTTTGGTTCAGGAGGACGAGTATAATGACGATGTTGAGGAAGAAACCGCAGTGATTGGATTTTGGAGTGGATTTGTGTGGTTGGTTGGGATGACATTAGTCATCGCATTGCTATCAGAGTATGTTGTGGGCACCATTGAGGTAACTTTTGTTCTTCCTGAGCTTCAATGAATTAGTTCATATCTTTTTTATATTACATTACACTTCTATTATAAGTTTTTTAACACCAATCCCTTGAGTGTTTTTGGACTATTAATGATCATATATATATATATATATATATATATATATAAATATACATACGAATAAACTTAATTATGGTTTTATCTTTGGATAGGAAGCATCGGAATCATGGGGACTATCAGTGAGTTTCATAAGCATAATATTGCTTCCTATTGTTGGAAACGCAGCTGAACATGCTGGAGCCATCATTTTTGCTTTTAAGAACAAGCTTGTGAGTTCCATTTTATCATCCTATATCTCTTTATAAAAAAAATGAAACAATGCATGAACTCATTTTAATGCAAATGATTTTGCAGGACATATCTTTGGGTGTTGCGTTAGGATCTGCAACTCAGATTGGCTTATTTGTAGTCCCCTTGACCATTATCGTCGCATGGATTCTAGGAATTAACATGGATCTCAATTTTAATCTTCTCGAAACCGGTTCTCTTGCTCTTTCCATCATCATCACAGCCTTCACATTACAGGTTAAACATTTCTCAACGCCTTACAAAGATTATCCATACATTATACAATCCAAATGATGATTCAAAAAAACCAAGTACCAATGCTTATGTGTTCTGTTTCGTTGTTCTTTAGGATGGGACTTCTCACTACATGAAGGGATTGGTTCTCTTGCTTTGCTATATCATTATTGCCATTTGTTTCTTCGTCGACAAACTTCCTCAGAGTGAGTTAAATTCAATATTCATATGTTCATATACACGTTACTAGATAAATGGACAATAATGATAATTACATGACTGATTTTTTCAGAACAACCAAATGTTATTCACTTGGGACATCAAGCGATGAAGAATATTGCCGCTGCTGTTGGCGAAGGCGTTTTCTCATCTTAATTCTGGACTAGTGCCAATGTATCGAAACAAAACTCTCAAAGGAACTCAGTGGAGAAGAAAGATTTGCCCAATTTCTTGATTCATTTAGAAATATTAAAACTTGTCAGAGAGATTTCTGAGATTCAGTGAGTGTATTTCTCAAATTATGCTTTGTGTTGTGGTCTTGATGAAGATGAGTTTTGAAAAGATTTCATGATGTTCATGTGTGGATTTTAGATGGACTATATATCTACTAATATTTTATGTCTAATGTTCTATCTCATTATTATATGATTAATCCTTCTTCTTAGCCTGGGATTATGTCAAATTTTTCAGTCGAAAGAATGACTCAACCCACTACAAAGCGGGTTAAGCGGGACGGGTCGGACTGAGCAATTGAAATTTTGTAACTAAATAATTTTACGAATTAATCACAAAATTAAAAAAAAAATGGACCATTTAATTGTTAAATATACAATATTTTTCAAGTAGACATTTCAGGTACAACCATTGTTAACTTATTTATAAACATAAAAAAATTGTCTGGGATATTATAAAATAAAATTTTTTTTATACATGTATAATAACTTGATCTTAATTTTGCGACATTTTATATCATCAAAATAAAAGACTTATCGATCCAGTTGTAGATAAAACAATAGAAATAGTATCCGCGCTTTTTAAACACATGTCAAAAATCTAGTAATTCTTAAACTGAAATTAGTAATTC
This sequence comes from Eruca vesicaria subsp. sativa, assembly GCA_932364175.1. Classification (NCBI taxonomy): domain Eukaryota; kingdom Viridiplantae; phylum Streptophyta; class Magnoliopsida; order Brassicales; family Brassicaceae; genus Eruca; species Eruca vesicaria. The sequence goes on along the minus strand of CAKOAT010741820.1, from coordinate 1,216,226 downwards.
TTAAACTGAAATTGCTGTAACTCGTTGGACGACCATTGAATAATCTAAAATAAAAAAACTCAGACTTGAGCCTATGCTTGTAAGTTATGTTTGGACACGAAGATTTCCTATTCTACCGTAAGGTTCGGCCTCTTAAGCCTTGCTTCAATTCGGCCCACGAGAATAACAGAATGATTTTCTTACAAATGAAAGTCAAAATAAATATGAATGCATAAATAACATTTGGCACATATATATAGCAATTAAATTGATGATCATGTATTTTTATAAATATTATTTCAGTTTATTGATTCTATTTCAGTGGTTTACTACAAAAAATAAACTAAGAAATTAGCCAATAAGGAAGAAAGCCTTATATATTGTCACACAGTATTTGTTTATTAAGAAAATAAGACACGTGGCTTTAGAAATTTGATTAATGATATCTCAGGCGCAAACCTTTTAACCGCCTTTTCTAGTTTAATATAATCTGCACCGTTGATTAACTATAAACTATACCAACTGTCAACCGTCAGATCTCTCTGCAAACCGACTCGACTCAGATTCTTGGTTTCGCGCCTTCTATAAATAATGGTCGCCTTCTTCCTTCGATCACTGATTCACTACACGAAATTTCTCCAGCTGGATTATCGCTTCTTGATCGGATGATGGTTCTCTTTTTAGGGTTTGTGGTACACTGATACGGCATCGGGGACGCTGAACCTTAACCTCGATTTGCGATCATCAAGGTACGCTCTTCTTGTCTATACTGTGCCTAGGGTTTCAAAATTTCCGTGGATACCATTAACTTACTCTTGTGTTATTTGTATTTCTCTAGGGCTTGATAAAAACGAATGATGATCAATTCTCTTTGATCTGATCAATTCTCGTTGATCATTTATGTCTCGTGATTAAAGATGAACGATCTTGGTCCGTGTTTATATATTCTTGTTGCGTTACGTGTCATCTTTATAGGTTAAGCTCTTGTACGTATTTTGTTTGTTATCTCGAACGAAAAGATGTAAAAAAGGAAGATAGGTCGGGGATGTATATGACCTTTGCCATGCGCTTGCTTGGCAGGTCAAACACATGTCTCTCTTTTTACCTTTCTTGCTCATTCATATGCTTCTTGCATACTATATTAAATGCTTCTTGCATACCATGTATAATGCTTCTTGCATACCAAAGTATGCTTCTTGCATCACAATTATGCTTCTTGCATACCAAAAAGATGAACATTGCTAATATGACCTTTGCCATGTCAGGTGCGCTTGCTTGGCAGGTTAAAGACATGTCTCTCTTTTTTACCTTTCTTACTCATTCATATGCTTCTTTATGCTTCTTGCATACTAGATTATACTTCTTGCATACTAGATTATGCTTCTTGCATACTAGATTTTTTTTTTTTTTTTGCATACTAGATTATGCTTCTTGCATATCATGCCATGCTTCTTGCATACCAAAAAGATGAACAGACCCAACATTGTGGCATCACTTGTGCATCTCTGATATGCGGTTTGCATATGAATGAAAAGAATCATTGAGCATCGCTTGTGCTCTTTAATATGCTTCTTGCATTTGCTTATCATCTCAAGGGAACAACAAACCTGACATGGAGCCCGTAATGAGCAGAACAAAGGTATTGAATTAATCGTAAAGCTAATGGGTCTAGTGTCTTTAGATTTTGGCAGTTCCCGATTTGTACTCATTGCAGTGTAATACTCTCATGTTGCTCCAATGCAGTTTCTCTAACGCAATCATCTAGGTTGCACTCACCCTCATCCTAGGCAGTTCTTGATTTGGGATTTGTATACCTCTTCAGTTCGGATTGGCTTTTTGGGGTATATATGTGGCTATAATTTTTAGGCTGTATGTATTATATAAAATATTATCTTATGATCCAAAGTATTGGCTAAAGTAACGTGTGAATGGTGATACTTATTTTAAGCTGCGTTGGTTGTTGGGGTGTGTCGCGCATACAGTCTCCTTCCAAGTAGGAAGATGGAATATAAGCTGAATTGTTTCTGAATTTCTGATTCATTTCGCTAACTCTTGTCATGTCTTAGACAATTTGGAGTCTTTAATAAATTTGGTTTCTATTAGTTTCAGTTTACAAACGTTTAATTTTGAATTTAAACCAATGACAATCATGCAAATCATCCATTAATAATTCTTATAAGCTGAATTGCGGTTAATAGTTGTATATTTCGACCACAGAATTAATCTAAAAGTATAAGCTCAGGTTGAACTTATGCTCGTACCTTTTGTTTGGACACGAAGATTTTCTTTTCTCCCGTCTGGTTCGGCCTCTTCAGCTTTGCTTCACTTCAGCCAGTCCAATTGTGAGGATGAAAGCCTACGAGAATAGCAGAAAGATTTTCTTGCATATGAAAATCAAAATAATTGATTCTTTAAAAAAAAAAGACGGTAAGAATAACTGTAGATGCATAAATAACATTTGTCTGATGATGCATAAATAATGATCATGTATATAAACATTATATTTTCAGTTTAATGATTATATTCCAGTGTTGTGAAAAAAAAGATTCAATTTCAGTGGTTCACTCAAAATATATTAAGAAATTAGCCAATAAGGAAGGGCATAGGGACCCGGGTAGAGATGGGACGGATTTGGATATCCGAAAAATTTAGAGCATTCAGATCCGGATTCATGATTTAAGTATCCGGATTCGGATCTGTATTTTTCAGATATCCGAAGTTCAAATATCCATTTAGAAATTGTGATATTCTCGGATATTTAGATTCGGATCCGTAAAAAACAAAAATACACAAATTCTGATACATTAATTAAATATTTATACAAAATTTCTAAATATATTTATGACATATAATATTATTACAATTAAAATATAATATTATTACATTTAAAATATAATATTATGAGACTAAGTTTTTTATATTAATATTAATATATCACATAGAATCTTATATATTAAAATAGAAGTCATGACTTCTTCCACATATGATATTTCATTTTGGACTATCTTTTAATTTTTATTAGATTTTACATAACTTATTTATAATATCTTTTCATATCTTCAATTTTTATTTAAAATATAAATAAATATTCAAACGAAAATTCTAACAAAATCTTCTTAAGATATTTTAGAAATATATTCAAAATATATTTTGGAAATTATTTAGTTAAATTTTAACTATCATCAAATTTGATTAGAATTAAATTAAATTTATTTTTGATTAATAAACAAAAATTAAGAGTTATGTAAAAACTTTTAGCTATAGCCCAAACATTTCTTCTGTAGTTCTAAATTAATTCAGTTTCTACATATATTTCCAAATCAGAAATAAAATAAAAATTAAGTAAATTAGTATTGTTGCATAATATATTTTAAAAAAAAATTTTTGTAAAAATACAAAATAAAATTTTGTAATAATAATATTATAAGTCACACAAACATTATTATAAAGTTAGGTAATATATAAACAAATTATATTAGTTTATTGATAAATTAGTGTATTTTAGTATTAAAAAAATATGTAGAGTATGCGGATCCAGATTTAGTTATTATTAAAATTAATAAAGTATTTTATAAACATGGATCCGGATCCAAATATCCAAATCTTTAAATTATGATATCCGGCTCTTGATTCGGTTTGGACAGATCCAAAATTTACTATCCGGAACTAGAGACCCCATATATCATATTTTTTGAAACAAATCCGAATCTCGGATCTCGGATAATTGTCCCAACCCTAGACCCGGGAGTAATATTTTTTTTTTTGGGTCAACTTTCGGCTGTTTTATAAGCCCACAGGCAATAGGAGTACAAATAGGTTTCTAGTAAACTGTTATTTAAACACTCCTTTCAACCGTATCAACCAAAAGATGTGCATGGTTTAAACTTTCAAAACCAACAAACCGTAAAATTCAAAAACAAAACCAAAGCGCAAACCAAAATGTTTAAACCATGCATACATTTTGGTTTGATAGAGCTGAGACTTCGGGTTGATCGGTACATATATTTCTCTGTACCGGTCTTTATTGGGCTTGCAAGGATTAAAAAGCCCAATTAATCAGATACTGGGCCTATTAGATGCACAGTAGAACAAAAACAAATAAATAACCGGGGTCGTGAGGAGGTTTGAATCTCACGATATACGAGGCTACTCCATTGGTCAGTCAATTCAAATATCAACCGTCCGATCACTAATCGCCGTTATAAACCAAACGGCTCGGATCTAATATATGCAGTCAAAGGGACCTACATCAATTACATCGATGCCCCCACCTTCAACGCTCCACCTTTTGCAAAAGAGAGTACCTGACACAAACAGAACAGTGGCAGTTTAGTAAAAAATTTCTTCTTCTCCATCGTCGTTTATTTAGCTACTTCATCGATCAATAACGATCAGTTGTGAAGAAAGAGGTTTTGATAATGGCGAACGTCGTAGCTCGAGACGTAGACGAAGAACTCTCTCTGTTCCTGGAGATGCGAAGGCGCGAGAAGGTTCAAAACGTTTCCTCTCTCTCAGAGCCTGGTGAGTTATCGGATCGATCTTTGACCTCACAGAATCTATATCTAAGATCGGAATAGGAAGCTTATGGATGAATCGATGCTTAGTATTGATTCGATTGTACTAGCTAGTTGTTTCCGTATTTATAGTGTTGCTTGCTTAGCTCTTGAAGTTCGTTAGCTGTTCATGTGGTGATTAGATCTAACGAGAAGGCTGGTGGATTTCTAGTATTGATCGGTTAGTGTATCGTATTGTTGAATTTTTCACAGGAGCAAACAGTTTTGACGAGACTACCACAGAGAGTTTAGTGTCAACAACTACGAGATACGTTCATCTGCGTAGGAGTGCTATTGAGAAGTTTTTGGACTCTGAGAACAACAAATCAGATTATGAGTGGTACTTACTTTGTGATGAATCTGTTTTATCTTTAGTATTAGTGTTTGAATGTGATTCTGTATATGAGATTATGAACATTAGGTTTTGATGTTTGATTGTGTTAGATAGAGTGTAGATGCCTCAATGGGATTAGATTCACTACCTTTTTTGTTGAAGAGGTAAACATTTAGAGATGATATTTTTCTCAGGCTACTTGCGGCTCCAGAGACGCTAGGTGAGAAAGAAGCGAAAGAGAACTCTATGGTTAAGCTCAAGCAGCCTAAAGCAGCTAGGTCCTCCACTGCTCTTAAACCACGGGTGAGAATCAGTTACAAAACTTCCAACTAATATGGTTCACTTTATTGTGGAATGTGTTCATTTATAAACGTACCTTCCTTGATGATTGCTCGTGCTGATTCATGTTTAAGTTTTTGTTTTGAAGGTTGAGAATATTCAGCAGGAGCCTGTGAAGTTCAGCGTTAAGGCTTCCAAGCAAATCCCAAGATTGGAATCTTCAACAACTGTTAGCAAACAATCTGATAACGCCATTGCAGAACCAAAAACAAAAAGTAAGACTTCAAGGCAAGCCACATTATCTGCCACAAGACCAACCAACTCTGCTTGTAGGGCCTCTACAATCAAATCAAACCCACGAGCATCCCGTTCATCCTCTGTGGGGAAGTCAGCTCCTACTGCTGCTAAGTCTACGTCTTTAACAATCCGGCAAATACCAGCTAGACCAGTCTCAGCTTCGAGAGGCAGAGTCTACAGTTCTGCTGGCAGATCAACCGGACGGTCGTCCAAGATAAGCGACGATGATGTGAATCCTGTTTTGATGGGGACTCAAATGGTGGAAAGAGTGGTGAACATGAGGAAACTGCCACCTCCAAAACATGATGACAACAACATGAAGGGATTCGGGAGAACTCTCTCTAGGTCGTCTCTTGATATGGCCATGAGGCACATGGTACGGTTCCCTGGTTCCTTTAACCTATGAAGCTACTCACTTGTAACTTGCAAGCTTTTCTTCTTAACTTTGTACAAAACTGTATGTTTTTTTTTGTGCAGAACATAAAGCGTAGTGTTCCGGGGAATCTACGGGTAACAAGCAATGCAACAAACTCAATGGACAAGGAGTCATCGCCATCCTCTTACTGCCTTGATATGCCAGCATTCTAGTTAATGAAATTCTCTGTTAACTTTGCAACAACAATCTTATGGAAACTACGTATTCTTAGCATAAAAATAGACGTTACATATCATATTTTGAACTTATATTATTAGAGAATCGCTCCACAGAACCATTGGTTGGTTATATGACTTGCCATAGACGTCACTACTCATCATTGTAACCTGTCTGCTCACAAGGAACAAAAATTTGCTACTCCGACAAGTTAGGGGTTCGCACATCTTCTGCATATTAAGTCCAATCATAATGTTATTTGTATGACAACCAAAGTTCCACGTAAGATTGACCTAACAAGATTTAGCAAATGTAATCATTTCTTTTTAGTATAGTTACTTTTGCTTAATAACAAAACTATACCTAGTTACTCATCATATTTTTATAATTCTACCTCAACATGTCTTTAAAATACAACCTGCATCTATCAATGTTAGCAAGATTTGATGTATCCAAAATAGTCAATCTTCCACTAAACAGTGATGGTCTTTGACCCTTACCATCCACTTAAGAGGGAGTTCTTGCGAGAATATTCAACAACTTTCGATGGGAACAGATGGGGATACAACAGTCCTTACCTGGTCACCAGAGTTATCAAGAGGTTAGGACACAAGCCTGAGTATAACCTCACAATCTTTCCTCTGGATGCTTTCTATCCACTGAACTGGCTTGACATCCCAAGGCTTTTCAAGAAACCAAACACCACTGGAGAAGCAACATGGGTGGAGAAGACAGTTCAAGATATGAACAAAGGGAGTTTACATGGTGCATCTTTGGATAAAAGTGACAAGAAATATTGAGATGGAAGAGGAAAGCGTGATGCAGAAACTCATCTCCACACACTGCACAGTTTGTGGATATATATCACAAACTCTCACGCTTGAGATCCAAAAAGACTCATTCATATGCTTATAGATTCTCGTTTTATACCATTGTTGACACTTTTGCGTGCGGTTTTATTGATAATCTCAATTAGTTTCCTCTAGACAACAACTCGGACGTTGACTTGTTGATCACATACAAGTTAGAAGTGAAAATGTTTAGATAACAACAAAGAGTTGTAGCTTAAACAAATAGACAATTATTTCTGCCTATTTAGGCTTTGATTGAGCTATTGGGCTTGTTTTGGCCCAAATAATTGGGCTAGTAATATAGTGATTATGGGGCTCATTTACATTAAATATTTTCATTCGACTAGGGTAAACGCATTAGAGCACCCCCATTGAGAGTTCAAATGGGGGATTCACACAGAAACCAAAAAAATAAAATAATAAAATAACAAAAATCTATGAACCTCTCTCTTCTAAAGTTCACCCGGATGAACTCCCCTCTCCTAAAGTTCAACACGTGTCGGCCCGGGATTGGTCTAGGTCTTTCTTTTTCTTTTTTTTTCAAAAAAAAATTCAAAAAGAAAACAGAAAAATTTTAATAATAAAAAATTGATTCAATGAACCCCATAAGGGGTTCATTGATATGGATGCTCTTATATAGCGTTTGGGAGTCCACTCTAAAGAAAACACGAATGTCCAAACATAATTGGTAAAGAAATGATTTTTTATTCGGGTTTGGTCAACTTGGATTTATTATGGGCTTCCAACTTAAAACCAATTGGTGATAAGTGGATTGACCATAACCATTAATATATTACTACCGATGTGAGACTTAGTTTCATACATTAACACTCCTCTTCACGCTCATGAACAACATCCACGGAGTGGCCCAACATCAGGTGGCTCTGATACCATGTTAACTTTGGGTTTATTATGGGCTTCCAACTTAAAATCAATTGGTGATAAGTGGATTGGGCCTAATCATTTATATATTACTTAATTACTTCTCCAACTACCGATGTAAGACTTAATTTCATACATTAACAAGTTTTCATATTGTTAAACTATGCATGATTAGGTTTGGAACTAAAATAGTGGACAAACTTTGAATTAGAGCCGGTTCTCGAATAGCGAAATAAAGCTTTACACCTCTAACTATTTGATGAAAACATCTTTATCCTTGTAGAATGCTATCAAATGGTTTTCGTTCACAAATACCTTCTTTAAAATACAACTTGGGGATCTATCCATGATAACAAGATTTTATGTTTCCAAAATAGTCCATCTTTCACTAATAGAAGTCTCTATGAAAACAAAGAAAACAAAAAATTTGTAACAAATTTCACATGGCCAAAACCAGAACAAATTAAAGAAGATTCACCTCTCGCCACATAGTTAGGAGTCGTGACCCAAATCACTCGCATTCACATTTTGAACTACATTCATATCTTTTTTGTTTTTGTTCTTTCTACAAAAATGATTATTGGTTATTGGACTAGACATTTTCCCAAAGCGCTTTACGTTTCTATATATACAAAATTAAAACAAAAAGGTCAAATTGAGAGAACAGATTAAGAGTATTAGTAAATAATATTATATCGTGCCTTTTCGTCCAAAGTACATGTGAAACCAGAGCGTATGATATGGGTAAAGATTGAGTAATCTTACGAACACATGTCATATTTAATATGAGAGACAAGAACGGTCCTCTGATCCCATTCCTTCAAAGTGTCTGATTAGAGAGAAAGAGTGATAAGTCAATAATGGCACGTGACTGAGAACAAGAAGCCACGTGCGGTCCCTCCCAACACCCATGTGCCCCATATAGAAATGACCGGCTCCGTCGGTCCAACTTGTCCATTGTTCTCGGAATCTATTTCCCAATTATCTAGAAATTTGCAAAACTTTTCAGTGATCTTTTATATAAATGTCACATTCCGGTTTTATGCATGTTTTCTTACATATATAACATTTAGTTTATTTCTTAAGACTGTGTATTATCTAAAGACAAATTAATTTAAACCATTCAAATTAACTAAAGCTAACAATGAAAATGATAATAAAGATTATTATTTGTAACCACAAGCCAAATAAAAGAAGAGAAGTCAATACATTTTTAGCCTATTGTTTAACAATACCAAATTAAGAAAGCACACGTTACTATATTATCGACCTAATTAACGAGTGAAAAGTACAACACCCAAAAAAAAAACTAAGAGCTTAACACGCATTCGAAGGGGATGTGTAGTACACTATTTTCGTGACTTTTTACTCCCACACGTATACAAACACAAAACATGAAATTAAGAACAAATATATTTTTATAAACTCCACAAAAGCATTAGATCTCTCAAAGGCGGTGGTGTAAAGCGGAAACCGGTGCATGAGCAGCGGCGGCAGGTGGTTTACATTGGTAACACTTAGCAAAGAGACCAAAAGTGTCGACTTGACGAACAAAGTTGGTTACACTTGCCCATCCACCAAACCCGAACCCGACTATTAGAACCCAAATCACCACGAAAGCATTCAACACGTACATCGCCGTCCAGCTTGGCATGAAGAACGGTGGCTTCTCCGCCGCATTCTACAATAAAAGTCCAAAAAATAAAATAAAAATCAAGAACTATTGAAGAGAGAGGTAATGAGTGAGTGTATGTGTTTGTCGTATGGTAATGGACAAAAGCCAAAGCATTGTTGACCCATGAATGAGAAAGAGAGAGAGTTATGATTATGATTTGTCATACTCAGACATTCACTTTTAGATCAGTGTTAGGCAGACAGTCCCTATTGTACAGCTCCTGACTTACCTATTCTCTTCTCTCCCTTATTTTCTCATACACTATCCCCTTTTCAAACTTCTTTTTTTCTTTTCTATTGTTAGTAATATAATATACGAGTTTGAAACATAGAAAAAAAAACAAAAAATAATTCATGGTCAAATTACTAATTCTAACCTAACCAGAAAACATGACATTGTATTTTTTACCTTTTTTTAAAAAAGCATAATAAAAAATAAGGAGCTTTGAAAACCAACTCAAATAAATATTTGGAGGGGACGTCAGTAAGGAATGTGGGTGATGATCCCATCTTCCGTAAGATACGGAACACTGAACCCCATCTATCCTTCTGAATAAGACCTTTATACCCTCCAATTCCAATAATCTATTCACAACCCTACTCCAAACTATATAACTATTTAATAAGCGCACATCATTAGGAGAATTATTATGAATTATAGGTGACAATCGTAAATCTAAACCATTATTTTCAATCAGGCCGCGATAATGTTTTGCCTATGCATGTGATAATATCTAAACCAGTTGTAGTCTCGATAATTAAGTTTGGGTTTTATGGTAATAGAAGGAGATTTGTAAAAGCAACCTGACGAGCGGAGGCAGAGCGGTAAGTGAGCATGTGAGCGAGGGCAGGGATGATATAGACGGTGAAGCTAACCAGAAGAGCACCAACCGCTGAATTGATTGGGCCGAAAAACGGAAAGATAATAGCTAAGAACCATATCGGTATAACCACAGGCAAACGAGCTAAAGCTCTCAAGAAAATGCTCTTTGTGTCATGCATCCCTATCACTTTCTCCCACACAAAGTAGAGTGGGGTACACGCGAATCCAAACGTAATAAACTGCATTAACACATTACATCAAGCTTCATTGTTAACCTTATGATCACAAAAGCTGACATTAAAAAAATAAACGTTAATATACTAAAGGTTTATTATAATTTACTTGGTGAATGAGCATGAGGATAACGGCAGCGTCACGCCACCCGTTTTTGGGGAGAAGAGAGAAAGCATTAGAGTGGTTGAGAAGTGCGTCTCCGAAGGCCCAGTAAACGGCGGAAGCTGACGGAATCGTTAGTGTGAAAACGTATAACGTCGCCATCAAGTAAATGTACTTAAACTTCTGTGGTTTCCACATTGCATGCATTATCTCACTGCATAGTTAAAGAACAAACTTCACCGTTAATACCCATAATTAAATCATAAATTATGAGATAAGCATAAGGGTGTATTTGACATTTCGTAGACGCGTTACTGTTACTAGTAGAGGTGCTTGGGTGACATTGAATAGTGTAGGGATAGGAATATTAATTTTGTTATTTAATTTTATTGACTCTTACTATTTATTAAAGGCTATAAAACATTTTATAACAACTACTTTAAGGATAGAAAAATAATAATGATAATCATCATGACTAACAATACTACACCTTATTTGCCGGCAAAAGCTGCAATAGAAGCGGCGATAAAACAATACAACACCAAGAATTTAATATTAAAGTTTATCATATACTTTTACTGTCATTTGAGCTTTTCTCTCAAATAGTATTCAACTATATCTGACAGAATTTAATAAAACATTTACTAACCTATAAAATATAGTATGGATTATAGTAGTAACTATTAAGAGAAAACTTACACAGTAACTGCGTGACCACCAAAGGTATACAAGATATTGGTAGCTCCCGTAAAATATAGCACTAGCTTTGTTGGACCAGAATGCTTCACACCTTCCGTCTAAAAATTAAAGATAAACATCAAGAAATCGAAAACAAATATTAAACAGTGATTTTATTAGGAGAATATTAAAACAATTCTATAACTGCTTTGTTTTAGAAGAAAAAAAAATACATATTTGGGTTTAGATGCACGGAATAATTCAATTCTATCTCCCTAATCTTAAAAGAGAAATTCGAATATTATTTCTTTTTAATGAAAGGGCATATACTGTCACCTCATTGCAAAGCATAAATATATGAAAACGACAATGTATTTATCTGAGTATTATTATATTTTTGTGAAATCTATAATTATTAATATAATATACCTGGCCGTGGATAATGGAGGCGATGGCCAAGTACCAGGCCGTGTAGGTGGTCATACCCAAGCCAAGGAACGACCAGATTCGGTAGTTATGGAACGACGGTATAAACACAGTGGTTGCACAGCACGCGCCGAATATGTAAGTCCATGTTCTCTTGTCCAAGTGATCGTTTATGTAATAAATGTTGCTGCATCAAATCAAATATTTATTATAATCATCCATTAATAATTGAAAAGAGAGAGAGATTATCATTAAAAGAGAGACTAAAGAGACCTGGCACAAGCAATGAGTTGGATTACAGATCCAAACAAGAGGAAAGTGCAGTTAAATGCGAGTCCTAATGCTTTCCAGTATGTGCCAAGTAGTCCATCGAGTACTTCGAACCACTGTTATTAAAATGTTTTAGTGAATTGTTAATTAGAATTAGTGAGTGATTAATTAGTAATGATCATTATATTACCTGAATAACGTGGTTCTTGAAGTTTTTGCCTTCTTTCTCCTTACGAGCTCGATACTCAACGTAGAGAACACTGATGAGATAAGCAGTCCAGCTTCCGAGTAATCCGTAGAAGATCTGAAGTACTATTCCTGATAACATTCCTAGTTGACTGAACGAGTACGGTAGTGTCAGAAGCACTTGGGCCACCTGAAAAGGTTACAAAGCAAGATCTTGTGAGGATTCTTGAAATTCAAGATTTTCTTGATTTTTTTTTTCTCAATTTTTGAGGGTTCGTACCTGGTTAGATGCGCAGCTAAACCAAGCGTCCCAGACGGAGCCACCGTGCCAGAGGAAGTTGCTTAGTGCAGAACCGGTGGAAGGGTCGTATTCTTCGGTTTTTCCGGTGTGGTTTCCGTTGATCTGATCTCCTTCGTTGTCATTTCCGCTAGCTACTATTGCTTCTTCTCCCGCCGACATTTTTGATTTCTGTATGTTTTTGCCTTTGGTAGATCTGAGAGGATCAGTTACAAAGCAGAGTGTAAATGATTATTCTTAGTTTACGTTTTTTTTTCTTTAGTGAGAAACAGAGAAAGAAAGAAAGAAAGAGAGTGACTTACGTGTTCTCTTTTAGAGAAGAAGAAGGTGAGAACGAATAATAAGAAGCAAAGAAAGACCAAAACTGATTATGTCTTCTAGTTAGTTGTTCTTCTTTTTCCCTTTCAATGAAGAATATTTACTCTCTCCGTCTTATGGAGAGAAGAGGAGGCAGAAGATGGCAGAGAAGAAGAGAAACAGTTTCTTTGATCTGAGCAAAAGAAGAATGAAAGCTAAAATAATTATAAGATGGCTTCGAACTTCACCCCCTCCCCTCTTTATAAACCAATCTCTCCTCTCTTTTTTATATAATTGTTTATTAATAAAACATAAATATATTAGACAGCTGCTGTAAAATCATACCATTAACTTTTTTAGGTAACGGTAGCATCTAACATTTTTTTACGTTTTCGCATTAGTACTTAGTGTGACAATTAACATCCAGGATTTCCGGATTCTATTAAAGAATAGAATAATTTGACCGAAAAAAAATTTAAAGAATAGAATAAAAGCTAAATTGTTAAGCCATAAGGGATTAAAATATACATAATCGTATATAAGCAAAAGGATACATCTTTTTCCATCTACCAAATCATTAGTTGTACTTGTATGACTAACAAAATATCATTGATTCGAACAAAATTAAGACATGATGACAAAAAATAACGTAGCCATCTTATATATTAAAACAGAAGTCATGACTTGACTTCATGTGTGATTTTTTTAAAAATGGACTATTACTAGAAAGTCATGTTACATTAACTCTCTAATAATCTTATCATTATTATATCTTATGAAAAATCATATCTATGATAGCAAAGATACGCTTAACAATTTGGTTTTGGTAAATTACTTCACACCTTCCAATTTAGTCACGCAAAATATGTCAATAGGTATAAGTTTAGGAATCTTCTATTATTTATAAGGAAATATGTCAATAATAGTTAAATGCATCCACAATATATTAACAAAAATCACAGATTCGTAATATGGAATATTTCTGTACCCTAACAAAATTTACACGCTATATATAATAGATAAATTTATTTCGATGTAAATTTTTAAAATTATATTGTTTTAAAAAAAGAAATTTTTAAAAAAATTATTTTTAATAAAATTCTTTATAATATTAATTTATGAAGATATAAGTTTAGTTTTTAGCAAAAATTTCTTTGAAGTTTATATTATCTTTGCAAATTAAAGTATACTAATATTTAATCAAGCTCTATTTATATTAATTTATCTAAAAATGAAATACCAATCTAACAAACAATAAAATATAGAAGAAGAAACAAACACATGTTTAAAAAACATGTATAATATAAAAAATTTGAAACAATCTATTTGATTAAAACACATATTATATAATATTATTATGTGAAAAACATTTACTATACATATCGTAAATATGTGATTACTATAATATATACCAATTTACAAGTGAAAGCAAAATGTTTATATAACTAACTATAAACGAAAACAAACATCCGCGCGGTTGCGCGGGTTTAAATCTAGTAAACACATTAAAGTTGGCGATTTATTGAATTAGCATCAAGAGCTAGAGATCTATGTTTTCAACAGCTATGTACAGATGGATATCTATTTTTCAATAGCATACGTTGTTTTATAAATATTTTTTGTTTCAATATATAAATTATCTATAGAACTATTTAAGTTTCTATATTTTTTTCATGATGTACATGTGTTATTTCAAGAAATGTTTTGGATATTTTATCCATAATGTAAAAGCGAGGTCGAACACAGATGGTCTAATGAGCTTACTAATTTTTATGTTATAAACATCTAGTTTTTTTTTTTCTAAACATCTAATTTGTTATTATGATACATTTTTATATAACGAGAATTATTATATTGATATGCATTGCAATATGCAGATATTATTGATATAAATATGGCAATCTTTGGTTCTACGTTTTGTAAGTAACTTGCTTGCTCAGTTGCTAAAAAAGGTGTAAACCGTGTCATCCTTCTCAGTCTTCTCATACTGGAATGTTAGATATTTTAAATATTGTATAATATGTTCACACTTCGAACGGTTTAATTATTTGTAGACAACGAAAGCTGACTATTTCTTGAAACTTTATAAATTTTATCAACTTGCAATAACATCATATACAGTTATCAGGACAGCAATACATATAACCTATGTGTGTGTATAGAGAGTTAATTTACGTAAAGGCGGCAATGTTACATACAGATCTTCTTTAATTTGGTGCAGAAAGCCCGAAACTGCAGATTTTACCCAACGAGTTGCTTTGTTTTGCTTCTGCTTCACGCAATAATAATATAAACATGTAAGTCATTACCTATGATAAATACCCAAACTTACAATTAATTGATAATTATTATTCGATCTATTTCAGATCGGATTCCAGCTAAAAGTTTGACAAAACCTGTAAACTAAAAGTTATAAATATGATAAAAGTATGAGAATAATAAAAATACGATAATCTAATTATTATATTATTGTAATTATTCTCATACTTTTATCAGTAACATTAACATCTGCCCCTACATAATGTTAATTTTTTATCATAGAGTTGCTAACACTATTACACCCCAAAAAAATCTTAACACTTTAAAGGTAAAACCAAAATAAAATTATATTTGTACAACACCGGAGGTATATGACATATTATTTCATTTGCACACATGTGGATGTTATGGACCAAACTATTTCTCATTTATATATTTGTCCCTAGATTATTATGGATCAAGCTCTTTCCCACTATAAACGCTTTGTTCTTTAAGTTCAAAGTTCAATTGCTTGAGGAATGATACATATACTTCAATTACTATCAAAGAACAGTTTTAAGCGAAGAAGGAGAATTGCAAAAAAAAATGATTCGCACATTCCATATACAACTACAAATATATAGGTATACCCGGTCTGGAAATAGTTAGATATCGCAAATGTGGAGTTCTGAAACCACACCTGCTGGGAGCCGAAACTTTTGAGGCTGTGATACACCTACGAGTCTATGACTATGAGCCATGAAACTCCATAGTTGCAACACAGCTCCCAGCCGAGACGAGATAAGCTGGAAACGGACCATCCTCGAACTTACACGCTTGAGGCTTTACAAAAGAAACATGCGCACAATGAACACCTGTGCCCCCACACGCCGCCGTTTCATCATTATAAAGATGCTTTTTCTCTCTTCGATATTGCTATAGATCCCTTTATATCGGCTAGTGGGGTCCATTTCCTTTTTGACCATTTGTAGCAAAGTTTATAATTTTAACGTTGTAATGAAATCATGTCACAGGTTTGGTAAGCCCTTGTGAACACAGTCCATTAAGTCATACATTTTCTATATATGTTTTATGTACATTGTGAAGTTTTCCATAAATAAATAGTTATTTTATTAGATTACCAACGTGTTTTTAAAATAGTCCATAAGACTATCACCTTCATTTTCAAAATTTAGGCATAATATATATATATATGTGTGTGTGTGTATTATGTATATATATAATATTCTATTTTGAACAGGTTAATATTAATCTTTTTGACCACGTAGCTATCAAATCGATTGGGTCCATTTCTCATGTAGACACATCTCGGGAATCTTCTCTTGTTTAATTATATAAAATTCTTACATTTTTGTTAGTGAGGTTTCTTTAAAATTTTGAATATCTAAATAATTAGCATTTGATGAATCAACACTAGAATCGTATCTTTGGACACATGGGAAAGACTACAGTCGACATCAAAGTATTTGATGCATCAACACTTCAATAATTATTTTCAGTGTCAAAGAATTTATAAAATTTTCAACAAACAATTAAAAGTAATATGTAACAAAGAAAGCTATTTTCTTGCAAAATTATTACAAGTCAAATCTGCCAAATCCCTTACTTAGTGTGCCTTTGGTCTCAGTTAATACAAAATATGCGAGTTAACGTGTTATCATATTTTAACTAACCGGGTTGGGCTAATTCATTGAGTAATAAACCAAATACAGTGATCTATCTGTAGGTAGATTCTAGTTGATCTCCTGGACTATTTTAAATGGTAAGAATATATAACTGCTGCAGACTTCAAGTGATTAGTCGGCTGATTTCGATTTCCACAGTTATAGGAAAAAAAAGTTATTATATTTTTATTTTAGTTTATTTTCTTTTGAGAATTAGTTTACGATTATCATATTACACACAAGTTATTAAGCTTATTCAAAACCTCATGCAGTAGCCTGTAGGCCATTAATTAAGTTTGATTAAGAAACTCAGCTTTGGTATAATCAGGTATGGCTTGAATAATATCTACACAAAAAAACTATAATACAACTTTTTGGAGCTTTAATATATATTAAGAAAACATTCTCAACCTTGATTACCAATACACCATTTTTTATTTTATTTTCATAATTTTCAACCAGTCAAAAAATAATAAAAATTTCAATTTACTATTATTATGAAATAAAAATGTATTCAAATATAAATAATATATATTTTTGTCACATTTTTCTATAAATATAGATCATTGTAAGACGAAAATAGCTTAGGACAAAGCATAACACCAAATTTTATATTATAATTATATTAAATTTGGTGTTTTGATGTCAAAATATTTTTGTCATCTCCAACTATGACACCAAATATTTCACCAAAAATAATATTATATATTATTCATATTTAAAGTTTTGAATAATTTTATATTTTTATTATTCATTATTGATAAATAATTTTTATCACACTTAAATATTATGTTTGTTCATTTTTTATTTATAGAATTTATTAATATTTTTACTTTAACAATATTATAATTTTGAATATTTATATAAAATATTAATCATATTCAAAATTATATTAAAAACTATTAATTATGTCTCAGTTATTGATTAACAATTCTATGATATTTTATTTTTAAAAATATAAAGTAAATGATAAGTCATTAGTGATTACTTATTTGAAAATAAAATTTAAAATATTATAATTATGTAAAAATAATAGAAAACATATAAATAATTTACATATAAATACATAATTTTTATGTTTAATTATAAATTTAAACTAATTAATAATAATAATTGAATAAGTGAAACATAATAAAATATGTATATAAAATATTTGTTGTGATAGTATTACACTAAATTTGATGTAACACTATTCATCATGCACCAAATTTCATGGAATAGTGTCAAGTTTAGTGTTCCATTGAAATTGGTCTTAGCGTGGACATTGATTTTTTTTTTTACTATTATACTCGTTCTGCATGTAATGTTTTAGGAGTAAAGTTGTATCAAAATATAAAATATAAAAAATATTAATTTAGTTAACAACTGAATTTTACTTAGATAAATAAATACTAATAAATGATGCTTTAGTTTAGAAAAGAAAAAAAATTATATATGTAAAAAATTATATATCATCCATCTACGATTAGTATTTTGTAAAACTATCCAAGTGTTTTCTTCCACAAGATCCCTCCTTTTAGAATGGTCAAATACAATATTTTTTTATGAGTGGAACGGTATGATGTTACGAGTTTCTATAGTTATACTTTTACCAAAAAAAAAATTATAGTCATACTAATTTGTGTGATCAATAGTACTCCACATATTTGCAAATTACCAAAAAAGCCTTTAATTTGCTCGTCGACAAAACCTTTTTTGAACATTGTTGACAAACAAAACTTACATTTGGACGAATAACAAATCGCGTGGTTGAAAGATTAATACAGGCACAAGTTTGCTGAAACTTGCCAATTAGGGACCAATAAAGACGTCCGGGCCAATGAGTTCACAAATCTAATGTTAACCACTGATGTGTTTCTTAGCACTCTATTATCGATTGTTTCAGTTATTGTCGGGTCGTCATGTTCTACCTCACGAACATAGCATAAAATAAATATATTAATGTTGTGTATCCACAGTTTGGTATTCTTTAGCATTTAAAATTTATTCCATACATCTTGAGTGACAGAGAGAGTTGTGATGTAAAATCAATTTTCAGATTTTTATAGTATTTCTTGTTTTGTTAAGACGATTCTGTAATCTATATAGTCATTTAATACACTTTCTTTCACAAATTTATATAAAGAATATGACAGTCAGTAATTATTTCTTGTTTGGTGTTTGTGTAGGAGCAGTAATTATTTTTAAATGATGAAAAGAATTGTGTTCGGTGTGATGAAATAAAGAAGAAAAAGATAACAGTAAATAATTACGCAAGGTGTAATGAAAATGAGGGGGAAAAGGATGGGGAAGAGTGGAGAAGTAATGATGAGACGAAGGATATGGAGAGCAGAGATTGGTCTTTCCAACGGGGATCAAGTTTTGGACCTTGTTCCCTTCTGTTCCCTTCGCTTGGCCCTACCTTCTTTTTTGCGGCCTTTCCATTTTTTATCTTTTAAAAATGTCAACTATTTTTTACTTATGATTCCATGTGCTTAGCTTAATAGTAGTAACATATTCTTCGTTTCTTTTTAAAAGTGATTTAATCGAATTTTCCTCCATTTTAAGCTTATCCGACTAAAAAGCATAGTGAATGGACTCTACTGTGTATCGATAAACAAAACGTCAAAGATATGCCATTACTAGAGCTAAAGTTTTTTGTTCCTTCTATGATTTCTTACATTGGATAAAAACACTAATGAATTTATAATCGTAACTAGCATGATAGTTTTTCTGACGAGTTATTAATTAAAAAAACTATCATGCTAGTTATGATTATAACTAGCTAATATATTTACACAAAAACAGCTATGTATATTTTATTTAAATATATAATTAATATTATTATCTCCGAAGTGATTATTCGTAACAATTTTTTTTACGTTAAAAATTCTAGTGGTTAATATTGTTTCTACCTTTAATGAAGAAAATATATTATAATTAGTCAAAATACAAAAAAAAATGAATGTAAATCTATTTAATTAGATAAGTGGCTAACATTATTATAATAATAAGAATAAGAATCATCCAAAATATAAAATATATCTTAAAATAAAAAAAATAGTTTGTCGACAAGAGAGAGTGCAGGAAATCATTTAAGTTTGGACATTTGATTTTATGCATGTGATTATCTAAAACCATACCAGTAAACAAACATCTTATTGAGTTTGGACATTTGATTTTATGCATATGATTATCTAAAACCATAGCAGTAAACAAATATCTTATCATTTTCTCTTTGCTTTATCGATTACATAAATGGTTTTTGAATGATTTTAGTGAATCATTTTTGTCAACAAAATATTTAAATTTATCATAGATTCACTATCGCGTACCTAATACTATATAAATATTTCCAACCTCAATTCGTTATTATTCTGAAATATAGTTTAGAGTTAATTTGCTATAATTCTATTCTATATTTCATTTCTTAAATGAAGTAAAAAGTGGCTTCCTTCTATAATGAAATAATGCATTTTTAATTTATTCATTACTTCATTTTTTAATTTAAATTGGATTTGAGCTGAAATAAAACTCAATCCATTATGAAATTACTATATTTTTAAATTACATTGGATATGCTGTAAATCATGGGACTACAACATGATGCATTAAACTTACAATGATATTCTAAAATCTGAAATGATGTTGCTTTAATAGTCTTTGACCGATTATTAATCTTTATTTGACCAACAAATGACTGGACCAAATGCATGCTTTAATAATATGTTACTCCATCTGTTTCATAAAGAGTGTCATTTTAATATTTTTATATATATTAAAAAAGTTTTTAGAATGTGTTATATTCTTAATAATTACACATATTCAACCAATAAAAATTTTATAAACTAAAACTATTTATAAAACCAATATATTTATAATTAATATTTAGCTAAAAATTGCATTGAAATTTTAAAGTGACATTCTTTTGTATAACAAGAAAAAATGTTGAATTGACATTTATTTAGAAACAAAAAGAGTATTAAGATGTAATATATGTACTCTACTTTATATATCGTGATTAAGACCTAAACTTAAATATAAATTATGATATAAAAATAAAGAAATATTTTTAATAAGAAGTAACTATACATAATAATGTAATGTTCTTTAATGATGTTAATCGATTTAATTATATATATATTACATATATTACTCCATCTGTTTCATGAAGAATGTCATTTTAACATTTTTTACATATATTAAAAAAAGTTTTTAGAATGTGTTATATTCTTAATAATTACACATATTCAACCAATAAAAATTTTATAAACTAAAACTATTTATAAAACCAATATATTTATAATTAATATTTAGCTCAAAATTGCATTAAAATTTTAAAGTGACATTCTTTTGTGTAACAAGAAAAAATGCTAAATTGACATTTATTTAGAAACAAAAAGAGTATTAAGATGTAATATATGTACTCTACTTTATATACCGTGATTAAGACCTAAACTTAAATATAAATTATGATATAAAAATAAAGAAATATTTTTAATAAGAAGTAACTATACATAATGTAATATTCTTTAATAACGTTAATCGATTTAATTATATATATATATATATATATATATCATTTTTAGTACGTTTGATTGCCATTAAAATATTGATGGCCAACTTGAATGTATTTTCTCAGATTAAATGATTTCTTTACTTTAATGATTTAAAAAATTAGAAGTTTTTTTTTTTTTTTTTGGTCAAAAAAAAATTAGAAGTTTTATGTTTTAAATTTACCTTGAATTAGTATATATTTAACCGTCGAATTATTTTAGATATATTTTTTTCAAGTGCTATTTCCAAAATTCTGAAATAATTTCACATTCAAAACTAAAAAAAAAATCATTCTCAGACAAACTTTTATTTAAATAATTTTTACTGAAATAATTAATAATGTTTGTAACACCATTATTGATTCGTTAAGACAATCCACAAATAAGCTGAAGACAAAACTTCGTAAACTGATGGAACACTAGTGGAACGAGAACGTGAGTGATTCGCTAAATCCCGAGCAGATTTTTCAACGTATACTTAATACTTATAGTCAAAATCTATCAGGTGCAAAAATGACACCAGCATGACATCGTCAGTCCACACGCATTAAAAATTTGATTATCCGTTGCGACATGTTAACAAAACTATTCAACATTTCGCTTATAGTATTTTAATTATTCCTCTACAGTCTACACTGTATGATTTCCCCTTTGTATTGGCTTGGCAATTGTTGATTGTGATTAGTACCATTTGGCGAGTCAAAATATATAGCTAACCATCCTGGTATAGCTATTAACAAACAATCTTTATAGAAAATATATTATTTGTGTTCATGTTATTTCATTTAAAGATTGTTTTTATAGCCAAGCTGAGTTGTTTACTGTTTAAAAATATATGGAATTGGTTCTTTCATTTGTGCCTCAAGTTTGGTCTTTTTGAAAATAATAATAGTTTACTAGAATATTCGATATGAGTGGTTAGTGTAAATAATTATTTATAGTGTGGTTAGCTATTAACATATATATATTTAGCATTTTTGGTCAAACAATGTATTTCACTAGTTTGTACCAAATAACATGTGCTTAACTCTTAGACGCATAGTAGAAAAGTCCACATAATTATTTAAAAGAATGTCAACGGTTTCTGAGATGTTCATAAATGTTGTAATATGTTGGCAAACCTTTTTGGTTAAGGAACCAGAGACGCGGCTGCGATCGCGTTGCCGGCATAACGTTCTATGTGCTCCATCTCGTTTCTCACAAACGAGAGAGATTTTACACTTGTAAATTGCTTTCAAATTAAGAATAATCTGTCATTTAGGAACACACCATAAAACTTTGATCCCTCTCTTTATATATATATATATATATATATATATATATATAATATTTTACAACTAAACAGCCTTACAAATGTAGTGTTTTCTTTCTTTTTCTTTTTGGTAAACAAGTATTTTCCATTTTTCTTATAAAGTTTTTTTTTTGATAAAAAAAAAAAAAAAAAAAAAAAAAAAAAAAAAAAAAAAAAATAAAAAAAAAAAAAAAAAAAAAAACTTTATAAAGTTGATAGTATCTAGTTAATAACGTGTTTCAAAACGAAGTGAAGATTCAGATTATATTGTCTGATATGTTGGAAAATGGATGATGATTCAGAAACATGTTTAGTTCAGAGGGGCTCCATGGTCCACTGCATTAACATGAAAATAATGCGGCAAACTAAAATCATGAGTCTGCATGATAATATCTTTAGACCAAGCATGAACCATTTGTGATTATTGTGCCTTACAGCTTCAAGAATCTCACCTTTACCTTGCCCCCCCCTTTTTTACTTAATATGTTGGTAAAGAATATAACATAACATAATGTCACTAAGCATACATTTTTACTATTTCTAGCAGCAGTTAACATTCAAATATAACATTAATCATTTTGTCAACAATAAAAAATATTCCTAGGTACAAACTGCTGTTAACAAAAAATACAGGGGAAACATTGTTAAGCTTCTGAGCTGGAGAAATAAGAACAAGTGATCATTGAAGTATAAATAAAGTGTTCTCGAACCATCTCCCTTGCTATAAAACTTCAGGTCTTCGAAAGATGGAAGAAGTCTTTAACTTTTTCACTTTTGGGTTGCATAGATTTTGACTTTTATGTTTGTTGACTACGCAAATACCAAAACGTATATAATAATATTTCATTTTTTGGTCAACCGTACATAATATATTCTAAGTTAATAAGTTAGGTATCTTTATCACTCCCATGATAATAAGCTCCTTGCAAATGAACAAAACCACTACCAATGAAATGAACAATAATTATCTATAAGAAAAATAAAGAAGAATAAATCTGCAGAAACTAATGCCCACAGATGAGACTAAAACTATTAACACAATAGTGCTGGATATGTATATATATTTTTGTGTTGTCAGATGCCTAACTTTCTGGATACAACAGGCAACAGCACGTGAGATATGTCTGGATACACTTCGCCGTTGTCTACTCTTCACTACATGTAGGATGTAACCAACCAAAATAAATGACTCGAGATTTTTTACTCCTCTACTACTCTAATGTAGATATTTTCTTTGCTCGATCGAGTAAAACGGACAGATAATAATAGCAGTAAATGCTATATTTGTAGAAAGGACGGGGAGTAAGACCGAGTGACTGGTATTTTAGTGGTAGCTTTTGGTACCCGCAAATGTTAGTTGTGCCTTGCGACTTGGGCTCGACTTGTACTCGGGGCAAAGAGTTAATAATTCTGACAAAACTCCAGCCATTTACTTCTGTAGGTGCCCTTTACAGAATTGTATAATTCTTTCTCAAGTTTAGGGAGTGTAATCATCCACTAAACAAAGCCCTATTAACGTTGTAAATGTAACTAAACCAGCCATACCGAAAGTCTTATAACAAAAACCTAAAAAAGCCTACACCTGCTTTCTTGTGTAAAAAGTTCAGTGGGGTCTTTAAGAAAAATGAATTTCAATGGTTCGGAAAGACCCATTGTATTATTAGTTGGATTCATGTGAGGATCAGGCCACCACCTTGCGTTTTCTAATAAATTCTTATCTAACTCACGAAAATGATATATTTACATACGCTAAAATTTGAAACAAAATCCTTTTCTTAATTTTCTCCAACGGTTATTTTATGAAAGGTCTAACTTTATTCAGAATTATACCAAGAGAAAAAAACTTACGACATGCTGGTTTTCTTTCCAAAATTTTTAATAGAAATTCATTTTCCAGATATTTGTAAACGAATTGTTTACGAGCCTGCTTTTTGGTTTGTTAAAGACCCAATGACAAAGGGATCATAAAAGAAGGACCATTAACACAAAGTGATGTTGTGAGTAGTGTTAATTGTGTAGGGTCAGATGTTAACAACAAAATAATACTAGTATCACGAAGTCAAAATAAAACCCATTATGAAAAAGGAAGTTGAAAATAAGAAAGGGTTTCCCATCGAGAATAAATCTGCTCTTTATCTTTTAGTAGGAGGTGGGGACTATACGTACTTAGTACTTATGTTCAAATTTTTAGAACAAATAATTTGAACTCTTTTCATGATTGTTTGGGAAGCTTTAAGATAAAGCTTAAGTTGATAAATGATAAATCTATAGAAAGTTTATATCACACGGTTTAAATCAGAATTAACAGTAACTAAACATATAATCTTATTATTCCAAGTTTCTGGTATCGAAGTATTAGAGAAAATCCCAAGTAGTTTTTGGTACCGAAGTGTTAAATATAACTTTTGAGATAAAGTTTAAGTTGATAAATCTATAGAAATTCTTTTTTTTTTTGGTTCAAATCTATAGAAAATTATTATACCTTATCTTCTCTTTGAAATCTATATTTGATGTTATTCCAACCCACTAACTAGAGACCATGTGGCTGTCGCTTGTGTTTATCGCGGGTTCCTTTAATATTTTATCACGTAGTTATGTACATTCTTGATCAAAAAGAAAAAAGTTATGTACATTTATTCCGGTTTTGGTTTTAGTATCATTCTGAACTTGGATTAGAAAGTTGGTACTACTTGCCTGTTTAGTGAAATTTTATTTATTGCTTGTTATATTTGAGGGATTTTTTTTTGTACAGCTACAGATGCCTAGAATACTAACTTGAAAGCAAATAGAATTACACAAGACACCAAACTGTTTAAAACTTTTTACAACAAATGTGTATAAAGAAGGCCATATTCTACTTTCTTGGTTGATTTTGTCTTTCCGCTTCCATTCGATTTTATTATTGATGTTGTTGTCTTTTTAATTTTCTTCTTATATTGCACGAGTGGATTAGACAGGTGGTGGCAGACATTGAATGGAAAATATATGAGCTTCCGGCTTAAATAGTCTTTTGATTTTTCCTAACTTACTTTTTTTTTTGCTACTTTTTAAGTTTTATTTCCTCCTTTGTTTTATTAATCTTAAAGTTTATCAAAATATTTTATTAAACTATTCTTAATATATTCATTCCTTTTCTAAAATTCAACTAACCGTGTAAACACTCAATTTCACCATATTCCGTCGCCGGCCAAATCTATTCCCATCAACAAAGGGTTGAATATTATTTATCTGGCATATGAGCGTAAATCATAATTTCTTTATTTAATTTACAAAAAAAAAATAGAATCATTCAATTTATATATGTAAAGATAGTTCTAAGTTTATCATACTCGTATCCTCTTTAAGTAATAGTATCTGTCTTCAAATTTCAAATTATTTATTCTTAAAACCGGTAAAATGGCTCCCAAAACAATATTTACATTAATCTAAAAGAAATTGCTTTATTATAATTTGGTTAATAGATCGATCTCTTTTGTCTGCTTCAGCAATTTCCTTTTCGTTCAGACGATTTCTTGTTTGCGTAGACGAATTTAAAGTATAAAATTCAATAAGATCAGAGTTTGATGATCACTCTTATCTTCCTTTGACATTTCAGACATAAATAAAACTATGATTGAGTTATTCTCCTTACGTGTTAATATGTTATATCATTCAATTGGAAACTTAAATTTTCTCTTTGTTAGAGAGGTTTAGCTCTTGATTCGGAGGCGGTATCAAGTTTCGATCATCTCATGTGTAGTCTCAACGAAGATCAAAGAATAAGGGTTAGATCAAGTTTTGGAGGTTCATAAAAAATTCTAGATGAATCGAAATTGTCATAAATGTTAGTGTTTTAACAAGTTTCTATTCTTTTTTTCTAAAACTAGTCTCTAGTATAAAATCTAATAATTGGAAACGAAGATCTTGCGATTGAAGGTGGAAGAACATGCAAACAGATTCACACAAGTTTGATACGAAGATTATTGGTTTTCTAGCGAGAGGTTCCAGCACTACCTTCTTCTTTCTCAATTGTAGTAACACGGCCACATATCGACCACACGTCAACTATACTTTTATCTTTGTCTGTTGGTTTATAAGAGTTTTCACAAAAAAAAAAAAAATATTGAACTACATATAGATTTTCCATTTAGAATGTTTTTACAAACATAAAAAGTTGAATGGTAACTTTAACACAAGAGAAAGTGTGGGAGAACTGCGTCCCCCGTTCCTCCATGCGAACACATAGTTGAGTCTGTTTGTAAATTGTTTATTGGGCTTCGTTTCAATAAAATGAGAAGTTTAAAAAGAAAAATGAGAAAATTATTTCTTCTTTGTCGAATGTGTTTTATTGAAACAAAAGAAGAAATGGAAACAAATGAAAAATTAAACATTGGCCCAGAATCATACAGAAGCTTCATGCCTTGGAAAGCCCAAAATAGTACAGTTTCAAGGCCGAGCTATGGCAGCATGGTTGTCCAAAGGTTTCATTGCGACATTACCTTTATCAAAATTAATCATTTATTTTCCGTCATCATTGTTAGGGTGGAAAATTATCAGCTTGCGGTGTAGCTGAAGCAATCAGATGTCTGAGGTCGAGTATGGGGATCACGTTAACAATGGGTCTAAGCTATATATAAGCAAGTCTCAAGAACTGATAGTGATCAGCGATATTGTCCCAATCTTGAATGTTCAGAAGGAGATGGGTGCAAGTCTCACTCTCAGGTGGTGGTATTCGAGCTATATGTTTTATTCTTGATGGACGTACCAAGTATTGTGCATATCAAAGCTGCCCCTGAACTATCGGAAGCTTAAACGCACTACAAGAAACTATGAAACTTTTTTTGAGAAAGGGAAATTATGATTTTATCTGCCATCAACATCATATTTTCCGATAATTGAAAAGAAATACTATATCTTGAAAAAGAAGCAGCTTAATATATGTTTTAGTAATCGATTTTAGGTATTTATATTTGAATTGCTTACTTCATCTATCTGATAAGGTAGTATATTCTATAAAAGATACATTTGACTGCCTTTTAGATTGTTTGTTACAGTTACATATATACTTTTTGTTGACATAAAATAAATGTTATGTTAATTTCACCTCTTTTTATGTAGATAAAATACACACCAACATAGGAGTAAATGCAACCCACTATAATGCCTTTGGGTTGGTGTATTATATGGAGGCCACATCAATGTTCCATGTGGTATCACTTAGTTTCGGTATCGAGGCTACTAATATAACTGGAAATAATAATACATGAGTCCATAAATCTATTTGTTTTTGTATATATGTTCAAAACGCTTTTCTTAGTTTCACCTTAAAAAATGTTAAACCATCTCATACTGGAGATGCTATAGCAAAATAACACACACCTAATGCTATCTACAACATTCTTTATTAAATATTACATGACGATGTTTTGTTAGTTCCTCAATATTCTTGGCAATGTGAACTGAACAAAAACTAATTTAAACCTTTTTTACAAAAACACTAATTATTTTACCAGTTATTTTGCGAGCTTTTAAGAAACTTCAATATGCCATCTTTTGATGAATGGCACAAGAAACCGTTGGATTGATAGCTAGGTTAGGTACACTATATGGGAAATTTTTGTATGTTACATTTACGTAACCTAATATTAAATTTTATATAGTTCTTTCAGTGAAGATCAGTGATGTATAAAAGATGGATACTAATACTACTCTTAGAGTGGCCGGAACGTTTTGGAATTACATTCTCATTAAACGAAATCGCCAAATTTAAGACGAGGTTGAGGGACATGAAAATGACATATACCAATTAAGCATTCAAAGACACTAAATAAGAGGCCCTCCTCCGTTCTTCGCTTTTGGAAACTGTCGATAGAATGGAACTGATTTATGATTACAGAAAATGACATAGAGCAAAATTGTGTATTTTATCCCCCTTACCCCCCCCCCCCAAAAAAAAATATATGTATTGTTCGGAAATTTGTCGACAGTGAAAACATAGAAATTATTTTTATCATTAGCTGAGAACAAATTTAAAAGAATTGATTCCACTATAAGATTTATGAGGAATGAGTCTTCCAAACTCTAACATTTCCTCTATTTTTCCGTCCTAGTGATCATCTTAACCGAAGAATTCTGACACAATGACCATGATCAGAGTAGAATCTAAGATTTTGGGGGACTTGAAACATTGTTTAAGAATTCTAAATGTTTTGCTAAAATCAACGTTTGGGAGCTCATTTCTAAAAATCTCTAAAGTTTTTAGGGGCCAAGACGAATGTTTCATTCTTCTCTGTCTAATTCCGATCCTGACCATGATAATTTTCGATTGAGCTAATGACTTTGGTCAACGCTAACATTTCCATGCTACTCATCTTAAGACTTCATCTATTGTTTACCATTTCCAAATTTTCAGAACCACCTTTTAGAACACCATTTGTAGGTTCACGTAGATATCCTTTAGTTAAAAAAAGTTATTTAAAAATAAGAGAGAGACAAATTAGGAGTTCTCTTATAAGAAATTTTAAAATGCTTATTTGAGATTCAATCCAACTCTAATGGATATCAAAATATCAAATTTGATGTAATTGTAATTTCAATGAAATACCTAAAATGATATTTTTCACCAAATTTAGAATGAATAGTATTATACCAAATTTGATGTAATACTATTCATCACACCAAACATTTAATATACATGTTTTATTATATTTCATTTAATAATATATATCACTTATTATTGTTAATTAATTCAAATTTGTAACTAAACAAAAATATACGGTATTATTTGTATTTTTAATTATTTTACATAACTTTCAAGTAAAAATCACTAAAGGACTATATCATTTACTTTATATGTTTCTTTTAAAAAAAATATCATATAAATTTTACTAAATAATTAAAAATTGATAATATTACATTATTTTAAAATTAGATTTAATAGTAAATAATTAGAATTTTATGTAATCTTATTAAATTCACCAAACATTAAAATAACATTTTTATTTTGTAATATATTATAATAATTAAACTTGTATTAGTAACGAATAAATTTTGTATTAAAATAAATATATTATTTTATGTGTTTTTCATAATTAATAGTTTTCTAGTTTTGAATATAATTAATATATTATATAAAGTAAATACATAAAAAGTATAATATTGTTAATCCTAACAATATAAATGTAAATAAATAAAATAATATTACAAAAGTTTAACAATTATTTAATAATATCTAATTGTGTTAATTATTTATCAATTACAAATAAAAATAGAAAAATTATTAAAACTTAATCAAATATATATATATATATATATATATTACTTTTGGTGTAACATTTGATGTTATGGTTAGAGATGGCAAAAATGATTTGACAACAAAACATCAAATTTGATGTACTTTTGACACCAAATTTGGTGTTATGGTTGGAGATGTCTTTAAAATTCATATGTTACTCATTTATTAATTCACTCGATTTAAAAATAAAATAAAAAGTAAATGTATTTCTAACTTTAGTATTTAATTCTTTTAAAAACTCAATAGGTTTCTAAGTCGGAGGTATTCTTACTTAAACTTGCAAGAAAATTTGCATGCTCTAATTTGACTGTTGTAAATTCTTAGAAAATTGGATAGTTGTTCTTAACTTTTGCAACTTAAGGTTCTAACCAAAGATTATGAAAATTTACAGAAAAAAATTGCGGGTTTTAAAAAAAATATAACATTTATTTTGTCTACAGAAAATCAGATAATACTATTTAAGAAAAAGACATATGTTTTGCAACCACTCCTGCACTATTTCACTGGACAGTTTATAGTCTTTTGTAAATATTATGTTGTTAGATTTCAATTTGTAAGGGTACCATTAGTGGTGAGGTACAATAAAAAGTTTCTCATATAATTTTAGAACAATAAAAGAAATTATAACCACTGATAAATTGACAAAAAAAAAAATGAATGTCTTCCTACATGGAGAAAATCTTTTATTGAAAAGATGTTTTTCTCTCTTTCCTTCCTATTTTGTATTCTTTTTAATTTTTAGTTGTTCAGAAATGGTCTGAGATATCTTTGATGTGCATGCTCTTTCCGGTAAATACAAACCGTATATGCATCAGACCTGACTGAAAATATGGTAGAGTAAACTCTCTTCCTCATGTCAAAACATAAGGCATTGGAATATAAAGGAACTGGCGTGATTGATCACGTGATCTTGTCGACAAGAACACCAAAGTAATGTTATTCATTTTGGTCAATTATAATGACTTCCATAAAAATCAATATGGTACATTGAAATCTCCATGAAAGACCTACTACATACAATTAGCTATTAATGCTAATCTATTTCTTTTATTATGCAACTCAGTTTCATCACCTACTAT
The DNA here is from genome assembly GCA_932364175.1 of Eruca vesicaria subsp. sativa. Classification (NCBI taxonomy): domain Eukaryota; kingdom Viridiplantae; phylum Streptophyta; class Magnoliopsida; order Brassicales; family Brassicaceae; genus Eruca; species Eruca vesicaria. The sequence continues at coordinate 1,185,370 of CAKOAT010741820.1, read as the reverse complement.
CCATTACCTTAAAAACAAATTATGCATGTTGTGTTTTTTGATCCAAACTACCAACTAAAATAAAGGTGGACGATTATATCACAAATAGAATACAAATGTTAAAAACAATTCTAAAGAGCTGAAACTTAAATGAGTAAATCTGAGCAAAAACTAATACGTTGTGTACTTGCAATATACATAGCTGAACCAGGAACTTCCAGAGGCCACAAGAAACCGCAGGTAACCACAATCTTTCTTCTTCTTTTTTTGGGTCTAAATGTTAAGAATAACAACAATCTTACTCAGAAACATGGTAGAGACTGACATTCACAACATACCAAAAACAAACGTAAACAATATGAGGCAAATAAAGAGATGAAAGCCTCTAACTATAAAGCGGCGGCGCGTGGGCCTTCAAGAACATAAAAACAATTCTCCATAGTTGTTTGGATAATCAATAGATTGGTGTCGGTCTTCACCAACTTTAACTCTCATTCTATTTCACACGTCTCAAACCACTCATTCTTCGCAATTAACTATCCTCCCTAATTAATCAAATTTTCATATCCACATTTTTGGTCATTATTTTATTCAAATCACTTCCTTACGTATTCGGAAGATCGACTAATTAATTTACGTAACGGCTGTAGTCATACTGATATTGTTATCTATTATACACAGTGTGTTCTTTTTTCTTTCTCTAACCGTTGAAAAATCAAAAGCATATATTTCTTTGGTATACTAATATCAACCACCTCAACAACAAAATCATGCCCATTCTCTTTCACTTCTCATTATATAAACAACACTACTAAAAAGTATTCACCAATCCTTACTCATTCTCAGCTTCAAAATCTCTCAGCTCTCTCTCTCTCGTCTCTTCTTGTCTGATGGGGGCTCAGGAGAAGCGGCGTCGTTTCGAATCCATAACAAGTTACCAGATTAAAGACCGGTCGAACCATACCGTGGCTGCGGATCTCGATGGGACGTTACTAATCTCTCGTAGCGCATTTCCTTACTATTTCCTCGTGGCCCTCGAGGCAGGGAGCTTGCTCCGCGCTTTGATCCTACTTGCGTCCGTACCATTTGTTTACCTCACGTACCTGTCAGTCTCCGAGACACTAGCCATCAACGTTTTCATTTTTATCACCTTCGCGGGTCTCAAGATCCGAGACGTTGAGCTCGTGGTCCGTTCCGTCCTCCCGAGGTTTTACGCGGAGGACGTGAGGCCTGACTCGTGGAGTATTTTCAACACGTTCGGTAAACGGTACATCGTAACAGCGAGTCCACGGATCATGGTCGAGCCGTTCGTTAAGACATACCTAGGTGTCGATAAAGTTCTTGGAACAGAACTCGAAGTCTCCAAATCGGGTCGTGCAACCGGTTTTGTTAGAAGACCAGGCGTTCTCGTTGGTCAACACAAACGCGACGCCATTTTGAGAGAGTTCGGTGGCGCTGCGTCTTGTTTACCTGATTTGGGGCTTGGCGATAGTAAGACAGACCACGATTTCATGTCAATTTGCAAGGTTATTTCCGTAACTTATCTTCTTCACTTTTTTTTTTTTGTATGATATGTCATTTTCGTATCTTTTTATTGCTGCTATCTAACTTAATCAATACTATATTCACGACATTATGGGTATACAACTATATGTTTATGGACTTGGACGTACGTGCAACTCTTTTTGGTAGAGTAGTTATTGTGTTGTCATATGGTGGTTACTGTTTTAGTGTGTACTGTCCTTCTTATTCATTTTGGCCAATCATATAATATAGTTTAAATGTCTAGTAGTACTAAATGACGATAAAATTAGGTAAAAGAAACTATTTGTAAGAAAAGCCCTTTTTTAAAAAAAAAACTATTTGTAAGAAATAAAATATGTGCTTTTATATAGAGGCCATAGTCATTTTACGTGCCTAAACTTTCTTATCTAACCGAATAGACTATTTTAGAAAAATATATTTTCTTAGTCCTTACAATAGAATCAGTAACGTAGGTTCTTCATACACGAACCACTGTTTTCTTCTTGGTCATGTAAAGCAAGATCACATTTTGTTTTGTTCATCTTCATTCTCATTTCGTAAACTGCTAAACAATTATCCTAAGAGCATGTGCATCAAGGGTTTATATCCAGGTACACACACTTTCTCAGATAAAAAAATATTATAATAATACACATGGATGAACTCCAGCTCGCGAAGGTTCATTCTACTGAACCGATTCATGTCTGTTTTTGCGGGTCCCACACCACGTGGCGACTCGCTATTGATCCATTTTCTATTATTATTTTTTTTTAAATTAAACGAAAAGAAAAATTAAAATATTAAAATCATGAACCACACCAGGGGTTCAAATGATGCTGCTGCTCTAAGTAATTATACAGATTACGTACACATGTCAATATGTCATATGTATTGCATGTTTTTCTAACCACTAATAATTTGGTAGTATACACATGTCTCCCTCGTGAATACTTTGGTGTCGCATCATAACTGAGAAACAAATGAGAAGTGCATGCTACTAGTCTATTACGTACAAATCACAACTACTTTTGCCTCAGTTAATATAACAATTTTTATTTATTTTAACTGACTGCGCAGGAGGGTTACATGGTGCCACGTACCAAATGCGAACCATTACCAAGAAATAAACTCTTAAACCCTATAATATTCCACGAAGGCAGATTAGTCCAGCGTCCAACGCCGTTAATTGCTCTGTTAACTCTCCTCTGGCTTCCCATCGGTTTCCTAGTCTCTATCATCCGCGTCTACACGAATATTCCGTTACCAGAACGCATCGCCCGCTACAACTACAAGCTCACAGGGATCAAGCTAATAGTCAACGGCAACCCTCCTCCCCCACCTAAACCTGGTCAACCAGGCCACCTCTTGGTCTGCAACCACCGGACTGTCCTCGACCCCGTGGTGACAGCTGTCGCGCTCGGTCGGAAAATTAGCTGCGTCACGTACAGTATCAGCAAATTCTCCGAGCTAATATCTCCAATAAAAGCCGTTGCGTTGACTCGTCAGCGCGAGAAAGACGCAGCGAACATCAAGCGTCTCCTAGAGGAAGGTGATCTCGTGATATGTCCCGAGGGAACCACGTGTCGTGAGCCTTTCCTTCTCCGGTTTAGTGCACTCTTTGCTGAGCTTACGGACCGGATAGTTCCCGTGGCGATCAACACGAAACAAAGCGTGTTTAACGGTACAACCACACGTGGCTACAAGTTTCTTGATCCTTACTTCGCGTTCATGAACCCTGTTCCAACGTTCGAGATCACGTTCCTTAAACAGCTTCCCGCAGAGCTGACGTGTAAAGGAGGCAAGTCGCCGATAGAGGTGGCGAATTACATACAGAGGGTTTTGGCGGGAACCTTAGGGTTTGAGTGCACCAACTTCACAAGGAAGGATAAGTACGCAATGCTAGCTGGTACCGACGGTAGGGTTCCGGTGAAGAAGGAGAAGATATGATTATTGATTTGCGAAAAGAGAAGATAAGATGAAATAATACAAATATTTGATCTTTTTTTTTTTCATTTAGTAATTATTATTGAAGGGGGGAAAGAATTGGTAAGTTTGTTAATTTCTTTGTCTTCTATGCTTCGATAAGTTTTCTTTGCAAGTTTTTTTTTCGTGATATTTTCAAGTTTCACTTTTAGTATAATAACGATTTAAGAAAGAAAAACTTGGTATGATATATCAGTTGCTTGGTTGTATATAATATTTGTCTTTTTAACTGAATGTGAAAATTAATTCTAACCCAAAAATCTGTTTTACATTAAGATCATCTTAAGCATGTATACAATATTATTTGTCAATAGTCAACACATATTATGAAACATAAAATTGACACAGGTTTTTTTTTTTGTGTGCAAATTGACTTACATCCAACAGTAATATATGATCATAACCACTGAAGAGCAAATGTACGTCTGAATGTCATCAGTCATAACCATCAAAGTTAACATTAAATTTGCATTTATTTATATGTGGGACAGATCATCATTATGTCAGGAATATACGATTATACAACCATCAGTGAATTAACAAATGATCTACAGTGTAAATCGATCAAAATAATTGTGTAAGACATACAAATTCATCTGTCCACACAAAAAGATTTGTTTTGACAGATAAGAAAGTTACTGCGCACCACAGGAAGAAACACGGTGAAAAGTTTCGTTTACACCTCCGAAATTTGTTTCTCCAATTATATTGTATTTGGAAGTTAAACAACTCAAGACTGCGATACATGTTGAAAAATGTAAAAGGAAAAAGATGGGATTTGACAATTGTGTTGTACGGTGTACCAGTTATGACTATAACTTTTTGTGTATGGAGCTCTTTGTGCTGGTGACATAATAGAGTTGTGCCAACTATAGAAAACCAGTCCAACTAGGATTCAAGATTATGGTCATAACTAAGGTTGTCGAAATCCATTCTTTAAGTCAAAACTGTGGTTCATTTTTTGACGCTGACCCAAAAATTTATGCCAAATCACAATACCAGATTACACACGCCAGTTTGGTTTTAAATGTATAGATCTTTTCAAAAGAAATTGTAACAAGAAAAATAATGTGATTATACTTTTTTGAAACATTCACTTTGATGATGATTTGATCTTTCCTAACTTTTTTGGATATAGAGAAGTAACAATATACCCCAAGTATACAGTTTTGTCTGTTTTCTAACTTGAACGATCTCTTTCATGTTAGATTTAAATCAAAAGCCTAAATTGACTCTCATGTCGTGTGTACAATGAAATTTTGTTGTCTATTGTCTATTTTTTTTTTTTTTTTTATTCAACTTGTCTATTGTCTATTCAAAATCATTTGGTAGACTGATAATCTATGTAGTCTACCAAGAAAGCACATATCAATGTAAATGACCAATCTCGTTAGGTAAATCACTTAGTACGATATTTGGGTCTTATCATATGTATGTCCAAGTACATCTATTTAATCACGGGTTTATATTAGATACTAGCAGCATATTATACGATTGAGTTGCTACATCTATAAATAGAATAATGGATAGATAATCGATTCATAGACAATGTCCAGCGTTGGGTCTACTATTGTCGTATGATTATGACTCGGCCATTAATATTCGTCACAAGGGTATCTACTTAGGCAGCGTCTTAAATATTTGAACAACCATTGGGCTCGGTGACAACCTCCCCCTTCTGCGAATATTTATTTACCCAAATTATTTTTTATTTGGAAGTTTTCAACTCAATTGGTACCAATAAGTTTACAATCTGGACTTTCAATTATTACCTTTCGATCTTATGGAGCAATCGTAGATTGAATTGGGTGGGGGGGGGGGGGGCCCGAT
>CAKOAT010741820.1:1027098-1179954 GCA_932364175.1 Eruca vesicaria subsp. sativa | reverse complement strand
TAATCGATTTTTGTGTACATGTATCCAAGATTAAAGTTTTCTATATGATTAAGCCAATGAACTATAATTAGATGAGGTGATTATGTAGTGTAGTTTTGAGAAAATAAACACAGGGCATGGTATGTTGCTCGATCATGTCAGAACGACATGCTATGATCAGAGCCGGTCCTACACTTTTGAAGGCCACAAACTCTAAACTAAAAAAGACTGAAAAAATCATTATGCATTCTTTAGGTTTTGAACCAATCACCAAGAGGTAAAACAACTAACCACTGGACTACAGATACTTTAAATAAAACTGTGGCGATTAACTACTTATTTTATTGGCGGTTGGAAGTCCATACTTCATTGGCTGTGATAATATTTGACAAGTGATTTCTCTGCCTTTCTAATCTTCTTGATCTAGGTTTTTATGTGGATGAAACATCCAAAACAAACGATTTTTTTGTAACATTGTATTCTTTGCCTGAACCCCATGTATCTCGTCCCTATAGTTAGATACAAACAATACAATATATGCAACTAATCTTCTTGGTAGACACATCAAAACCAAGACTTAACATTAAAGTAAAACAATAAACTTGATTTTTTAGAAACAAAATAAAGTAAGTTATGATTTATCAGGCGAAAAACAAAATCTACCACTATGGAAGTGAGATAATTCGAAGAATTATTATAAAAAATCAACTGTCATCCTTAAAAGTCAAATTTGCAATTTAAAAAAACATGTGGAGATACTTCTCGTATTAATCTCACAAAGGCATCAAATATTAACCCACCAAACATCAATTTAAAGAAGAAATTCATCAAGAATTTCTGTAAAAATCATAATGTTAAAAAGGTTATTAAAAGACATTTATATTTTATTTCTACATATTAGATTTTTAATTGCGATATATTGATTTTGGAGTATGCACAACATTTGTTGCTATGATTTCCACAGTGGTACACACTGCAACGTATAAAAATATAAATCAATTCACTTATTGTTAATTAATTTGAGTTGAAAGTCTAAAATTTTGACATAGTATAAGATCTCATTCTAAACAGACATGATAGATCTTAATATAAATTAGAACAAAATTATTCAGTTTATTAAATACATGTGTTCTAATTCCAAAATTAGTTTTTGAATAACATACAACATACGCGAAAGAATCCATTTTCATTTATGGTTATCTTATATATTAAAACAGAAGTCATGACTTCTCATTCATGTGTGATTTTTTAATTTTTGAACTACTTACTAGAGTTGGTCACATTAACATAACTCACTCATTAATCACCTTAATTATATTATATAAATCACACTATTATATGACAACTATATTAGATATATCAACGTAATCCCATATCATAGCTTTTTCGTATCTAATATATTAACACCATTCCCTGTTCATATAAATATCATGCTATGTCCATAGTAACAATATTATCCCTTATACGTGACCCTGAAGAACACAGTCATCAATCCATTTCTTTATCTTTTACTTCTCCCTAATCAATTGATATATCACACACACAATCTCTGCTGCCCATGTTCCTATCTTCCTCTCTGTTCTTTCAATCTGACCATAAGTCCATTCCCCTTCGATTCAGTAAGAACACACAGTCATCCATCATACTTTTCCAGAATCCTTTTATGCAACCGTGTAACAATTACGTTGATATATATGTCCTATCATATACTATAGTTTATTTGATTGTAAGCTTTCAACATTTGTTAAAAATTTACACACAGTCATTGACCATTTGGAGAAGATGAAGTTCGACCATATACAATAGGAAATTAATAATGACCAAAACATTAAATATATAGTACGATCTTATATCTAATATAATATAAGATCAAAACAATTATATTCTATGCCTACCATATGCTATAGTTTATTTGATTGTAAGCTTGCAACATTTGTTAATAATTAATAATTTACACACAGTCATTGACCATTTGGAGAAGATGAAGTTCGTGGTGTATACGATAGGAAATTAATAATGACCAAAACATTAAATATATAGTACGATCGTATATCTAATATAATATAAGATCAAAACAATATCTACTGCAGAATCAATATCACATATTTATTTTCCCGTCACTTTCTCCTTCGGTTACTATATATTCTGGGTTCCTATATATTTTGAAACAAAATCACGTAGAAAGATCTATATTTATTGTAATTGATACGCATATTCCTTTTCAAAATTGTAATTGATACGCATATTCCTTTTAAATCTTAATTCAATAGTTGTTAAGAAAGAGAGACCATAGTCCGATCTACTCAGTTAAAAAAAAAAAAAATTAGTCCAATCTAATCAGATCTTTTCAAAGACAACTAACCATGTACTCGAAACTCGATATTTGGTATTCAGATTATTAACAAATCTATATTATTTAAAATAAATAAACAAAGTCACCTGTTTTCCAGTAATTGATCCCAGTGAAGATTTCATATTGCGTCGTTTATATGTGTTCAGAAGGAAGAAATCAACCACACGTGTTGCGAATTTATTTTTAGGGTTCAAGTATCAGAGTTATTTTAAAGAGAAAGAACCAGAAGATTAGAGAAGATACCGACTCCTGATGTTGACGTTCTTTCCGCAGAAAAAAGTCTGTTAGGTTATAATTTTTTTGGGCTTAAACTGTAGTATATTAGGCTAAAAAGAATTGAATAGCAATGTGAGTGGCCCATTAGGCTTAGTATAGTATATAGATCAATCAGATGACTTTCACGTTTAAATGATATACATTATTAAAAATAATATATTATATACCATACTTTCAATAAATTAGAACTTTTTATTTATGCAAATACATTTTAATTTGTAATATTTAAATTAATATTTACTTTCAAATTTATGTTTAGTTACTATACCTTCATATGTAGTTTATTTTAATATATGTCAATGTTATTTGTTTAACATTTGATAGTTCATATATAAAAATAACAAAAAATAAATATTAATGTTTAGTTACTTTATTGATAATTATAATCTAAGATGAGATTAGTATAATTTTTTAAAAATAATTTTCAGTAATTTATTTTAATATGAAAATTAACATTGGTTATTTTATATAACCGATGTTATATTTTAAAATTAGATAGTTCAATTAAAAAAAAAATAATAATAATAACTGTTTAATTATTAAGTGAAATGTTACAATATCTTTTAAAATGTAAATAATTTTCTATTTTACCAAATTTACATACATTTACGAGTTTATAGAGTAGATACTAATCCAATAAAACAAACAAAAATCTATAGAAGAAACAAATACAGATGTCAATATATTTATATATATATATATATATATATATATATATATATAGAAGATAGAAATACATGTTAGAGTTTGAAACAATTGAATTCTGTAAAAACAAAGTAAACTATAATACTATTATGTTTGAAAAATTCATATACATATTATATATGTGATTATTACAATATATACAATCTTAAATAAATAAAAGTTTTGTATAAATATAAATGAAAACAAACACCCGCGCGGTTGCGCGGGTCAAAATCTAGTTCACATTAATACCCAAGATAAAAGCTACTTATAATTTAACAACTTTTGTATATTGTCATGGAACAAAAGCATAAAAATCATGATGGCTTTTTGTTTATGGTCTTTCTTAGTCTCGTTTTAGATGTCACATTCAAACTTCAGCAATTAATCTTGAATTAAAAGAATTGGAAACTAGTGTAATTATAAACTAACACAAAGCCAGGTTTCGATTAAAGATTTGTCACCACAACAAGTTGTGGAATATCTTAGATTAAACTAATGAAAAACCTTAATTGACATTAGACACATTTTTCGAAAGGTTTTATACATTATACACTTTTAGTTTCTATTCATAAATATATCTTTATTTTAAACTAGCACGCCTCATGTAAAACTGTTCATCAGGTGATTTATTTATTTATTACATTTTAAATTCAAAAAAAATAGGTGATAAAAAGCCAACGAAAATTTACATAATATCTAATAAAGCAATAACAATATTATTTATTAATTGAAAATTCATCAATAAAGAAACATTTAGGAATGTGTCGGGTGATGAACTGAACGAAACTAATTTTTTTAAAAATTGCGTAATTTTGTTCGAGTCAGCTTATAACTAAAATTATACTTTCCGTCTAGGATTGTTTATTTGATAATTTTTTTTGAAAGCCTACATGACATAACATATACAAACATACACTAATTTGAGCTCAAAAAGAGTTCCATATCACAAACATAACAACAAAGTTAAACACTCGGCAACTAAAGTAACCAAAACCTAATTATTTTGCTTAAAAACTCATTGAATCAACCACTAAGACACAAGAAAAGAAACAAATCTAATCTATTAAAACAGAAGTATAAATATAACTAACCCTTAAAATTGCACAATATTTACAATCCAATGTCACTGAAAATTAAATAAACTTATATTTAAGTAATCATTGTCTTTTCTTATTTTATTTAATCTTTTCCTAAATCAAGTTTACCTAAATTTTTGTGATCAACATATTTCCTAAAATGATTTAGCTAAATTTAGGAAAATTCAAGTTTAAAACATTTTTAATATGATAATAGAATAATTCTCAAGTATCATATGAACTCCGCATATTTAGGTTGTAAGATTTAACCATTACCATTAATTATTTTAAACAATAAAATTTATCTATGCTAAGGTTTAACTATTTTTGAATTACTTGTAGAATAATATAGATTGCTGATAATTGAATATTCATTTTAATGTATGTAAATGTTTCCTAATATATATTTCAAATATTTATAAAATATGTTTACTATTAATTATTTTCAGCAATAAATTTATCTACATAAATTTTTAAATATCATAAAGTTACTTGTAGAAAATATTTAATGTTCATAATAGAATATTTCTTTTCTGATGTATCTAAATCTCGCCATATGATCTATATATAATCAAAATATTTAAAATATTATATAGTTGGAAAACAATTTTTGTGTTAAAAGAGACATCACTTAAACATAACATATCAACGATTCAATGTTTATCAAAAGTTTAATATGGCACACGGGTTAATATTTGTTTCCAACATGTAAACTATTTCACTATAATATTTATAAAAAGTTTAAAATATGATAAATATTTAAAATATTAACTAATAAAAATTTAAATAATATTTTTTATATATAAAGAGAAAATAAATATCCACACACACAAGTCAAACTCTAGTATCTCTTAATAGTAGCAGTTATGTTTTGTATAGGCACGTGGATAAATAAAAACGAAGAATTAAAACTTTATTAAATGATTATTAACTATATCTCCTCCAAGATCTTCACCTTGTGCTACATTTGGAGATACGCATTGTGGGATTAGAATTGCGATGCGTTTAGGAAACTCTGATCCTGCAGTTTTGCCATGTACGGTGTTGACGACATTCCAAGTAGCGTTTCTTGAAACGCGTTTTGACTGTAAAGAGTAGCCGTTGTTTCATCGTATATCGTTTGACCTTCCCACTGATCCGACCCTTCATGCTGGCTTCCTCCTAGTGACGGTTGTGAGTATGGAGCGTTTGTGGTTGCAGTATCAGCAGCTGCGGCGTCAAGAGAGCCATGGATATTGACGGTGGTGATATCATGAATGCTTGATCGGCGTTTGTCTTTACCGCCATTGACTTGCCTTATGAAGTACTTCTGAGCGTGACTCGCGACTTGTGTAGGCGTCCGTGTGGTCACGAAGTTGCGGGATATGTTTCTCCAGTCACCTTTTCCATACTTTTTCAGACCCATCAGAAACTGTCTGAACATTCATCAAACCGTATGGAAATCAAACTCATTATACCAATCATTAACTTGAAATAAACTCTCTGTCAACAAAGTACATTCTGCCATATATACTAACCATTAATTTGAAACAGGGACAAGACTAATACTAACCATTATACTATGTCGTGGTTAAATAAATAAATATTTTATCTGCCTTGTTTATAACTTTATATCAATGTTTCATGTGCCATTTATACCCATAACCACTCCTCACATCAAATGCATACAAGAAAGAAGCATAGACATTTGTTTTGTTACCTGTGTTCTTCTTCTGTCCATGGAACACCTTTCTTCCTTTCATGCTCCGCTGCTCTCGCGGCGGATCCTCTCTTTCCTCCCACGGCGGCGAAGTAATATCCGTTCATGTCAAACCCATTGTTACCACCGTCATATCCTCCCCAGTCGAGCGTGAATGAATCTGAGGCGTAACCAGGGATTGGGATAAGACCAGCTTCGATGTCGCTGACATCTTCCTCTAGCTCTCTATACTGTTTGATCACATCTCCGACTGTTTTGCCGGGGAGCATAGCTGCGACTTTGAACCATCTGTCGGGAGTGTCTTTGTCGTAAAAGGCTAAAGCGTTTTCGAACTTCTTGTTTTCTTCAGCTGTCCATTTAGCTCCTCTGTTTGATGATGTCTCTAAGTAGGTTGCTGGTGACATAACTCTGTTCATCTTGTGCCTCTCGACGGTGGGATTTTTGATCTATCAAAATGGCATTTTTGAGATGGAAACTGAGAGAGAAAGAGAGATGATGATAAGCATCTAAGGTGTGAGAATCTTAAGGACAAGAAGAGGAAAAAGATTCCATGTTTGAGCTTTGTTGTCTGAACGATGAACCCCTTTAACCAATCCAGTTTCTTATTGCTAGATCCGAATCCAGAGAAAGATTAAAAGAATAAAAGGACATTCGGAGGAACAAAACAGAGGAGGCCCATGAAGGTAGAAAAACAGAGGATTTTCTTGATTTTATAAACTGAAAAAGGAAGAGTGATGAGAAAGAACAAATCTCACATTAGAGCAAATGGAGAGACACTCAGGTGGATACGGGAACTTTAAGCTGATACAGTGAACAAAACCAGATGGTCGAGATGTATATGGGAGAGTCAGAGAGATGTAATATGAAACAAGAATGATGTGAGAGTGAGAGGTGAGTTAAAAAAGCTGTTGAGCTGTGATTGTCTGTCTATGAGTATATATTTATGTCAAGATCTTAGAGTTTGTAACCTTTTATTTGTATTTCTTTATCACGTAAAGCTGGCTACTAATTAGGCTTCCCTTCGAAAATACTACTACTAAACGTTTACTTGCATTGAAAAATATTTTTTTTTTTTTGGGCAAAGCATTGAAAAATATTATAACTAACAATTTACAATGATGTGACAACTTTTTTTTACTATATTCAAAATTATTTAAACTAACTAAAACTATTAATTCAATAGGATAAATCTAATGGTATTTCTCTAAACATGCGTGTAACAAATGATAGTTTTCACTTTTCATAACGTATATTTTATATGAAAATTATAAGAGTGCAACAAAACATATTTGCAAAATCAACACAATTAGAGTGTTGATGTATATACTATAAGATAGTAACATTCTTAAAGTATCCCACATCAACATAGTACATTATGCTATTAGAATAATTCGATTGAAATTAAAAAGGTTTAGTTTCAAAGTGAGATTAGTTAATATATCAAACATTCTTTTAATATGTATTTTCAGAGTACCTTTTTGAATCAATCAACCAATTAACACTCGTACTTGTATAGTTTGTGATTGGCCTTCACATAAAAATAAGCAAAAGACATGTGTCGACCTTTGAATAGGTGAGTCACACGTGTTCTAGTCTCATTTGTATTCAAGGAACTATATTTTCTTTGTATGCTTTCAAGGATCGTTGATTAATTTATTTCGGTTATTGTTTTGTGGATGAAAATAATTATAATATGACTCAACTTATGGGAAAGGGTACTTGCGGCTTCAAGGTTGCCTAATTGTAGGCCAAAGACATTTTTGGTTGAGCCAATCACAGACTTGGCAAGACACAGAAATGAGGAGCAATCCTCATTGGCTAGCAAGGTCGGTGCTTAGGGTACTTCCGTAATTTCGACGAACGTGTTGACATTTAACCTTTTGAGCACATGAGTTGTTTTGTTTGTATTTATATCGAGATGCTTTTGTTTATTTTGTGGGTAAATATTATTTGGTGACTTACAAAGTTCAATATACTTTTGGACCACAAGTTCGATAACAAAGAAAATTGGAGATTGGAGAATGTGTTTAATTAAATGTATATTTTTTAAAAAAATTAGCATGCTAGGAAACGGGGGAACAGCATATTCTACCACAAACTATGCTTATCTAATATTCAAAAAAAAAACTATGCTTATCTACGAAGATATGTACAAATCCGAATCATTAGTTTAATATTGCTAATAAACTAAATAACGAACGTAGTGGTCATTACTTTGTTAGTCAAGATCAAAAATCGATTTAGGGATGCTTTTTGTAGCCTCTACAAAGTTTATATGATGATTATATATTTTGAAGATTACCGTGAGTTTTAGTACGAAATATGTTGATTTTATAAATAATTGCATAATAAATGTTAATAATTCTTATAGGGCCTACTATTTGCTAAACTAAACTAGCTAACCGCTCAATCTTGTCCACTCCACAATTGCATTCCACCGTAGATGTTATTAGCAAACCGTTCACAAACGGTAAAGGCTAAAGCAGCCGTAGGCACTGTCTTGGCGAAGGGAGATGCTTCGACCATTCTCCGTAGACTTGATGGTCTGATAACGAGTATTTGAAGAAACACCAAATTGAATCGTACCATTGTTATAGCGACTAGTAAATAAGGTATAAAAGATATTTAAATGGTATTTTACCCCAAACATTATAGATTAAATTCTTCATGTGCAATAAAATGATGTGAGCTTTTCAATGTATTACGACCATCAGATTCCAATTTTGCAAACCGATTAAGTTTGTATGATTGAAAATCTAAAGTCGTAAGGACCATAAACTCATGTATCTTTAAGGTCCGGGTGATATAAGAACGAAATAAAAAGTGAATGTGAAATTTGATTAAAAAAAAAAAGGTGATCGTGCAATAAAATACGTTGTTGGTTTGTTCATATACCATCAATATAAATTTTGTTTAAAAAAGTTAAGCTGTTGGACCAAAAGAATAAATAAAACGCAAGGAGCCACATAAGAGTTATGTTGAAGACAAATAGACAATAATAAAACGTAATTAGATATAACGATAAAAAAAATTATTATAGTACATTGCTCGTTTTCATCCACTTTTATTCAAACTTTGTTTGAGCAAAATATCGAACCTTTGATTTGCTCAAAAAATAAACGTTTAACAAAATCCACACATGAATTCACCACTCACTAATCTTCTTGGACGTGGTCTTGTTTAGTTGACGGACCTAACATTTGGGAAGATCTTTAGGCGGTGGCAAAATCGACTGATTGGGTCCTTTGCCGTTCTCCACCAAGAAAGCCATCTTTAATCCCCACGTCGTGTGTACCTCCAAATGACAATGCATGAACCAAACCCCTATACATTACAACATATAAATCCATTAATTTTATAATAATGATAATCGATCATAATAGTTGACATATTACCACTGGATTTTTATTTAAATACCGGGAGACCGTAGATCTAGTTACAAACTACGTACTATGACTTGTACAACTGCTATGTGAATTTTGCATACATTTTTCTATGACCTAAATCTACATGATTCTATCATTGGATTAACTTATATTTGGACTAAATTTAGCGACGTACCAGGATTATCCGCTCTGAATCTGATGACGACCCATCCACCAGATGGTACTCCGACTGTGTTCCTCTCAACCGGATCGACCAAATTGAAGTTGTTTGGATCTTTCTTGGAGTTGAAGTTACCTAATCCCCTACCAACTTCAAAGAAGTTAAAGCCATGAAGATGAATAGGATGGTTCTCCGGCGCAATGACACCGGTATCTTGGAGAACCAGCTGCACCGTTGCATTGTACGGTAGCTTATAAAGCCTTGTGCCGGTTTCCGTGGCCATGTTCGTGACTGATCCTCCACTATAGTTGAAAACGTGAGGTGGGTTCTTGGGAAAATCAGTTGTGAAAACTCCGCTAATGTTGAAGTAGTGAGCCGGGAGCAACGCGATTTTAGGCATGATGAATGTTACATTGTTGATGCTTGCCACGACACGGCTTCCGTTCCCGGCCTTACAAGTAGGACACGAGTTTAGCCCGAGGCCGACCGTGAAGAAGAGGTGGTGGTCGATGGTGGTCGGGACAAGGGCAGGGTACTTCTTGGAGTTAAGGCTACGAAGGGATTTGGTAAAGTTGTTGGCGATAGAAGTAGCGTTTTGTGGTGGAGGGAGAGTGAGGATTGTCGGTGAAGAGGATAGCGTTCCGGAGTAATGGAGAGTCGCGGTGGCGGTAGCGTTGTCGACCGCTATTGGTGCGTCCATGAAGGGGGAAGCGGTTACAAGGTATTTTCCAGCGGATTTTGAGGCGGTTAAGAGGACGTTTGTTGTTTGACCGGGGGCTATAAGAATGGTGTCGGTCTTGAACGGTTTGACGTAGCAGGCGTCCACTTCGACCACCGTGAAAATATGGCCAGCCACTTTGAAAAACATCTCTTCATTAAGTGCAGCATTGACTAGTCGTAGCAAATAGGTTTTGCCATTCTCGACTGAGAGTTTGTAGCCTGTAATGAGACTTTCATAATCAGTATTTTTGAAGTTATAATGCCAGTAATCATATAAATTGATAAGTAAATAAATAAATAAATTACCCTGATCAGATGGACAATTTTTAGAAAGGCCAGGGCGTCCGTTGATCATGTGAGAGTCAGAGACATTAGGAGCTAATCCAGACTTAAGTGCCTCGTTAATGACGTTTTCAGTATCCGATTTCCACCATTCACCTAGAATTATGATGGACTTTTAGTCATGCCCAATTTACATATATCCAATGTAATGAACCAATATCAACTAATGATATTTAATGTTAAGTTACATAGATTTTCAACTCACAACTGTACTTGGTAATGAATAAAGTAATACATATCTCTGATGTGTCCTTTTTTAAGTCTTTATCTTATATGTTTCCTAAGAAATAGTTTTATAGGTCGCTTCGAATTCATATTCCGGTATTCCACCGCCCGGTTTTAAATTGATATGGTGAGCTGAATGTAACAAGAGAGCTAAAAATAAGATGGATCTGAACATTCGAGTTATACATGGCTCAGAAAACAATACCTAGAACTATGACTTTCTCGTGGTCGGGTTTGAGGAACGGATAGGGAACACCGCGTTTGGGGAGGATGACAATTGCGCCATAAACCGTGGCTCTGAGCCAGAGGATGTGAGCATGCCACCAGAGCGTTCCGCGTTGGCCAGTCAAGGTGTAGTTGTATGTGTAGACTTGACCTGGCTGGATCGGGCACTGGGTTATGTAAGCAGGCCCATCGGCCCATCCGGTTCTCACTTGTCTCACACCGTGCCTGTTCTCGTTAATATAGTCCACCATATCATCAATCAATTAATTAACTAATTACTAATGATTTACATGAAGATTATTACGTAGGAGCTTACCAGTGGACAGAGATGTTGTACTTAACGTGATTAACGACTTTGATGAGCAACGTATCGTCTTCTCGTGCGTAGATTGTGGGACCTGGATATCTACCGTTCACGGTCACGGTTGGCTTGCTTGAGCATAATTTAGTCATGTTCTTCATTACAACCTTTGTGAGTTCAAACACAAACATTAATTATTGCAAAGTTAAGCAAAACAGTAAAGGCAATAAGACCAAAGGCAGACCAATTTTATCATTATCATTAATCACCCGATTGTAAGTTGTAACAAAAAAAAACATTTTTCGTCCACTTGTATGTCCAAACATTTTAAAGTAATTTCTTAATTACCTTAAATGATTGTCATGTTAAAGGGGGAAAATATAATACCACACGTAAATTAATCTGAAATCATTTTGTGTACGTAAAGTAAAGAGGAATTGTACTAGATAAAGCATCTACAGAAAATTTAGCTCTAAGTACTATTCTACATGAAATACAAAACGCATATCATGTTTCATTTGCGAAGCCACAAACCATATTTATTTTTCTATACGTAATCATGTAAGAAATTGCATGTCTACAAGAATAAATGTCGATCATGATTGCGCGGATATGGATATATGTTGCGATTATTTTACATGCTGCGTAAGATATCGATCGGCATAGTAACATGTACACATCACATCATAGATATCGATCAGCATAGCTACATGTACACATAATATGCATATATGTACATCATACAAGATATACATGCACATATATAATGGGATAGATATATAGACTCACGTTAAACTTGTGATGGCGAACCATACTCTCCGATGGAGCTGGGAACAGAGACAAGAAGGATACAAAAAATAGAAACCAAACCATATGAGACTTCATCTCTCTCTCTCTCTTCTCTCCTTCTTCCTTCTTCTTCTGTGTGTTTAGTATTCTTGTCTTTGTATTTGAAATGAGCGACTGGCCAACGCAAGCTTATAAAAGAGAGAGAAGATTGAGATTGGTCGAAAACAGAGAGGGAGGCAACGTCGTTTTAGGTGGTAGGTCGACCCAAAATCCAATTCTTGATAGTTAAGATTCCCATTCTTACCACAACTAATCTCCATGGCCAAACCCAATAAAATTAGTTTTCTTTTCATCCCAAACTTCTTTACCATATGTTTGCTTTATAAATTTTGATTAATTTTCACAAAACATGTATTGGTTGCAAGTTTATGTTTGAGAACATGCATGTTTATTTTAGTTAACATGCAAATAAACATACTCTCTATGTTTCTAAATGTATGATGTTTCAGGAGACTTTTATTATTCACAGTATAAGATTTTTTCATATATCAGGTAACTTTTTTTTGAAAGTATATATCAGGTAACTTCAAAATTTATTAAAACTGTGCAACCAATGATATTTAAAAGTATATTTTGTAGTTTGTTAAATCATTTCTAATTTATATTTGAATAAGAAATAATCCTTTTGGGGTAAAAGAATGATTTTCTTAATTATTGTGAATTGGCCTCAAACATTATACATCAATATATCATCATATATTTTTGAAACAATGGAGTACACTTGCTAATTAATATACTAATTGTTTGCGACCGAATGATGGACCAAATGATCTTAATTGCAGTTGACTAATGTCATCTGAAAGCGATAATATATTGCATCAAAGATTCAGCATAGATATACATCCTAGGCTTTGTTTGTTTTATATATGCAAGAGAAAGCTCTTGATCTTTATTTTAAATGATCTATCGATAATGTAGACTGAAATTGTTGTCAATAGCTAAATTTCAAACTTTGAAAAGAGAAGACTTAAGATCGAGACTCTCTAGTACAAAACCCTCTTAATATAGCCTACTAGGCGGCCAGGGACTCTCAAACAAAAAAAAAAGAAAGATCGAGACTGTGTTATAATTTGGTGAGACGTATACATCTGACCTCAGAGTCCCTCGAAGTAAATATTTAAAACGACCACAAACCTTAGTATTAATTTCGATAGATGGCCGAGTTGTCCATTTTGAGATCGTACATCTCTATTCCTTCGGGTATACATAAAACATTTTCCGCTTCTACTTCACACTTTAATTATTGAGTATTTTTATTTGTGGCGGTGGGGGTTTAAAATGGTGAAATAGAGTTGGCATAACACCAAATCAAACAGAAGAAGCGATAACAAAAATAAAACTCAACCATATTCGAATAAGTTCTTATAAATATTTAACATATGAATGGTTTCCCAAATATTTAACTGCCATTCAAGACATATACTTATCTGAAGCCTTGTCGCAAACAAAAACACATACACTTATCTTTATATATATGGAAATGGAAAATAGAAGAAAAAAAACTAATTATGTAGAGTTGGATGGATTTTGTTACTTTGTTAGTGGATTGATTGGATAAAGTCGCATATGTAATGTTAAAAATATTGTTAAAAAGTGTCTTAGAAGCTGTGTGAAGTAGGGTGGAGATTAGAATGCTTAGAAACTAAGACAGTAGAATATATAGTTGAGAAATGGCTTTCACGTCGTTGTAAACAAATAAACCAACAAAGACAACCTCTCTTGCTTGGGTTTTGTTCCAAAGCAAAAGGCTACACACATAAGAAATGCGTGCGCTTTAGAGCGACGCCGTTTCGGTCAAAGACGATATGGGTATGGGTGTGAACCTAAGATATTAACTATTTTAACTCATTTTTTGGTCAAACTGGTTATCATTATGTTTTCTTGTTTTCGTACCGGAGATGTTGCAGTAAACCACTTAGAACCGACAGATGATTTTGATGAGTTGTCATAGTTAAAATTGGTAAATTGTCATATCCTCCAACTTATAGTTAATTTGTTATTGTCATTTTCTCAACCATCTTTGAAAGGGTTACATTGGCATTAATGTCCAAACGACAACACACAAAGTAGCAACGGAAAAAAAGAAAGGTAACCTTTCAAAGAAATTTCTTAGGTCCTTGTAGAGGAAAGCATCACAGTGAAGCAAGCAAGCTTAAAGAATTGAAGGTTAAATTGTTTCGGCTAACACAAGGCCCAAGTAAATAAGTTTGTTTTGACTTATGACCTCAAATAGTCTTGGACTCTTCCTGATCACATGGGCTCTTCTTGTCTCAATATTTTCCGCTCGTCTCCTCGACATTTTCCACTTGTCTCCTCGACATTTTCCACTTGTATGTAACTCATTTTCTATATACCTCTTTTGCTTTGCTCATCAAACATCCAGTTGGTTACTTTCCAGAGAGTAATCTTTTGTGTCATAACTTTATGTGATCCATCAAATAATATTGTAATTTATTAGTACAGTGTTCAAATTTATTGTCATAAACCTTTATTTGTTTCTTATATAGGCAAATAATTGTCACTTTTTGACTTCTAGATTGCAAATTAAAGTGAAGTGTTAATGCGAAAATTTCGGATAATCATTTTCTCCAAGGATCATATATTGTAAAAGCTTAACTGAAATTCAACCCTTCTTTTGTCCATTAGTTGCTCCTGATTTAGCTATCAAATCTCACATGTCATAACTTCAATCATAAGTCATATGTTATGACATATACTAATAAAGATAAGAAAAAAGTAATAACTAAAGGTTATGTATACACCCCAAGAAATTCTAAAACTGAACAACCAAATCCCAGCACAAGAATCAGACTGAACATTCTCACTCAATACAACTTATTTCAAACTACATCATCTAAGAAAATATATTGAATTTGGTCAGTAATAATTCATGACATTTCTACCCAACGGATGAGAAGCCGGAACCGGCCGGCTCGTAGAATCCATGCTTCCTGTTCGCCTTCCTTTACTAGGCGTCAAGTTAAACTTCAACATACCATTCTCAACCTTTCTCCCAATACTAGTACTACTACTGTTACTAACCTTCTTCTTACCACTAATGTATCCACCATCAACACTGTTCCGTTGAAACCCTCCACCTCCAGCAGCTGAACTTCTCCAACTCACACTACTATTGCTCCTCATCATCTTCGGATCAAACCCATTTCTACTCTCTACATTCCATGACCCTGAAAACGTTCTATCAACACCGCTTCTATCTTCCTCCTCTTCGTATTTGTTACCATTTTTCCTATGAAGCAGACCAAATATATTCCAACTCCATCTCTTAGACTTCTTCATCCCTTTCTTGCTAGACTCCACAGTCTCTCTGCCTCCCATCTCCAAATTCTCAACGGAGCAATCTCCCCTCACTGAACTAGAACGTGAGCGCGAATGTTTTGGCGAGATTTTAGTGTTTGAAGCAGACAGTTTCAGTTCATCGATCTCAGCTATAACAGAAGCTGATAACTTTCTGGTGGAGCTACAACGGTCAAGACTCTTCCTCCTTCGTGTAGATGAGTCGTTGTAATACTCTCGTGTCTGTTCAGAACCACCAGGGACAACACTCTCCGGTCCTGGTGGCGGTGGTGTTTGCTCTTCCACCGGAATGTGACTATCTGACCGGAGAACGTGATTACTAACCGGAGAATCCTCCACAACAGATAACATAGACGGCATCCGCGGCGGAGCCGCCACGGTTCTCCCGATCATATACCCGTCCCAAGAAGCGCGTGGCTCGTCAAAAGAGTAACGAGGGTGGTCGTCCACCGAAACCCTACCGGCGTCAAGCGAGAATCTCCCGGCGTCGATAGAGAATCTCGGATCCGTGTCGCATGATCTCCGTCCGTAACCGTACTCCGCTACTTCAGACTGAGTGTCTCTGAGCTGCCTCACGACAGACTTCTCCACCGGTAACGCGCCGCCGCCGCCGCCGCGATGCTTCTTAAGCTTCTGCTTTTGTCTCCATTTCTGTAGCTTCTTGCTCAAAACCGACGCCGCGGACCAGAAACTCCTTGTGGGCTTCTTCGTCGTCGTCGTCGTCGGAGGAGGAGGTGGAGGTGGAGGATTCATCTCTATGTGCTCCTTCACCTTCTCTGTTTCGTCTTCTTCTTCGATGATCTCGTCGATTAAACTCCTCTGTTCTTTTAACTTCTTCCCACAATCAATGCCCTCTTCGAAAACAGGGGAGGACTTAATGGGCTTTCTAGTTTCGAGACTAATCTCACTATTAACTCTTAAAGTTCCTTCCTTTACTGATAAAGTTCCTTCCTTTATATGTTCCGAGTTGTCTTCGTTGAACAGAGACCAGAGAGTGTTCCTTACCTTAACATCGCATGATCTCCTCTGCGGCTCAAACGCACCTAAACAGAGTAAAGCTTCGTTCTTTCTCGCCGAGAACGATTTCGTCCTCCGAAGTTCCGGGAACAGCGACGGCGGAGCGGCGGAGGAGGAGGAGGAAGAGGAGGGTTTGAAGATTGATTTGAGAGCTGCGGCGGAGGACGACGGCGGTTTTCTGGAGGAGGACGCGACGGTGTTGATGTCTAGAACGGAGAGACGCTCGAAGAGACAAGAGGGGCAGAAGCCGGTGAAACGCTCCTCCGGGTGACGATCACAGGAGGTGGAAGGACGGTGAGGCTGCGGCGGAGCTAGTGTTGACGCTGAGTTGTTGTGAGTGGGATTCATAACCGGAGAAATCGAGTACACCTCATGTTAATTGACACTGAGATTCTCAAAGGTTTGTGTCGACGGAAAGAGAGAGAGAAAGAGCCGTTTGAGTTCAACGGATAGTGAGAGAGAGAGAGAGAGAGAGAGAGAAAATGAAAGGAAAGAGAGGGTTAAATAGTGAGATTGTAAAAGAAAGGGGAGTGAATTTGGAATAAAGAGAAATTTGAGGGTCCCGTTTCGAAATATGTTTTGCTGGTTCCCGTTGGTAACTTTTAGCAGACGTACTGAAATCTACTGCAGCAAAGTCTAGGGGCTCTCGCTTGTGAAATGACGGTTACGCCCCTATTGGTCTCTCTTCCACCACACCATTGCCTAAGAAGCTAAAAGTCCACCATGTTTGTGTTTTTTTGTTCTTTCTGATTTACCGGAATCTTGAACTGTGTTTTGTCTACTTAAATTCTTAACTTACAAACTTAAAATATCTTAAATCTTTGAAAATAATGTTTTGTTTCTAATCTTCTTTTTTTTCCTTATAAGCTGTAGAAATCGTAAATTTATTAGTAAAAGAATTATATTTCAAATTTATTTTGGATTCATAACAGCTGTAACCATATCACATCATAAGTTGTTTGACACTTCTTCTCCGTACCTTTAACATTTTATTCGAGTATTTATGTAAGATAAAACAAACTACTCATGTGAAAGTAAATTTATTTCTTTTAATGTCATCATTGCATTTATGTAACATTATCTTACTATAAGAAGTGCTATTTTCACGATATATTTCAGTGTTATTTTTCATTCTGCAAGGAATCGGTAATAATTTGGAAACAACAGATTAATAGCTTTTATACTCTGAGCAGGAAAAAATGCAATGTGATGTAATATTGCTCTAGGATGTTTCTTCCAATGGCCTTTCACTTCTTCACTTTACATTCATATTTCGCTTTCTTTTTTCCTTTTCTGTCTCTTTCTCTTTATTCACTTTCATTTTATTTTTATTATTTTTCTTATTCTATCTCTCTTTTTGTTTTCTCTACCTTTCTGCCTTTTGAGAATATAGCAAATAACTCATGTTATATAACATGTATTGTAAGATTCTCTTATATTGAAATGTGAACGTTGTCTAAAGTTTCATGTATTGTGATCACAGCTCGAGCGATTATAGTTTACTCAGTGTGGATGTAAATTCAGCACATGTGAATAGTATTATCACTAAAACATATTCATATAATTTAAATTTTAAAAACAGAATAAAACAATTAATTGGGGGATATGAAGAAGGGAGGCGTGGATAGCACCGACGGCGAACGGGGCGGAGTGATGAAAATTGATGAGAAGCCCCGTCGGTGAGTCACATGTCATAGCCTTAACTAGACTCATGTGAAACCGGCTATTTTTTTCTGTCTTACCACACGTGTCCCTCTTTCGGGCCCATCTTTGGCCCACTCTTCGTCTCTCTCTCTTTTTCCCAAATTCTTGAAGCATTTTCAAGAATCAAAACATATTTGGTAAATGTCTTTTGTATGCTTCAAACTTGACACAGAAAAGAATTTTTAAAAATGTGATGTTTATATTATTTTGTTCCATGATCCCTAAACTCTAAACAATGCCAACCCGCATGTTGGTCAGGGTGTAAATTCGCAAATGTCCAGAGTTTAGTTTCAGTCGAATAAAAACGTTGCGCATGTAGAATTTTGGATTTTAGTCCCCAAGGTAAGCTTGTGGGAAACATATTATGTCTATCCACTATAACTATAGCTCACGTTTTTCAACTTTATACCATGGAAATTAATAAAATTGGAGCTACGTAGATACTTTTTCCTCTTCTGAGATAAATGAGTTATGCTGTTCATAGGTATTTTTTTATCTGTACCTTGCGATTATTCCCTCGTAAGTACTTTGTATTTGTGAAAGATGGTTCTCTCTTCTTTTTAGATGTCTTAGAAGTTGTATTATAACTGTGACATGTCATTGTCTCTCTTCTTTTTAGTGGTCGTAGGAGTTTTAATGGAGTTTAGCATCTCTACTTATTATAGGAACGAATTCAAAATATGTGAGCCATGTTATGCACCACTCATAAGTGCATTCCCACTTTGAATGTTTCAATCTCACTTATGATAAATTATTACGATTTTTTTAATAGATGTGGATAAAACGAGCTTATAGCTTTGCCGTTTAGCCATCTACAAACTATTAGGAAATCATTCATGTACCTAAATAGTAAAAATATTCGTTTGATTTTATCTCATATAATACATTGAAAATCTGCCTAGAGGTGTATCCATTCATTCAGTGACATCATGTGTGATTGTATGTATACGACAATGATTTTAACATTTACACACAAAGAAAACATATACGACAATGAATGAAATATGCTTTAAAATATTTGGGCTTTTTCTTTCCCATTTCTTGTATCCTGGAGTCACTCATGCATTAGCAATCCAAGCCCGTTTCCCTGGAGCCTTACGACCCAATATTCCCAATCCTTCCTCATGATTTAGTTTCATAAGTACAAAGCTTCATTATTCATTCAACGAAATAGTTCTCTCACATTGTCCTTTAATATTTTCTACTTTTTTCGATTTAGACACTTGGTGTAGAGCTTGTTTGACTTACGTTGTGACCTTTTCATTTAGAAAGCGATTGTATTGACGTAGGCGGTGATATTTTTACTTATATAATTAACGTTTGACATAATTGTCTAACTAACACAACAATTAACATATAAAATATATAAGACAATAAAGTAATGCCTTATGATCTCTTTTGGATCTTCTAACACAGACACGAATTGCTTCCACTTGATTTAAAGTTTACACCGTCTCCATGTGAATAAATTCTTGAAAGGTAAACCAAAACATAGTAAAAGTATTTACATATCATTCATATATTAACTAGGTGATTTTCCCGTGCTCATGCACGGATATTAATTTTCATGAATATTCATGAAAGTAAAATTTTATAATAATTAATTGATATTTAGTTTGAGTTTTGAATCAATTTATATGTATAATTTATATTAATAAATAGTATATTATTCTAAGTATACATATGACTTTGGATATATTATTGTCGGTTTAATTATTTTTCGGATCGATAGTCGGTTTGGTTATCAGTTCAGTATATTCGATAATATCTATTTTTCGAATTCAGCTATAATTTTTTTTATTCTAAATATAATAAAACTTTGATTAATTTTTTATTTTCCTTTTGGTTGGTTATTTTCTTTAGATATGTAAACATATTCTTAGATATGTAAATATATTTAGTTAAATTATGTATAACTTAAAATATGTTGTGCTTAAAATGAAATACATAATAAGCTGAAGTGTTTAATTCAAAATTACATAAATGAATATAATGATAATATTTTGAAGTCTCATGCATATATATAAATTCTAAAAGAATTAATTTGTAATTAATTAATATTTTATTTTTATTTTTAATATGCTTTGAGTCAGTCTCTAATTTATATGTATAGAATTAAATAAATTTTTATTATTATTATTATTATTATTACAAAATTATATTTTCGTATTGTAGTTAGATGTTTAATTTTGGATATAAATTATATTAGTCGAGTCATTCATTTTGTGAGTATATAGAGTTAATATATTTTTAAATTAAATTGAAGTATAATTACTTTTTATTTTAGTTAAGTCAAATCAAATTAGTTTATTTATCGCTTAAATATACATGTATTTTCATAATATTTATTTACTCTTTGTTTTAGTTAAGTCAAATCAAATTATTTTTATTTATCGCTTAAATATACATGTAGTTTCATAATATTTATCAAATTCTATGTTTATTTCTAAAAAATATTAGAAAATAATGTGTAACTGATAAATATTTTGATGTTCATGAACATATATATTTTTATTATTTTGAAAATATATTTTATGTTATTTAAAAATATATATTAATGGAGATATTACTATTTTGTGAACTTTCCTTTTTAATAAATTCATATTATATACATATATTTTCGTTTTTAAATTTGTCTTAAAATTTTAGAAATGTTTCTTAAAACTGAAGTATAATTGCTTTTATTTTAGTTAAGTCAAATCAAATTATTTTTATTTATCGCTTAAATATACATGTAGTTTCATAATATTTATCAAATTATATGTTGATTTCTAAAAGATATTAGAAAATAAAGTGTAACTGAGAAATTTTTTGATGTTCATGAACATATATATTTTTATTATTTTGAAA
The DNA here is from genome assembly GCA_932364175.1 of Eruca vesicaria subsp. sativa. Lineage (NCBI taxonomy): Eukaryota > Viridiplantae > Streptophyta > Magnoliopsida > Brassicales > Brassicaceae > Eruca > Eruca vesicaria. Next base: position 1,158,787 of record CAKOAT010741820.1, on the reverse strand, counting down.
ATATATTTTATGTTATTTAAAAATATATATTAATGGAGATATTACTATTTTGTGAACTTTCCTTTTTAATAAATTCATATTATATACATATATTTTCGTTTTTAAATTTTTCTTAAAATTTTAGAAATGTTTCTTAAAACTGAAGTATAATTACTTTTTATTTTAGTTAAGTCAAATCAAATTAGTTTTATTTATCGCTTAAATATACATGTATTTTCAAAATATTTATTTACTCTTTATTTTAGTTAAGTCAAATCAAATTAGTTTTATTTATCGCTTAAATATACATGTATTTTCATAATATTTATCNTTATTTTAGTTAAGTCAAATCAAATTAGTTTTATTTATCGCTTAAATATACATGTATTTTCAAAATATTTATTTACTCTTTATTTTAGTTAAGTCAAATCAAATTAGTTTTATTTATCGCTTAAATATACATGTATTTTCATAATATTTATCAAATTATAAGTTGATTTCTAAAAATATTAGAAAATAAAGTATAACTGGCATACTTTTTGATGTTCATGAACATATATATTTTTATTATTTTGAAAATATATTTTATGTAATTTAAAAATATATATTAATGGGGGTGTTACTATTTTGTGAACTTTCCTTTTAATAAAATCATATTATATACATATATTTTCGTTTTCTATTTTGTTTTAAAATTTTAGAAATATTTCTTTTTTTATTATACTAGGAAACCACCCTGCGCGTAAACGCGCGGGAGAAAAGATGATTTTTAAAGTAATTTTTATATAATTTATATTTGTTAGTCAATCATTTTGAATCATTTAATAAACTAATTATTTTGTACGAAAATCAATACTTAAAAAATAATCTTATATAATAGAAGAGTGAAAGTGTAATTTGTGTTTGAAAATGTATAAATTTAAATGTTATGTGTTTAGCATAACTATATTAAGTAAACTTTAATATTAAAGTCGCAGTCATTTTCTTTTATCTTTTTATATATGAGAAGACAAACTTTTAAAATTTTTTGAAATGATGGAACAGTTTAAACCTTTTAATTAAATAATATAATATGTTTTAAAACACTGTAATTAACATGCAAAGAACGACATTTTTAAATCTATGACGCTCAGTACCTCCATACAAACTGGGTTAGAAAAACAAATAAAAAATGAACTTTATCAGAAGAAGAATAAGAGATTACAAAAAACAAAATAGGTTGTTTTCTTACAGCCAGATTGGTTTGGATATGGTAGTTTAGTTTCACTGAAACTAAACCTATTAAATTATTTTTGCAGACACCACATTAAATTTTTAAAGATCGTTTAAAACTATATAATGAATCAAACATTATATTCAAGAGTACTAAGAATCATACCTATATTAGAAAAAAAAACACATAAATTTTCTTAAAAAATTGCATCTGTAAAACATTTTATTTATAGTAATCTGAAAAGGTACATTGATAGATTATCAAGAGTTGTGTTTTGTTTTAAAATGAATATTTTCAAGAGTTGCGAGGAAAAAAAAGTTCAACCAAATACATTTTCAGGACCATTAGATAGAACCATAATAATTACAACCACGAGACTGAAATATATTAGTTTTAAAGGTTGTGTATTAATGTGAAAGGTTGAAAATACAAAATAAAATGAAAAGTTTTGTCTATTTAAAGAACTGAAATATATTAGTTTTAAAGGTTGTGTATCTTTTCATAAGAACTGAAATATATTAGTTTAAAAGTTGCATCTTTTTATTATAAATAGAATTGTGTCTTTTTATAAAAGAATTTCTATTATTGTAAAAATTCTATCTTTTCATTATAAAAAAAGTTTGTGTCTCATAAAAAATAGTTTAAAAGTATCTAAAAGAGGTTGTAAGAATTGTGTCTTTTTTTTTTTTTTTTTGTCATCCAAATTTTTGAAAGGTTATATCTCTTCAATAAAAATGAAATATATTAGTTTAAAAGTTGCATCTTTTCATTATAAAAACAATTGTGTCTCAAAAAATTAATTTAAAAATATTCAAAATAGTTATAAGAGTTGTGTCTTCTCATAATAAAAATCTACTAATTATAACAATCTTGATTAATTTAAAAGTCTGTGAATGCCAAATAAAAAAAATTGAGACTCTTAATAAAAATTTCTATTAGTGTGAAAGGTTGAAAATACAAAATAAATTGAAAAGTTGTGTCTCTTTAAAGAAATAACTGAAAGATTGTGTCTCTTAATAAATAAAATGAGAGGTTGTCTCTTAATAAAAATCACAACTAATTTTAAAGGTTGTGAATGTCAAATAAAATAAAAATTGTGTACCTTAATAAAAAACCCAATTAATTCTAAAAGTTGTGAACGTCAATCAAGATGAAAGTGAATGTCAATCAAGATGAAAGGTTGTGACTCTTAATAAAAATATCAATTAATGTGAAAGGTTGTAAATGTAAAATAAAATGAAAGTTGTGTCTCTTAATAAATAAAATGAAAGGTTGTGTCTCTTAATAAAATAAAATGAAAAGATGTGTCTCTTAATAAATAAAATGAAAGGTTGTGTGTTTTAATAAAAATACCAATTAATTCTAAAGTTGTGTATCTTAATAAAAATGCCAATTAATGTGAAATATTGTAAAGGCAAAATAAAATGGAAAGTTGTGCCTCTTTAAAAAAATAAAATGAAAAGTTGTGTTTCTTAATAAATAAAATGAAAGGCTGTGTATCTTAACAGAAATCTCAATTAATTCTAAAGATTGTAATGCCAAATAAAATAAAAAGTTGTGTATCTTAATAAAAATCTCAATTAATGTGAAAGGTTGCGAATGCCAAATAAAATGAAATGTGGAGTATTTTTAAAAAATATATTTTATGATTTGTTAAATACCCTTAAAAGTGTCTTTTAAGTAAACAAATAAATAATTAACCTTCTCTGATTATTTTTATATTTAATTTTAAAAATGGTTTGCATTTAAATTTGGCATACAAACTTTATAAAGTAGTTCCATAATTTGTTTAACACGATACACCTTGGATTGTATATTCATTTCTATAGGTGTGTAGTATTTATCATCAGGAGTCATGCCTTTCCATTTTTCAAAAAAAAANAAATAAATAATTAACCTTCTCTGATTATTTTTATATTTAATTTTAAAAATGGTTTGCATTTAAATTTGGCATACAAACTTTATAAAGTAGTTCCATAATTTGTTTAACACGATACACCTTGGATTGTATATTCATTTCTATAGGTGTGTAGTATTTATCATCAGGAGTCATGCCTTTCCATTTTTCAAAAAAAAAAAAATTGATGTTAGTGTCTATGTGCTTTCATTACCATACATATGAATGTATATATTTTTATATTTATTACAAGGTACAATAAAACTTTAAGGCTGTTTCATATACACTTCTTTTTGAGCCATCGATCCATATCATGGATCATAGTCCATAGCACCCGACCATGAACAATATGTTTACCACTCATGATGGCCCGACCTTAACTATAATGACTTGCATCCATAAGTATCAATGATATTATGTTCGTTCACTTTTGGTAACATTATGTTCGCACCCTTTCGGTGATGTTATATTCACACCTTTTTGATGAGGTTACATTCTCACCATTTTGGTGATGTTACATTCGCACCCTTTCGGTGACGTTCCATTTGCACCCTTTCGGTGACGTTACATTCACACCTTTTCGATCCTGAACTACTCGCACCCTTTTGGTGCCGAACCATTCGCACCCTTTCGGTGCCGAACCGTTCGCACCCTTTCGGTGCCGAACCGTTCGCACCCTTTCGGGCCAAACCGTTCGCACCCTTTCGGTCCCGAACCGTTCGCACCCTTTCGGTCCCAAACTGTTCGCACCTTTCGGTCCTGAACCGTTCGCACCCTTTCGATCCCGAACCGTTCGCACCCTTTCGATCCCGAACCGTTTGCACCATTTCGGTCCCGAACCGTTCGCACCCTTTCGGTCCCGAACCGTTCGCACCCTTTCGGTCCCGATATGTTCGCACCCTTTCGGTCCCGATACATTCGCACCCTTTCGGTCCCGACACGTTCGCACCCTTTTGGTCCCGACACGTTCGCACCCTTTCGGTACCAACACGTTCGCACTCTTTCGGTCCCGATACATTCGCACCTTTTCGGTCCTGCCACGTTCGCACCATTTCGGTTTCGATACGTTCGCACCTCTTGGGTCACGACACGTTCGTACCTCTTGGTTCATGACACATTTGTACCTCTTGGGTCACGACACATTCGTACCTCTTGGGTCACGACATGTTCACACCTCTTGAATCACGATACGTTCATACCTCTTCGGTCACGACACATACAAATATTATCTTCTAAAAAGTCAATATTAATATTTAAACTTATGAAAATGTATGGCAAATATGATTGTGACTATTAAAATGAAATATATGCCTTTCCAATGAAGAGTTGTCAAATATTTGATGACATCATCAATCATATGAAAAGGTTTTTTTTGGTTCATTAGATCTTAAAATCAAGTTAACTATGACCATTGGATTAATTTTTTTTTTTCCTATAAAAAAATGTTGATGTCACTTTCAGTTTGTTATTATATATAGATATGTTATTTGGAAAAAGTTTTTAAAAAAACTAAATATAAATAATAATCTTAAAATCTAACAATTCATTAAGGGTATTTATGTAATCAACCATCGTGAAGGTTAACGTGAGCGCGACACGTAGGAAACTGACTTCTCAAATAATATTATAGAGATATCAACTTGTCGATATATACATGCACAAGGAAGCTGACTTGTTGGTCATGGTATTGGTTATTGAGGGTGATCAAGTCCGTTTGCCGGTTTACATTCGCCCATCTTTTCAATATGCACAAGATGATTTTGGTAACGCAATCTTTTCCAAAATATAAGTATTTTTGTGTCAACGCCTAATCCAAATACAAGTAGTCCTCAACTCCTCATGTCTAAAATAAAAAGAAAGTCAAAAGACAAAATAGATAGATGCTTTGCACAAGCGTTTAGTTTAGGTTCTTAAATTGATGGTTAGGCACAATGTCTACAAAGTGCTAATCACAAATATAAGAAAAAGTCGTGCCATCTCACCTTTGTTCATTTCTTTAAATGAATTAGCTTTATTTTTTTTCCCATCTGAACCAAGCGTTTGCCATCGCTGATAAATTGTGAATATGGATATATCCATTGGTTATATAAGTGATGGCTTTTGCTCGGTTAGATCATAGGGAGACTGAGAGTTGATTGTTTGTTTTTCGTATTATCAGTCCTTCACATTACTTCTTGGATCTTCGCGTTTCAAATTGAGATTGTAGGCCTTCGATCTTCTCATTAAGCTCGGCATAAAGTTTATGTAAGTTGATTGATTTCCATCGACTTGTGCTTTTTTTTTTTTTCAAGGAGCTCTTACAATAGTATGATATATTGATTTACTAAGTGGTTCGAAGATTGTTTAAATACGATGGCTTGTGCTCATGGACTTTGTCATCTAGAGCTCGTGGAGTAAGAGCATGATTAACCCAGAATTCTTAAGATGTGGTTTTAACAGATGTTAAGAAACTGTTTCTTAATTTCCACTAAAAATCTCATCCTAAGAATTCTGAATTAATTATAGTCTAAGTGTGTGTTATCTTTTCAAGGCCTTGGCCTCAAATGTGTTGTCCGCTGTTTTCCATAGTCACGTCCATTTATGTTACAGAGTTTGCTAGCGTTTCTCTTCTGTAACAATGTTTTTCAATGTATTTCGATAAATTGATAACTTAAAATGCTGAATTTATTAAATTTGATATACCACATGTTATGCCAAAGAAAAGATCATAAAACCGAGGGCTCCGGTAATCAGTTGTCCGGTGTAGGTGGGCTCTGACGTGGCGGAGTCACTTTGTCATAGGAACACGTCACGTGTCTCCACGTTGGACGCAGCAGAAAATATTTTCTATATTGACTAAAATACCCTTCATACCAAACACCACCCAAGCCCAAAGACTTTTGAAACGCTTCTTTCATGTCGAGTTCATTCTCTCCTTGAAACTCTGCATCTCTCCCCTCTATCGTTCTTCTGACCACTCCCAAACATTAACACCACTATTGAGATGATAAGTTAATCGTCCTAAAATATTCTAATAGTGATGACATCATCTGCAAAAGCATTACAACCTTCGTCATGTTTCTTGAGGCACGGTCACAATCCGATCGCAAACAGGACAACCCTTTTGAGTTTCGGGTTCCGTTCCCGACATGATCAGATTCGTTGTGAGAGTTTACGTTCCTCGTCGGAAAGTCATGTTACAAAAAGAGGTGAGGCGGTGGTGACGGCGGCGAAGAAGAGACATCAATCACCGGAACGATGCGCGGCGGAGGGGATACTGATCGGAGGAGGAGAGATGGAGGTGGTAAAGGAGGTGGGGACGTTGATACCGGAGAGGATGAAAGTAGTGATGTTGACGGCGTGCATGATGTGTCTTTGTAACGCCGACAGAGTTGTGATGTCTGTAGCGGTGGTTCCACTCGCCGAGAAACTTGGCTGGTCGAGTTCTTTTCTAGGGGTAGTTCAGGTATTTTCTTAATCTCCTATAATTAACTCCTCCTAATTACATTCTTGATCCGCGAATCAGTAAGAGATCAACATTATTTTACAAAAATGAAGATATCAAGATTTGGTTTCCCCAAATGTGGAAACGTATTTAATATGAGACCAGATTTTACTCGTTAAAAAGATATAATATGACATTTTCACACATTAAAAAATAAGTTGAAAAAAATAAAATAAAAATCTAAAAACTGTAAAACACTATGAAACCATTGAAAATATTAGGTGGTCCAAGAAAGAATCGGTTGCAATCAAGAATTTAAAATGTTGATATATCCCCTATATATTAATTGAGAAACATTTGAAAAGATGTAACCTCAATTTTGTAAAAATTAAAAAGACTCCTTGCTTATGTGTCAAGCAATTAGATAATTAATTAATCTTACGTGTCAGCCTCGCATTCAAATTGAAAAATATGTTGGTCCAATTCAATTTTTATATCTCACTAGAAACATTTAATACTATAAAGCAAAGTGTTATATCATATGATATTAATTATTTAATTTTCTTTCCTTAAATAAAAACGACAGAATTACCAAATAAGGCTAATACATAAATGATAATTAACGATTCTAATAATAAAGATTTGATAATAATCTATATCTCCTCCATCATTTTATCTAACTTTATATCATTGAAATAAAGTAAACAATTCAATTAGTTATAAAATTAAAATTTAGATTTTTTCGTATATGATATATTTTGAATTTAAAAAAACGGCAATAAATTACTAAAACTGTTAAAATTGTTATGTTAAAAATGAATGATCAAAAGTGTAACATCCCTTATATATTAATTTAGAAAATATTAATGGTTCTTAGTGATTTTAAAATAAAAGATTAAAAAAAGTTGTTGAACATGTTTTTCTTTCGTGCTTCTGTTTTGTTTTTTATTTTCATTTTCAAAATTTAGAGCTTTGATATTAATTCTAGATTTTATTATTTTATTAGATGATAGAAACATTTTTTTTTGTTTTTAATTATTTTATTTAAATATATAATATTTTTTAATAAATGATTTTTTGACAACATGACTCTAAATTCGTATAATATATGATATGATCTCAAACTAAATATTTATACTTTTTGGTATAAAATGGAATAAAACAAAAACCGACGGTATATAAACTGAAATACCTTTTTATTTTGAAACACACTAACCGAAATACCAAAAAAAAAAAACAGAACCAAACCAAAATAAATCGATATCCGGATTGAATACCCCAATCCAAATAAAACCGAACTATTGTTTCATTATCCAAAACATAATGATAATAATAATTTCATTCCGCGCAAGGCGCGGGTCTTATCCTAGTAATAAAATAAAGTAGTTGTTGAGAACAATGGTAGGTGCGTTTAGTTTGAGCGGCAAGCAAATAAGGCTTGACCTTATGTGAAAGCGAGACTTTATCCACCAAAACGTTTATGGTAAGGGTCACGTCGGCTTCCCTTTTCTTTTGAGTTTTTTTTTTGGCTTTAAACCCAAAAATCCAATTCTTCTTCATTTGATGTAGGAAATGCAAACTAAAATTTTAATCTCAAATACGTACATTTCTGTATTTGTTAGAGCATTAGCATCGTTGAGTCTTTAAAATAATCTTTTACGGTTTTACGAAATTTAAAAAACTAAATAAAGAAAAAAAAAAAAACTGAATCGTCTCTTATCTAAGAAACTATTAAAACATCGTGAAAAACTTTTTCAACATATTGACAACTTCTAATGGTTCATAATTATTTTATATTTAAATCTATTGATGAGAAACTATATAAGTTTTTCAACAACATAATGATAATCTAATTAGTGAACCTTTTTTTTTTTGTAAACTTGACTTTCTTGCTAACCGCAACCAACAGAGCGAGTCCTTGATCAGTTGCTTTCGTTTCTTCTCTATGGTGCTTATCAAACAGTCCTAACCTGGAGCTTATATAAAAGAAACCAATCTAGTGATCAAGGTTTAGCTAACAATAACGTATTAGGTTTTGACTAACACTAACGTATTAGTTTTTTTTCTTCTAATATGGATTGAAATTCATTTATCTTGCAGTCCTCCTTTTTATGGGGTTACATATTTTCATCGGTTATTGGAGGAGCATTGGTGGATCGTTATGGAGGAAAAAGAGTATTGTCTTGGGGAGTCGCATTGTGGTCTTTTGCCACTCTACTCACTCCATGGGCAGCTGCACACTCGACCTTAGCCTTATTGTGTGTCCGAGCCTTCTTTGGTCTCGCTGAAGGTGTTGCAATGCCCTCCATGACTACTCTTCTCTCTCGGTAATATACCTTTTAGCAACATACTTTCTGAAAAAACTGAAAATGTTTTAAACTTTTTAAAAACTATATTGGTGGTATTTGACTCAGGTGGTTCCCTATGGATGAACGAGCAAGTGCGGTTGGTATATCAATGGCAGGGTTTCACATGGGAAATGTCGTGGGACTTTTGTTAACTCCGCTCATGTTATCTTCTATTGGAATCTCTGGTCCTTTCATTCTTTTTGCGTCCTTAGGTCTATTGTGGGTGTCAACTTGGGCAAGCAACGTTACAAACAACCCACATGACAGTCCTTTCATCACTAGGTCAGAGCTGAGGCAAATCCAGGCTGGAAAACCGGTTCATACACCAACCAGTTCAACCAAGCCTAACCCATCTTTGCGTCTTCTTTTGTCAAAGTTGCCTACTTGGGCCATAATTTTCGCTAACGTGACTAACAACTGGGTGAGTTTGAGTTTGATAGTAGTATATATCTTTGTTATGCCTTGTCTTTTTTTTTATTTTTTGTAATAAACTCATAAGGTTTTGGTTAGTTGTTCACAGGGATACTTTGTTCTTCTTTCATGGATGCCTGTTTACTTCCAAACAGTAAGTAATGATTATTCTATGTTTTGACTCAAACATGAACTGAAAATATGGTATTCACAGGTGTTTAACGTGAACTTGAAGCAAGCAGCTTGGTTCAGCGCTCTTCCATGGGGGACAATGGCGGTCTCAGGTTACTTTGCTGGCTCAGCATCAGACTTCTTGATCAGAACTGGTCACTCTGTGACCTCTGTCCGAAAGATCATGCAGGTGATTATTACAAGTTCAACACTTGGTTAAACTAAGGCCGTCCCATATGTTTTAACTTCACACATTACGGATACTTTTGTTCAGTCTATTGGATTTATGGGTCCGGGGTTGTCTCTGCTCTGCCTCAACTACGCAAAATCACCTTCTTGCGCAGCCATTTTTATGACCATTGCATTGAGCTTGAGTTCCTTTAGCCAAGCTGGGTTTCTCCTCAACATGCAAGTACGTTAATAACAAGTCTTAGCATGCACCCTTTTTGGTTAATCTTGAATCTCACAACATTGTTGGTTTCTCTTTGTGAGAACAGGACATTGCACCAGAATATGCTGGTTTCCTGCACGGTAAATGTTAATTATATGGTGAAAATTTTGCTTCTTTCCTTTTAAAATTGTTTCTTGCTTAAAAAGTTAGGGTTTTTTGGTATTTGGTGTGGGAGGCAGGTATTTCAAATTGTGCGGGTACATTGGCTGCGATCGTAAGTACAATAGGGACGGGCTATTTCGTGCAGTGGCTTGGCTCTTTCCAGGCGTTCTTGACGGTAACGGCGTTTCTTTACTTTGCAACCACCGTGTTCTGGATCCTCTTTGCCACCGGAGAACGAGTCTTTTAGATCCAAAAGGTTTTCTTTTTAAACTTATAGGGCAATATGATACAAGAAAAGAAAAGAAAAACTTTTTAAACTTATAGGGCAATATGATACAAGAAAAGAAAAGAAAAACTTTTTAAACTTATAGGGCAATATGATACAAGAAAAGAAAAGAAAAACTGATGAAATATACAAATGATTGTTTCTTGCTTTGGAAGTTAGAATATATATTTGTTCTCGTTCTTTTTGGTTTGTCTCCTGGTTTTACATAATCATGTAATAAAAACTAAGAATCCCATTGGATGGTCTAATAAGAGAAAATAATGATGTTCATACTCATTGTAAATTGATTACAAAGGATGAGAAAGTTCATGGATACAGAAAGTCTTACTTCAGAGCAAGTTAAAAGATAATGCTAACGTAAAAGTTCGGTAATTACTAATATGTCATTGAAACTTCTGTTAAACATCAACACTATATGGGTAAAAACTTGATTTAAGAGTGTTGGACTCTAATTAAAAACTCTTATATGGTATATGCCACAATAAGGAACATAAAAATGAATTTCGAAAATGGAAATGAATGGGATAAAAATGACTGAAATATAAAAATAGAATAATAAGTTTTATTCTTTTTTCGATTAAAAAAAAGTTTTATTCATTTCTCATCAAAATGATGGTAAAATATTTTTGGATTTTTTTTATTTTCTAATAGAATTATGGAATGATCATTCCATCTTTATTCAAAGTAAATATGTTAAATCAATGGAATAAGCTATCCATTTTCCACATCATTGTCAATCAAATATATTCATGAGTGAATGACACTATAGCCCCTAGATTTTATCTCAAAAGGACTATGTAGCTAAATGGTAAAAAAGATTGGATTTACCAATTAGTGAAAGCTGTGGTAAGTTAAAAAAAATAAAAATATTACAAAATTGTGTGTCTTTATGGAAGCTGAGCTGTATTCGTATTGATCGACTCTGCACGGAGAGATCTGATTCTTTCCTCACATCACCAAAATGGAAGAGATCTCCGATCAAAACTTCTTCCGCTACTGCCTCCTAACCCTAATTTACTCCGGCCCACCCACCGCCATCGCTCTCAAATTCCTCCAAGCTCCTTACGGCAAACACAACCGTTCCGGATGGGGTCCCACTTTATCCCCTCCCCTCGCTTGGTTCCTCATGGAAAGCCCCACCTTATGGCTCACTCTCATCCTCTTCCCCTTTGGCCGCCACTCTCACAATCCCAAATCTCTCCTCCTCATCTCCCCTTACCTCCTCCATTACCTCCACCGCACCATCATCTACCCTCTCCGCCTCCTCCGCAGCTCCTCGAGTAAAACCGCCTTCCCGATCAGCATCGCCGCCATGGCTTTCACCTTTAATCTCCTCAACGCCTATGTCCAGGTAACGATCGTATCTGATTCCGGTCTGGTTTTAGTAAAACTATACCGGAACATTTTCATTTTATACCGGTTTAATTTTACTATACCGGGAGATTTTATTTTATACCGGTTTAAATTTAACAATTCTTTTGGTTTGTTCATGTTCCAGGCGAGGTGGGTTTCTCATTACAAGAACGATTACGAAGACGGACAGTGGTTCTGGTTGCAATTTATCGTTGGTACGGTGATTTTTATAACCGGTATGTGGATTAACATCACATCGGACCGGACTTTGGTACGATTGAAGAAAGAGAACCGGGGAGGTTATGTGATACCGAGAGGAGGCTGGTTCGAGTTAGTTAGCTGTCCGAATTACTTTGGAGAGGTGGTTGAGTGGTTGGGCTGGGCTGTAATGACTTGGTCTTGGGCCGGTATTGGATTTTTTCTATACACGTGTTCCAACTTGATCCCGCGCGCACGTGCGAGTCATAGATGGTATAGTGACAAGTTTAAGGACGAGTACCCCAAGACTCGCAAAGCTGTTATTCCTTTTGTGTTTTGACAATTTTCAGTTACCGGTTTAGTTCTCTTAATGTTGGTTTGTTGTTCCGGTTTAGTTCTATTTGTGTTGGTGTACTTCAAGATTGCAAAACTGTGTATCATTTTAGACCAATCTAATTAATAATATATAGAAGGTTTGAACAGAAGAGACAAAGCTAGTGTTCTAATGAAACAAGACATATCAAATAACTGTATTACTTCTATTAGTAGTTATGTTTACCAAATGGAGAATGCGTGTGTAATACGCTATAATTACTTTAGGTTTAATTTTCATACAACTACAAAGGCGCTAGAAGAACCAGAGAAGCTTGTAATGGAACCAAACAGCGATTTCGAAGCTCCATAATGTCTTAATCTGTAAACTCCAGCCACCGCAGTTTCCGGTATCCTCCACTCCACCGTGGCTTGACTCTCAGGGCTAAGCTTCACCTCTCTCGACCACTTAAACTTCACACTGAAGTCATCATCGTCGTACACCGGGACCCACTTCCCTCCTTCACGCAGCGTCTCCACCACAGCGAAAGATCCTTCCGTCATCAGGTCGTTTCTTGGACATCCCGACCAAAACGTCGCGTTGACTTGTTGACCTCTCCTGAACGTTGACTTGGGAGGCACGTCTGCTTTAACGTCACCGAAGCTGACTCCTAAAGGAGTAGAGTCAACGACCACAGGGGCTAGTAAACTGATCTGTTTGTCTAGAAGATCAGGCGGTTGGGGCCCACTCGGGAGTGTTTGACCGTTGACTAAAGCTGTGGCTAGTTTCTTGAACTCTTGGATGTAAGCGGTGAGTGTGTGTGGACCGTATAGCGTTGAAGCTCCCTCGTAACGTTGAACCTCGTACTCTTCGTAAGTGGTGATGTACTGAGAGTAAGTGTTGGTGAGACCTGCGATTACGACGTGGAGGTTGTTGCTAAACTCCTTGCTGTCCAATGAGATGAGAAATGATTTCACAGCGTCACGGAGACGCCTTCCAGCCATTGTTGTGAACTCTGTGTATAATAGATTCAGACATCAGTGTTTTGATCAGTTAAAGTATACATTAGAGATTGTCATTGACATACCTCCAGGGACACTGAGGATGACTAGTTGACCAATGCGAAGCATCTGAACCGGTAGAATTGAAGGCTGCACGGTTCACACAATTAACAAAATGTCAATAATCTATAGCTTCGAATGTTTTAAAAACCGGTCTAGGCAGTGATTTGGGCTCAGATAGTCATACGACTCAAATCAGTTTAAACCGTTCTAAATCCATTAAAAAAGTTTAAATTAATCAGTGTAAAACTAGGTGGTTTAAATTGATTAAAAAAGTTTAAATCAGTCTAAAACTAGGTTCCACCTAGACCCCAAATAATCTAGTCGTTAATGCTCTACAAAGCAGCTAATCTTCTACAAAGCGGCTAATTACCGCCTAGCTATATTTTGAACATGATTCAAATACTTAAAATCAATTTTCAGGAAAGATATGATAGAGCAACTCACCGCCCAGTCATATGGTGTCTTCATCTCACCAGTGTCAAGTAAAATAGGTTTTGGTTTCTGACACTGAACCTGTTCCGGACCAGGAGTTCTCAACACATTCCTCACTAATCTCCAAAAGGCATTCCCCTTAAACAAAGCAGATTCTTTTCATTAGAGAAATGAAAGATTCAAACAAAGATGATAGTCTTATATAAGAAGCTTTAGTTAGATACCTTATCATCTCCTTGTTTGAAATCAAAAGCACCAGGACCATCAGTTGTACCAGCAGCAAAACCAAACCCCATTGCAGCTGGACATGTCTTCACCGTCTCATAACCACCTGGTTTAGGTATAGTGACTTCAAGCTTTGAGAAATCTACATAAGCATGTTGGTAACCAACTTTCCCTTGCAGCTTCTCTGTAGCTTTGTTAAATAATCCCACCGCCATTTTGAACTGCTTCTCTCCGATGATACGTGTACTCTCAAACTCATCAGGGTATCCTGGTCCACGACCATAGCAGAGTTCGTTCTTACCATTACAAGTACTGTGATTGAAATCACAAGGTAGTCCAGTGTCTATGCAAAAAGCTCCAAGAGTGTTTGGACTCACATCACCACAGTTTGATTGACAGAAAGCAGAGACAAATGTACGCTTTGAAGCTTTCCTTACTCTAACTTTAGCATCAAGAGACTGTCCTTTAGATGACTTATAAGAAGCTGCAATGTCCAAAAGCCTGCTGTCTGAAAATAGAAGTTACTTGTGTCATAGACTTGCCACGTTAGGTAAGTAACTAAAGGAAAGTAGTTTTGACTTGACTCACGGTTTGTGTTCAGATCAGAAACAATGGTTGATACTCTCCTAGGGATTTTATATGTCATCTTCTGACCATTCTCAAACCAGTCCTCCATGAAACGTGCAGCTGCGCCTTTGTTATCACCACTGATCAAAGAGTTAGTCCTGCTCATGGAAGTCCCATGAGTTGCAAACCAGTTAAAGCTTCCTATAGGACCCAACTTCGAATCAACAAACTTGAGTAGAGTCATTTCTTTATCAACGTTGTACTTATATCTACTCCTCTCAGCTTCAGGGTTGTTGAGGTAAGAGCTAGGACTTCTGTTCACACCAGCATCCAAAAGATCACCTAATCATCAACACACACATACACAAAATGATTAAACTAAAGCAAGAAACTCTGTTCGGTAGAGAGGGTTTTACTTTACCTTTGTTGATATAGACAGAACCAGGACGTAGACTTTGGTGAGCTAGGATGATGGTTTGTTCAATGCCATCAACAAGGACGTCAAAAGACTGACGAACAAAGCCAAGAGAGGTGACAATGTAAGTAACATACTGAAGATAACCTCCTGGTCCAGCATGAGTGTGAATCCCACTTATAGCTACATTCTTCTCTGTGTAAAGATCACCATATCTACAAAAAAAAGGAACAAGACTCTGCCTATTAAGATTCTACAAAACACTCTGCTTAAAGATCATTCACTCTAAAGATAAATAATATTTGACCATACCTTGCCTTGAGTCGCTCGAGTACTTTGATGGTAACGATTTGAGAAGCCATACACGCGTCAAGATTCACAAACGCGACGCGTTTGCCTTGAGGCTCAGCGACGATGAAGGCACGAGCTCGGAGACGGAAGTGGATCCCTGAGGCTGTTTGTTCGGAGTTTGCGTATCCCATCATGTTGACGTCAGCTGCGGGACCAGTGATGTCATAGCTTCCAAGACCGATTAAATACTCTGAAGACGAGTAAACAGCTCTGTCTAGAACAAGAAGAAGAAAGAATAGAAACTGAAATGGCACTGAGACAGCCATGGTTTGGAGAGCTTGAAGGAAGTAAAGAAGAAGTGGAGAAGAGAATAAATAGATTGTGGATGTTAAAGAAATTCAGAGGAGAAGTGAGTGTGGACGCCATGAAGATGAGTGGGAGAGAGAATGTGTGTAAGAAAATTCAAAATGTGGACAAGAGCGGATGTCGGTTAGTGCTCCACCTTATAGATCCTACACTCTGTCAAAGTAGAATAATGGTTTGTTTTGTTTTAAAAGATAAGTTGATGATGAGATGTCACCATGTGATAGGCTTTAACTTACATACAATACATATACATCCATGTGAATGTGTTGTTTGTTTTCATAGACTTTTCCTCCTTTGTGGTTTTTTCTTGGTAAACACTTAATTCTCAAAGACTTGCATTTAATGTGCAATAATCAATCATCCCAGAGTCAATCTTTGTCTTACACGTGCTTTCAAGGTTGTGGTGGGTGAAACCCTCAACCGTTTCACACGTAGCACATTATGACACGACCTATCCGAGGATCCGACCAAAGTCTACCAGACAAGAAATATCAAAGTTATGTCTATTTAATCAATTTTGGTTATTGAGAAGCACAAAGAGTACTGAGAGAGATTTATAATCCATGGATAATCAAGTGAGAGAAGCTTTAACACAGACAATGCCTTGTGAGAGAAGCTTTAACACAGACAATGCCTTGTGAGAGAAGCTTTAACACAGACAATGCCTTTCAATCTGAACCTAAGTAATGGCATTTAGACCTGAGATCGCAGTTTCATAGTGTGAAAGATTGCTCTTCTAGATCTGTGTTGTTTAGAAAGATTTAAATGTAACATAAATAGAAAGAGTATTCCCCTTAACAGATACAAAACACAAAATTTGTAGAGACTTTTTGTTGTTATGAGATAAGCGACAAGTAAAACAAGGTGGAGAGTGTCTCTTCACTTAGCTTTGTTGGCATAAGGCTTCTTTTTGGTGATGTCTTTCTTAGCTTTCAACTTGTCTGATCTTCCAGACTTCTTTTTCTCCTTCTTGTCATTGTACATGTCTATCGCCTATATCACAATTCAATTCAATTGATTAGTATCACAGAAGAAAGAGACCAAAACCAAAGAGGAGAGAGCTGAGAAGTTTTTTTGTGGTTTTACCTTTCCAACATTGAGGATCTCATGTGAATGCTTTGACAATAACTTGCTAAGTACTTTATTAGTCTGTTCCTTTTCCTCATCCACCTCTCCATAGCGTGGTAAAACTGGTAAATACTGTAAAAACATACAAATTAGAAAGAACGATAAATTAACTAAAAGATAAAAGGTAAAACTATCTGTGAATTTACCTTGTGATGTTTGCCTTGCTTCTTAGGAGGCTTCTCTCCAGGCAACTTTTTATCGAATTTTCCACCACTAGCTGTTGAAGTAGCGGCTAAACCTGCTACATCTCCAAGTGCCTCTTTTCCAAGTTTCTGTGGCTGAGTTTTGGTGCCTGATATGGGCAATGCGGTTACAGCTAGTTGGACATGGCTGCCAGTAAACCATTTGGAGTTTCAGTTAATCAAAACTATGAAAACAGGTCGTGTGATAGTATTAACTTTTAATACTAATCGAATAAGTTGTTATGTACCTTGGTAAAGCACCAGCTTTAGCAGCTGTCTTGAGATTCTGTAGTCGGTTCTTTTCTTGCTTACCAACTCTCTTCTTTTTATCATCCAGTCTCTTGGCAAAAGGATCTTCACCTGGCTCTGCAGTTAAGCCAAAACAACTTGTAAATACAACTCTTTATCATTGTCGTAGAGATTAGGTACTTTGAAAACAAAGATAAGATTGTTATTTATGCAAGACATACCATCTGATGCCTTTGCTTCAATAATGGGAATATCATTATCATCGTTAACACGGTCGTAACCATGGCGACGCTTAAACTTATCAGTTGTTTCGTCGTATACAATCTTGTCCTTCTTCCGCTTTTGTATACCTAAGAAAGAGAGCCAAAAACAATTTGGAACAGAATAAACATTAGTATCACAGAACAAAGAGGTCGTTGATCCGTCAAAACAAAAACAAGCTTTAAATCCTAAAAACAAGATCTCAAATCAGCTTTATACCTTTCTTGAGAGCAAACTCTTCCCACTTTGTAGGAGGCTTAGGCCTTGGAAGCTGGTAGAGAAAAAGGAGAAGAAGGTTAGCATGATGCTTATAGTTCATTCAAAAGACTCTCTATTTACTGTTCTGTCTTTTGGAAAAAAAGCTCATAAGAGAAACCACACTCGTTTGCATCTCCAAAACAAACATACGCTCATTCACTTCACAAACTAAATAAGCCCATTCTATAACAACATCTATCAGGTATAATGTCTAATGAAGCTGAAGATATTGAAGAGTACAAAAAAAGAAGAAGAGCTTACATGCTTCTCTCTCGGAAGTTTAGTTGTAGGAGGAGGCAACTGAACAAGAGGGCCATCATTAGTTTCAGTAGAAGGAAAGTTGAAAAGAGTATCAGCTATCGCCTGAACCAGCTTTGTTCCCTCTGTAACACATTCCTTCACAAGCTCCTCTCTGCAAAAAAAATTAGAGAAACCAGACATCAACCAAAAAGAAACAGAACAAAAAAAAAGAAACTATCAACAGAGACAGGTAACTTCAGCACTGTTCCCTAATTTACAAAAGATTGTAACTGAGAAAGATGCCAAACCTCTTTGATTTGTATTATGAATGCAAAACATATAACCAGAAATAAACATGAAAACAGGGTTTATGTTACACCAATTCAAACTCAAACTTTCACAAGCGAAAGGTAACAACTTTACAAGAAAAATGCAAACTTTACTTCTCTTTGTAAGCATATAAACTCATAACTAATCAATTAAATCAAGAAATAAGATAATCACATGAAACAAAATCAAGCCGCCGCCAAAGAGAGCTCAACAAGAGCTTCACGGAAAAAAAAGGACGAACCTTGAAGAAGGGGCAGAAGGGAAACGGTGGTTTGGATTGAAAGCGAGAAGATTTCCGACATCGATCTGGTAGATTTGGTCAGTCTCCATGTCCATGTCTTCTCGTGTTTGGAATTTGAGAGAGTGGAGGAGGAAGGAAAGAGACTTTCGTTTGTGTGTTAGGGTTTTGCGATATTTTTTTGAGTTAAACCTAATATCTCTCTCTCTCTCTCCCAATTTTAAATAAGAGGTGTCAATTGTCCAACATATCCTTTCTATCCCTATACGATGTTCGTTTAACCGAACCGGTCTGAACCGAACCAAATCAAAAGAATCGGCATGACACCTGAATTGAATTTTAATACTGTTCAATAGATTTATTTTTCCTATGATTGAAAACTAAAAAGGGAAAACTTAACAAAATCAAAAATGAAAAAAAACTAATTGAAAACCTTTTTTTTTCAACTAAGGTGGGGTATTCAATTTAAAAATTCACCTAAAGTTGAAAGATGTGTCTTTTAAATTATTCTATTATTCAATTATGTATTTCATTGATTCTTTTAAATTATTATGTTCTTGGATTATGTATTTAAAATCATTCTACTCAAATATTTTAAATTATTGTGCTACTCAATTCACTAAATTTTCTAATTCTATTAAATATTTGTGTTATTCGATTTTGGTAGATTTTATGGTAACTGTATTTTAAAATAATTTAATGAAAAAATAATCATAAAATGTAAAGAATCAATTATTAGGATTTTAAGCTGGAGAATAATTTATATAATTCATTTCTTAGATATCTACGTCAAATTTATTTGTAAGATATATTTGAAAATTAAATAATGTTCGTTGTCCATTAAAAAAATATATTATCGTTTTGACGAACTGACAAAAGTATATCATTTGTTGTAATTCCTACCATAACGGAGGAACAAAAAAAAATTATACTCCAATATAGTTTTATCTCTGCGGTAACTAGTACTCAAGTTTATCTCTACGGTAACTAGTAATGGGTTTGAAAGGGTTTGCGATTTAAGATGAACTACACTTCCTCTCTTATAAATTTTAGTGGGTTTTTCAATATGTTCTTCTGCATCATTAGATTGTAAGATTCTCAATGGCATTAGACTTATTTGTTTGGTCTTGATAACATTATGATTTTACCGAGTTTATGATGTGAGATGGCTTTTTTATAAGTTTACTTGCTACTTGTTCATCATTGTGAGCTTATTGATAAGTTATGAGTTTACTTGCGCTATGATTTGATTGTTTGTGATAAGTCATGAGATGAGTTGTGTTCATGAGATGGGTTTGCTTCTGATCTTAGACTGGTATCTATTGTGTATACTTAAACGAGATAACTACTCTTGTTCTTTCTTGTTTCATGATGGATAACGAGGATTCATTGAACTTGAACGATGTAAAATATTTATGAGAGAAAAAAAAGGATTAGGTATCTTGGGGGTCACGTGATATGAATAGGTAAGCTCAAGATGAAGAGGATGAAGCAGTATCTATGGAGAATTCTCTCATGAGCACAGCTGAAACTCGCGTCAAAAGAAGAGGTAAACGCAGAACTTCTAAATGTCTGAAGCACTTTAATATAATAGTAGATAAATATCTAGATGGTACAAATGACGTCTAGTGCAAATTTTGCAAGCGCAACTATCACTTTAGCCTACGTATGAGTGAAACCACAGTTCTTTTACGTCATATGAAAGTATGTAGCTTGAACCTTGTCCCTAGCACACCTAATATATAATTAATTGGGTATTTATCATCTTTTGTTACTTGAGATTTTATTTCACTTTTAAAATGTCTTTCTTTATTTATATGGTGTAGAAATGATTATGGTTTTATTATTTTTATCAGTAAAGATTTTGATCTTTCTTTGTGCATTTTTTAATTCAAAATTTAAAAAGTTCATGAAAATTAGGAGTATTAGATTCTATCAAATTAAATTGTACCTTTATAATCTTATATGAAAGAATTAGACAAATACATTAAAATCATCATCAAATCATATAAAAATAATTCAAAATCTATTATTTATGTCTTCAATTGAATTCTTTCAAAATCAATTTGAATCCAATACCACCTGCTAAGATATATTTATGATCAATTCAGTTTTAAATATAATAATTGATGTCCCACAATGAAATTGAATTTTGATTGAAAATCCTCACAATTTCTTAGTTTTGATTACATATATGCTACATTGTTGTTTTGACTTGAACATAGAATGAAAAAGAGTCTTTGCTGTTTTATGTTAACAGACAGATAAACGAAACATTCTTCAGTTCATCTCTTAACTTTTGCTTGAAAATAAAATAAAATAAAACTTTAGCTAACTTTTGACTGTATATATGTGTATGTGTGACTATTATATAATTTGACATATAAAATTCAAAAATTATCTTAGTTTATTTGTTTCAGTTTGGCCTGGATTCAATAAAATTGGTCTCAGAAAAGTTTTCGGTTTGGTGTTCTAATTAATGAAGACATGTTTAGAAACTGGACTTGGTTTGTTCGATTTGTTTTTATTTTTTCATAACGGTCTCTTTCCACCACTAATAATGTTACATGGTTTATACATAATACACCCAACTTCCCATTTAGAACACGATCAATAGAATAGCTCATGCGCAATTTAAGGAAAGTTATATTTAGGTCATGCGAGTTTTTATGATATCAAAACACAAAAAAAAACAGCCTTAATTAGCACAAATGTGAAGATGTTCAAACATGAACCAACTTACAACAAATATTTCTCCACATGTCACAAAGATAAAACACTTGATTTTTTGACCCAAGAGAGCAGAGAATCTCTTGATCAGGAGTTTAAGGGATCTATCAAATTTACATGTTTCTATCCAGGAACGGGGGATACGTGACTGATTTCATTCTTTAGTGGTTTCCATCTTTCACAAATGTACAAGATCAAATATACCTGTAAAACTTCATGTGCTCCTGTTAGATATCAGATTAACTGTTAAATAATACTATAAATTAAGTAAGTATATAATAAATTCAATGCATAAACTTATAAACATAAAGAATGATGCACGATCTTGTGGGCATTAGTTGGCTTTTAAAGCTGTCCACTAATATAAACTGCAAATAGAGTTCGATTAGAACATGATCGATGGTACAAGGAACTATAGCAAACATCATCTCAGCCACACCGGCTTTCTCTTGCACATGTCTTTGTTCTACGCATTCTACACCATAGCAGCGATACCGCTCTAGTTGATTCAATTACAATGCAAAAGCTTTACGTGTTTTTATATATCTCTACGTTTTTAACGCTCGGTTTCAAGTTTCAACATTGTTGTTGTTATGTTATTTTTTCCCCTAAAATCACATGTTTCTTTGGAAGAACCAACGTGTCTATATCCTTTAATTTGACAAAAAAAAAATCTTTATGTCAGTATATACTCAACTATTCAATAGATTTCTTCACGAATAACCTAAATAAATCACTTTGAGCTAGCTTTTCAGTTTTGGATGATTCTTGACATAAATTAAATCCCCTAAACAAGTTTATATATGAAAGTAAAGCTTATAAGGTTTCTTTCTTGTAATTGCAGTTACTTTTTAGTTTGCTAAAATTGTAATTGCAGTTTCTCGCGTTAAGAAAGATCATTATGCCGTTTATACATTTTTTTTTTTTGTAAACTTATACCGTTTATACCTGACTAGCCGCTATTAAAAGCATATATTTAGGCTTGCATTTAACGTCAAACGTTTAAACATTTATTGTGATTATAAAACTTTACAACTGATATCATTCGGTAAACATATGTTCACATCCTCAAATAGAAGATTACTATGATAATATTGATAAGTTCAAAACATCACTAAACAATAAAGTATCGTATTGATCAGTACTTAATTCTGGTGTCTTTGCATTTCTCTATAACTCGATCTGTGAACAAACGTACAAATGATATGGTACTTTACTTGCACAAATGACAAGTTCACATGTTAGAACGAGGAGAGATCGTGTACCCGCCGTCTGATTCGGATCTAACGGCCATAAATGCATAATGAAGATGCAGAAAACGAATTTTCCGCTGGTGATCTTTTGCCGACCGGCTTGAGATCCGCAAAGTGTTTGGAATGTAACCACGTGGTAACATCAGAGAGGAGGGTGATGTATGTGGTTAATGGTTACGTGTCCAGTTTTGTTGGCGGCAAATCTAAGGTTTGGCCCACATGATACAGATTAGTTCAGTGTTTAACTTTTTTATATTCCTAATCAAATCAAATTAGCTGAAATTTAAAACGAAAAGAAAATACTTTTTAAAGAGGTAATGATAACAACTAAGTTGGAATCTGTTTTTCCAAATTAATTAAAAAGAAACAAAGGTGAAGCGAGCGCTATGCGTGGCGTGGCACATGTGTCATGTTGAGTGAGGTAATGACAATTAGTACAGTCGGAGATAATGTAAAAGCAATAAACACTAAAATAAATTCCAAAGACCAATCTAGTTTTTTTCCCGACAAACTTAAATTTTATTAATATGATAACATAGTATCAGATACAAGATTGGATAAACACCAATCTAGTAGGTAATTCTTTTTTTTTAAGTTGTTAAAAAAAGTTTTATTTCATATTTAATGTTAGTGTTTCAAAAAATGATTTTTAATCATAAGATACAATTTATTTTAACAACACTACTAATAATAATAGTTTTTTTTGTTTATCATAAAAAATATTAATGTTTTGGTAACTAAGCCGAATCAAATATGTCAATGCAAGCTATGATTGTAATCAGGATAGTGTCTTAGCACTAATATAAATAAAGAGATTGTAATCCAACATTTTTTCAAAATATAGATATCAACCAAAACTGATTTTCACATATCTATATCAACAGATGTATTTGCAGCTACGTAAACAATTTTAAAAGTTTACACGAACAAAATTAACCAAAAAGAGAAAAAATACAATATAAGAGTGAGCAAAAAAAAAAAAACACAATCAAACCAAAAATAGTGAAAAACTAATCCATCTTAAACAAACCAATTCAAAAACGTTTGTGTAACCAAAACCAAATTGTGTTAAACAATATCCAAATTTACATGTAATAAAACTCGACATAAACTGACTAAATTAAAACAATAATTTGTGTAACCAAAACCAAATTGTACAAAATAATATCCATTAAAATTTACATGTAATAAAACTCAGACATAAACTTACTAATTTTTTTTTTGAATCACACATAAACTTACTAAATAAATACAATAATTAGTTGACAAAAAAATACAATAATTAAAATTTTAAATTACCAAATTATCCCGAAGTTTTGTTTTTGTTTATAGAAACAAGTATCACAATCCAATGTACGTATTTCCATAAATAAATGATTAGGGAAAGGCCCCACATCCCATAAAACAAAACACACAAACCATAATAAAATCTCCATATATATATAAATACCATAACATACGAAACATAGAAAGAGATTTTAGAAAAAGCTTAGACCACCTCTCAGGCTTCGCCGAACATTACGGTGGAAGACGAAATAGAAAAAAAAAAAAAACCGATAACATGGTCAACCACTAACCCCCAAATAAAAAAACAAAAACTAACTCTTTCTCCTCTCTCTAAATATACGTTTCTTTCATCATCTTTGGCGCCTTTGCTTTTTTTTTTGCTTTCTTCAGGCGGCGATAATGTCAACGGCCGCCGCTAACCAATTGGCCGTTGCACCAATCACACGCCGCCGCGTCGGAGACTCCCTCGAAACCACCACCACCTCCGAACGCCCCTCCATCTCCTCAGATTACTGCAACATACTCATGCTCGACTCTGACGACGTCGACGCCACAACCGTCTCAACAAACGGTAACGGTAACGGCGCGTGTGCCTCACCTTCCTCGATGGTCTCTTCCTCCACCTCTTCCAGCGGATCTCATTACCACCACTACCATCACCACCCCACGATCCGGTACCTTCTCCGCGGGAAACTGAGACTGTTGTGCGACGGTGGTGGGTTCTTTGGGAGGAACGTGGGGCGTCGGATCTTGGGGCTGCTTATGGCTTTGGTGGTTGCTTCTCTGTTTATTAGAGTTTCGTTGATGAGTGGGAACGTGTTGCATCGGAGGGATTTGAATGAGCTTGTGGTTGTTAGGGCGTTGCATGAAGATTGGTCGTTGGCTCAAAGGGCTGTGGCGGAGAACGTTGATGCTGAGAAGCTTCCTGTGAGTTTTTTTTTTTTTTTTCTATGCGTAGAAAATTTTCACTTTCTCGAGAAAAAAAAACGGAAAGTTTGTGATTTTTTTTTTTGTGATTGATGATGAATTGAAGAACACCCATTAATATGTAATTCGAAAATTTCGAGCTTTGTGATCATCATAACTCAGAACAATCTAAATGTTACTCTGTTTCCTCTGTTTTTCTTTCAATAGAAAATTTCACTTTCCCGAGAAAAAAGGTATGCAATTTGTTTCGTCATTTGACCAATCAAAGGTTGTGATCAGTTTTGTTTTCCTCAAAGTTTTTAGCTTTCTGATCATAAGCCAGAAAAATCTAAATTTTCCTCTGTTTTTTGTTGAGTAAAGATCGGATTTTTAACAGGAACTCTGTTTTTCTTTCGTTTTCTCGGGAAATTTTCTACAAAAGTGGGGGTAGATGTCGACGTGTGATTCTCGGAATGTCTCAATTGATTGCGTCAGTGATAGAATTAAATTAACTAATCGTTATGTCATACACCAATGAAAATGCGTTTTGCATTCTCTAAGATTCGTTAAATGAAGTATTGACGAGGAATAAGTCAAATGGAAGTTTAAGCAGCCTTTGTTAGGTGTTGATCAATGATCAACAGTTTCCTTTGACCTTCCAGAGCTTCCACTATCATTATTGAATGAGAATATTCATTAGAAAAGGCTTAAGATTTTGTGTCTCGTGTCAAAAGGATTGTAATTTATGAACTTTGACTAGATTCACCATTACGTAGAGTTACATTTAACGTTTTTTTTGGTGTGTTACAGATTCCTGAGATATGGCAGAAACCTGAAAGTGGAAACTATCGCCAGTGTGCTTCACGTCCCAAGAACCGTTCAAGTAAAGCTCTTGTTATCTTGCATTTGTTCAGATTCTAGTTTCTGGTTTTCTGAAACTTGTTTGTGTCTGGCTCAGGGCTACGTAGGAAAACAAATGGTTATCTTCTAGTACACGCTAATGGCGGATTGAATCAGATGAGAACTGGAGTGAGTTTCAAATGTCCCAAGTGCTTTTTACATAGATATTTGATCTCTTGTTTTGCTTCTTACCATTGTTTACTGATTTTTTCGAAATGAAAAAATGTAGATATGTGACATGGTTGCTGCAGCAAAGATCATGAACGCCACTCTTGTTCTTCCTCTCCTCGACCATGAATCTTTCTGGACAGACCCAAGGTTCTACTTTCTTTTACTCTACACAACAACAAAATGGTTTTTTCTGAAGTGTTGTTTGTGATTTTTACAGCACATTCAAAGATATTTTTGACTGGAGACACTTCATGAACGTACTAAAAGACGACGTTGACATCACCGAGTACTTACCTCCTCGTTATGCAGCAATGAGACCTCTCCTTAAAGCTCCTGTCTCTTGGTCCAAGGCTAGTTACTACAGGAGCGAGATGCTACCATTGTTAAAGAAACATAAAGTCATAAAGTTCACACATACTGATTCACGTCTCGCCAACAACGGCCTCCCACCATCAATCCAACGCCTTAGATGCCGCGCTAACTACCAAGCCTTAGCATACTCCAAGGAGATTGAAGAGCTCGGAGAAGTTCTTGTGAACCGGTTACGAAACAACACCCAACCCTTCATCGCTCTCCACTTACGCTACGAGAAAGACATGCTCGCCTTCACAGGCTGCAGCCACAACCTCACATCCGGAGAAGCTGAAGAGCTGAGGATCATGAGGTACAACGTGAAACACTGGAAGCAGAAAGAGATTGACAGCAGAGAGAGGCGTGTCCAAGGAGGTTGTCCCATGTCTCCTCGAGAAGCAGCTATATTTTTAAAAGCCATGGGGTATCCATCTTCAACTACTGTGTACATAGTCGCTGGTGAGATCTATGGAGCTAACAGCATGGATGCTTTTAAAGAAGAGTACCCAAACGTTTTCTCACATTCAACGTTGGCAACTGAAGAAGAGTTGGAGCCTTTTAAGGCGTATCAGAACCGTTTAGCTGCGTTGGATTACATTGTGGCGTTGGAAAGCGATGTTTTCGTGTATACTTATGATGGAAACATGGCTAAGGCTGTACAAGGGCATAGGAGGTTTGAAGGGTTTAAGAAGACTATTAATCCAGACAGGTTTGGAATAACCACTAATGATATAAAGCATTTTGCTTTTTGTTTTCTTTAACTTGTTATATACTGAGATTTTTAGCATGAAAAATGGCAGGTTGAATTTTGTGAAACTGATAGATCGTTTAGATGAAGGTGTGATGTCTTGGGAAGAGTTTTCATCAGAGGTGAAGAGATTGCATGGAGATAGGATTGGAGCTCCTTATGTGAGACTCCCCGGTGAGTTCCCTCGGTTAGAGGAGAATTTTTATGCAAATCCACAGCCGGATTGTATCTGTGACAAGTCTCATCAGAGTGAGCAAGTGTGGAAAGCAGGAGGTAGATTGAATAAGGAGAGTGTTTGATGAAGATATAGAAGTAAGAACAGAGTCAACAACACACATTGATTGCAAAACTTTTTGTAGACGTCTTTTTTGTACAATATAGGAGAAAGAAAGAAAGGAAGGAAGAAAGAAGAGAGTTTCTTGGAAGATGGATACACAAAGCTGTAGAATGGGATTCCACTATATACATGGGCATGAAAAGAAAGATATAGCATTCTTTTAATGTGTGTTGGTGTAGCTTCAGAGCAGATGATTAGAGATCCCAGAGTTAAAAAGCAATAGCGAGAGAGAGACATGATTGATATCATTGCCAAGCAGAAGCATGATTTGTGTTACTCTCGTTGTTGTTGTTGTTGTTGTTATGAAGTGAACTTAAAACACTCACTCTTACATTCGAGCACAGATTTATACATGATACACACTATAAAATGGTTTTGTAGTTTCCTCTATGTTGGTTACTTCTTTGCGTTTAAACATAGAAAAACAAAAAGGTAAATCTTTATCAGAGCCAGGTTTCGATCCTGGGACCTGTGGGTTATGGGCCCACCACGCTTCCGCTGCGCCACTCTGATTTGTTGATGTTTTTCTATTTTCTTTTTTACAAATGATCATAGAGATTGTTGGCTTATATGCAGTCAAGCTGCCTCGAACAAATCAGGTTCTTGAACAAGATCTCTCTAAACCCTTCAACCTCGATTCGATTCTCGATATCGAATCAACTGTAAGTATCTCCTCCTCCTCCGTCATCTAGATCATTTTGGAGCTTATTATTCCTAGATCAGTCAATCAAACCTTGGATCTTCTTTCTTAGCTTATTATTCCAATTATCCATTTGTTTTAAAGAAAGTATATAGCTTGAAGATTTGATTGATAAAAATGGAATAATGTATTATCAGTCAGGTACTTGAGGCCTAAGGAGGATTCTATCAAAAGACATAGAGAGAGAGAGCTACTAAAAACTTCAACTTTCCTCCTTTCCTCGGGTATGCATTGTAAAATTCCCCTCCTTTTAATAGCGTTTTTTCACATTTCTCCTTCATACTCTAATTATTATATATAGTTATCGTCTTGTAAAGTAGCATCCTAGTCTCATCTGCTGCTTCTCTATTTACTGAGAATTTGGATCCAATCTTTTCTTGAGCTAAATATGATGAATGATTGTTGCATTAAACCATGTCAATTGTTCTTAGCTCTGACGACCTTCTTGCTATTTTGGATCTACCTTTATGTGATTTTGTTGTTTGCAAGACAACAGAGGCTAATAACTTTCTTATATTCATGTGTGTTAACTTAGAATCAAGATTCTTTTTAATGGTTTAATACTTGACCACTTATATTAGAGTATTACAAGGTTGATTCAGTTCCATTGTTAGATCAACTGTATCTATATGAGAGCAGAATTCTAACAAGGCTTGAGCTACTAAATGGCTCTCTTTTGTCTCTTATAGCGTTTTGGCTTTGTGTGAATCAGCATTCGTCTCCTTTACAATCTCTGCTGCTGCTTCAGCTACTGAGAATTAGGATATGATGTTTTACATTTTCGTAAACCCATCCCTTCATATAATCATGTTGAGAAAACACTTAGCTGTAAGCTGGAGAAAGCTTATGTGATTCTGTTTTGGTCTGACGAGGGTTGTTGACAAAACAACAGTGGAAATCAGATTTATCAAGAACCAGGACCTTCCTAACTCATTGCAGAGGCTTAAAACCGTTTTAGTATAGTATTGCAATTGATTTGTGTTCACTATTCATGTGCTAGTATCAAAGTTTTTTCCCTTCGCTTCTTTCATGGTTTCAACTTGACCGTTTAGATAGAGAGTATTACAAGTGGGTTCCATACCATTAATAGTTAAACTGTATCTGTATTTTTAACACTCATGGTTCTTGTGTCCTTCTTAATCCTTTGGTGTGTGTGTGACACAGATAGAAACCATGGGATTCTGGACACTGATGGAAGGGTTGCTACTATTCGCAAACGCACTTGCTATCCTCAACGAAGACCGTTTCTTAGCTCCCAAAGGATGGACACTCGCAGAGCTTCACCAAACCGGCAAAAGAAACTCTCTCAAAGGCCAAATCGTTGGTCTCATCCACGCCTGCCAGTACATGAGGCTTCCCCTCATGCTCTTCAACTTACTAGTCATCGTCACCAAACTCTTTTCCGGTTAAAAACCATATTCAAACACTTGTCAGAATAACCACTCTGTTTTGTTCATTCTATAGAAATTTTATACATTTATTATTCTATTACACAGTGAATAAAAAACACACATGTTCTTGAGACAAAAGCTATAGTTATTTCATTCAACAGGGATCATTACTTCGTTTGTCCTAAAAGGAGGCAACGTCCACGGCGGATTATACCTAGCGAGGACAAACTCTCCAACAATCTTAAACCCATCTCTCTCGAGATCACTCCTCAGCTTCTTCACCTTCTCACTCACCACACTCTCTCCCGCACTTCCACTGAACGTAACCACTCCGTACTTCCTCCCTCCTTCCTCCCTTATCACCACCCTCTCATCCGTCGGCCGCGGCGCATCCTCTGCCCTCTTGTACATCTCCGGTAACAAGAACTGCATCGTCACCGTCTTCTTCTTCTTCTCCCCTCCTCCTCCTCCTTTCGTCACAACAGGTGACGTCATAGCAATCTTCTCACCTTCCTTAGTGATCACTGGTGACGTCATAGCTATCTTCTCACCTTCCTTAGTGATCACAGGTGACGTCATAGCTATCTTCTCGCCTTCCTTAGTGATCACAGGTGACGTCATAGCAATCTTCTCCCCTTCCTTAGTGATCACAGGTGACGTCATGGCAATCTTTTCACCTTCCGTTGAGGTCACAGGTGACGTCATGGCTATCTTCTGGTTCTCTGGTTTGCCGAAGACGCCTATGTACTTAGCCAAGACCTGAAAGCCACCGTCTTTGTCTCCCTTGAACTCGGAAGGATCGTAAGTGACCTCAGCCGAAACCGCCGGTGGATATTCACGGACTTCGTAACCGTCGCCGGATTTAGCCACCGTGTATTTGGGAGTCTCCACGACGATCTTACCAAACACCATTCCTATTATGTAACTCTTGCCGAACACGTTACCCATAGTGTTACTGTTTATGAGTTTGGTTTTCGTTTTGGCTATGGTTAGCATTTGAATAAGGTAATGTATATTTTCACGTATATTATATAGTCCAAGATATTGATGGAAACTCAAATCGTATTTTTGGAAATATCAACGAAGCTTGTGTTGTATTTTGACGAATCATTGTAAACGACTTTGCTTTTATGACTAAAAGATTACAGAAGCTTTGACCCGTTTCTGGTTATTGTGTGGTTCAGAGGATTTGCTTTGTTACTAATCTTTTCTTGTGGAGCTTCTGCTTCCACGACGATGATGATTGACGAGGTGATGTTTTACTGTTTACATGGTCGCTGATTTCGGAAAACGGCAGGTATGTTTTGGAGAAATGGAAAGTGAAAACGGCACGTAGTTAGTGTCTGAGAGGTTATTAGTGTGTCCTTTCCATGGTTATAGATTAAGATAAACGCGTTAACAAACAGAAAGGTAGGGTTTTGTTATTTTTTGTCGGCGCCTTTTTATAAATACTTCTCTAAGCCAAAGCTTGGGAAAATATGTTAGGCTATTTGACTGCTAGGGTTTGATTATCTTTTCTGGTTTTGTTTAAGGCTTTGTGTGAGAGGGGAGTATCAGTGATGAATTCCATGAAAAAATTGTTATCCTTGCACTTTGATTGCTAGTGAAGATAAAATTGGGGTTTTCGATTTCTGAGATGCTCCCTCCCTCTCTTCTTCTTTTTCTTTAGATAGATTCTTGAATTTGGTAATGGTGTAATGATTGGACCGATGACTAATAGTTAATTAAACTGCGTTATCTATCTGCAAAACTCCTTCATGGAGTTTGAACAGAAACCATAAAAATACTAAGATCCAATCTTTATGTCAGCTTTATGATCAACTTGTCTTGATTGATGTTTAGAATCAGATCGATGATGTTAATTATAAAACTGCGTTATCTATCTTAAATCTCCGAAATAGGAGTTGCAGATACTAAACAGAACGCTGAGATCTGATTGCCTAACTCAATTGATAAGTTTATGTTAAATTGTCATGCTGGTTTTGATTTTTGGATGTTGATGAACCACCTTAACATAACGCTGTCCAAAAGTAATGCTGAATCTTAGAAATTGATAGAGGGATTGAATATTGTTTTTGTGAACATTCATAAAGATTGCAAAAGAAAAATATCGGCCATAAGCTCTGCTCTAAAGAGCAAATTGTTGAAACTTGGAAAAACAAAGCAATTTATCGTTTCTTCACCCAGTTAGTGGAAATATGCATGGAGGAATGCATTTGAGGCTTAGAAAGCCAGCAAAAACATCATCAAACCGTTAAAAATCAAATTGATATTTTGGAACTATGAATATAATTCTCAAATAACTAAGCAGGACAGCATATCATCAAACCGTTCAAAATCTAATCCGACCTAATATATACTTGAACTAAGAATGTTACCGCAGCTTAGAAATCCTAACAGCAGGGGCAGCTTAGTTAATAGGTTTTGTAAAATAACAAATCAGAATGTATAGAAACTATGAAATCATAACCTAAATGACACTGAAAAATCATGCGTAGACAGCCACAGAAGCCCAAATACAACCTCAAAACAAAAAAAGATAAGAATTTATTTTTTCCGACTAACTAGCCCAAACCTAAAACAGCCCCAAATAGCAAGCCCAAAATGTTTGAACCGAACGGTTCAGTTATCCAAAACAAAAATTGGATTTACCGCCAAAACCAAGGCGCTAAAAAAAAAATCTCCCGGCAAAAAAGATCGAAATTAAACCGGGTTTCCAAATGGCTCGAAAAGTCTCCCGCTCCTTTGTTTACTTCTCCCATCTATTCATAGATTCTCCACTCCATTTTTCTCCATTTTCACTTTTCTCCTTCTCCAAACCACTTAACAGTTCGATCATAGGGTTTTTCGAAAAATGGTGAAGACGAACAAATCAAAGAGCGCGGAGCGTGTAGGCAAGGGCAAAGTGACTCCGATGCAAGTCGCCTTCCTCGTGGATCGATACCTTTGCGATAACCGCTTCTTGGAGACCAGATCCATCTTCAGATCAGAAGCTTCTTCTCTCATCTCCAAATCCCCTCTTCGCGAAGTAATAATCCTAATTTTTCATTTTATTTATTTATTTTCGAATTATTGTTTTCTTATAGTCTCCGTGATTCCTATAGGTTCCGTACAGTTTGATACCTTTGGATGATATTTTGAACGAATACATAAGCCTCAAGGAGCAGAAAGTCATTGTAGATCAAGAGAAAGCTAGACTTGATTTAGAGAAAACTCGAGTTCAGAATCTATTACATGGTATGCAAGATGTCATGAACGTTTACAACTCCACCGCAGCTCCTCCTCCAGCGATTACTGCAGCTCCGGCGGCAGCTATTCAAGTGGTTTCCTCTACTTCTCAACCTAGTAACGTCAACATTGGTGTTTCTACTTCAGGTAATATACTAATTTGGAACTGTCACTAAGGTTAGTTTGTGTTGACATTTGATTGCCACATTTAGAGATTGAAGTTGCTTGAGCTGATTGTTTAGTTAGTTTCTCTCTTGTGCCAAAAATTATATAAAAATAACTGATCTTGATTTGATGTTTCCTGATTTGGTGTTGTAATGGATTAATGTTGTGTTCTTTAATTCCCAGGCGGCACAGTGCATCATAGCAGACCTAGTCTTATGTCAGCATCGTTGCCAGGAAACAAAAGAGTTGGAAACTTCACAGCACCTTCTTGTACCACTACTCATTCTGTAACCAGAAAGCGAAAGAGTCCTGAGGTTTCTCTACGAGGAGATATTGCTCCTCTTTCTTCTGTTTCTAATAAAGGTGGTTCTATTGCAAAGTTTTATTCTTTTCATTTCATGTTTGATAATATCATATGATACCTTTTTGTTAAGTCTCCATTAGCCCCTATTTAAACGCTGTTTTGTGTCCTTTTATAGGGATGAAAAAGATTCCACGAGCTGCTATGACCACTAACTACTTGACGTTTCAACCGCCGGTGAATAACAGTGTAGCTAATGGCTCATCTGATCTTCCATCAACTGTGGCTAAGCGTTTGTGTTACGGATCATCAGACATGTCACCTCCCACCAATTCAGCTTGTCCGAAGACACCACAGAAGCAAGTATCTCCTCAGCAAGAAGTTACTCCTCCTACAAACTGCACAATCCTTACCAAGGAGAGAATCACGGTCAGTCCTCACAAGCAGATTGGTTCTTTCACAGTGGAGAGGAGCCGTATGGTTTCTTCTTTTTCTCCGGTTAAGTCTAATCTCAAGATGTCGAGTAAAAGAGATCATGTGAAAGGAAGGCTTAACTTTGATGATGAAGATGAAGCCACAATGAATTTAGACGCACCTGCTTCTGGAGATTTGGTTTCGTCTTCTTCATCTGGCTCTGGCTCTGGCTCTGAAGCAGAAGTTGATTTGTTTGATATAGATTTTCTGAGTGAAAACTTTCCATTCTCGGAGGTACTAAATGATTTCGATCTTGGTTATGAAGGACTACCTGACCCTTGCCTGCCACAACCTTTAAACTTTAACACGGAGACTGCTTCAGGGTATATGTTCTTCTCTTTGGCTTAATATCTATTCCAGTTATCTACTGTTACTGATCCAATTATGAAACACAGGTCATCTCCTGGATCAATGAATGAGAATCTAGCGCCTGACCAGGTCGTGTCTGAGTATACTTCAACAGTAACAGAAATGATTCAAGAAAAAGACATGAACACACAAGGTGGGTTCAGTTTAGTTCATCCTCTTAGATCATAAAATTCTGTAGTTGTTTTCACTGATATACTCTTTTACTGTTTCAATATACAGGATCTGACTCCATGACTACTGTAAAGTCCATAACAAAGTGCCTACGAATCTTGAGTCCTGGTACTAGCTCTTTCTCAATCTGATATAACCATACCATAGATATCACCATCATGTCCTTAACTCACAGTTTTTTTCTTCTATCTTCAGCCAAGAGTGGAAGACAAAGAAGTCACAACTGATGGATTCTGAGAGCTTCAACATTAACTTAGATCACAATCTGTGAGATGATGCAATCTTTCATTCCTTTTGGTTGGCTCCTAACTAGGTTTACCTTTAAGTGAATATAGGTTCTAGATGCTTTTTACTACCAAAACTATCTGTATCAGTCCAATTACATCTTCAGCTTCTCATCGTTTTCAAAGGCTTTCAATGTAAAGCAGAACCATTTGATGATGTATTATGTCATACTAGGTGATTTTCCCGTGCTCATGCACGGGTATAAATATTTTAAAAGTAAATATATGATAATAATTAATTACTATTTAATTTTAGTTTTCAATTAATTTATAATTTGTTTGTATCATTTATATTAATAATATTATATTACTTTAGTTATACTTTAATTTTATATAGGTTATATCTAGTCGATTTTGTTGTTGTTACGGTTGATTTAATTATCATTTGGATAAATTGGATTGCATCTCTGAATTCAACTGTAATATTTTAAAATATATGAATTTTTTATTAATTATATATTTGCATATAGTGGGTGTTGTCTTAGATATGTAAATATATTTTAGTAAAATTATGTATAACTTAAGATATATTGTGCTTAGAATGAATTAAAAATTAACTAAAGTGTCTGATTTCAAAATACGTAAATTAATATAACGATAATATTCCAAAGTCTCATGCATATATATAAATTTTACAAAGAACTAAAATTGTAAGAGTTGGTTAATATTTATTTTCATTTGTTAATATGTTTTGTGTTGTCCTATGATCAATAAAAGGCTACATGCATAAGTAGTTGATACATTTTTGGAACCTCATGAACACATATCAATATTTACAATAACTAAAATATTTATAAATTCTAAATAACTTTATGCTTTAGATTTATTGAATGTANTAAAATTGTAAGAGTTGGTTAATATTTATTTTCATTTGTTAATATGTTTTGTGTTGTCCTATGATCAATAAAAGGCTACATGCATAAGTAGTTGATACATTTTTGGAACCTCATGAACACATATCAATATTTACAATAACTAAAATATTTATAAATTCTAAATAACTTTATGCTTTAGATTTATTGAATGTAAACTGAATTTTTTTTTAAATAATCTTAAAATTTGAAATTTATATTTGCTTTGGTATTTTGATTATGGTTTTATTTAGTTTCACAAACATAAAAATTTAAAATAAATTTAATATTAAGAAAAAAATAATTTTAATAATGATAAAATTATTTGATCAAGAGATGTTTATTGTTAAATTTTTTTTTTTTTGTGTTTAATATCTCTTAAAAATAAGCACTACATAAAATTGTGATTGTATTTGAAAATAATATTATATAATTAAGTAAAATATAATTTATAGATAGTTTTCTGTAATTGAAAGATATTATAGTCAACTAAATATATGAAAATAAATAAAAATTTCAATAATAATAATTATAAGAAAAAATTATTACTCTGAAAGTATATTTTATGTTATTTAAAAATATTTTTAAATGTATTATTACTATTTTGTGAACTTTCCTTTTT
The DNA here is from genome assembly GCA_932364175.1 of Eruca vesicaria subsp. sativa. Taxonomy (NCBI): domain Eukaryota; kingdom Viridiplantae; phylum Streptophyta; class Magnoliopsida; order Brassicales; family Brassicaceae; genus Eruca; species Eruca vesicaria. The sequence continues at coordinate 1,123,156 of CAKOAT010741820.1, read as the reverse complement.
TATGAAATCATATTATATGTACATATATTTTTCGTTTTTAATTTTTTTTTATGACTTTATAAAAATTTCCTTTTTATTACATATATTTTTGGAAATTTTTGAAAAGGAAACTAAATAAAATAATTAATAATACTATTTTAACTATTTTTAATTCATTAAGGGTATCAATGTAATCAACCATCGTGAGAGTGAACGTGAGATCGACACATAGGAAACTGACTTCTCAAATAATATTATAGAGATATTTAACTTAGTGTATGCTTCTGTTTATCGAAAGATTTTATGATATGGCTTATAATACAAGTAATCAAAGCATTAACAGGGTAAATGTATGGGTCTTTATCAACATTTTCTAACCAAACACAGGCCAAATAATCACCAAACTCTTAATAATATAACCAGCACTCTCTTTTCATGATCTTAACTCATCAACACCAAACTCTCTCCAACAAAACTTTCAGCCCTGCCTTTATAATCCTTTCCTTTATTTGATACTCTGCATCCAACACCATTCTTCTCAACAAATCACCTGAAACAGAGATGTCTAACTATGGTATGAACGGTGTCGAGAAGCAAATCAGCACAAGGCGTGTAGCGAATCCAGGAAAGGCAACAGTGCTTGCTCTCGGCAAAGCCTTCCCAAGCCAAGTGGTTCCTCAAGAGCATCTCGTGGAGGGATTTCTACGTGACACCAAATGTGATGACCCTTTTATTAAAGAGAAGCTAGAACACTTGTGTAAGCCACATCATATTAGTTTCTGTAACAGCGATCACTCTCTTGATACTCTCTCTTACGCTAATGTTTTTGTTTGTTTGTAGGCAAAACCACAACCGTGAAGACACGCTACACGGTCTTGTCACGAGAGCTACTAGATAAGTACCCTGAGCTAACAACAGAAGGCTCACCAACAATCAAACAAAGGCTAGAGATAGCAAACGAGGCCGTTGTGGAAATGGCCCTTGAAGCAAGTCTAGGTTGCATCAAGGAATGGGGAAGGACAGTGGAAGACATCACTCACATCGTCTACGTCTCCTCAAGCGAGATCCGTTTACCCGGTGGCGACCTTTACCTCTCCGCAAAGCTAGGGTTAAACAACAACGTGAACAGAGTAATGCTTTACTTTCTTGGATGCTACGGAGGTGTAACAGGTCTCCGTGTAGCTAAAGACATAGCTGAGAACAACCCTGGAAGCCGTGTTCTCCTCACAACCTCTGAAACCACCATCCTCGGGTTCCGTCCACCAAACAAAGCTCGTCCTTACGACCTAGTCGGAGCAGCTTTGTTTGGGGACGGTGCAGCAGCAGTGATCGTTGGAGCAGACCCTTTACCCTCAGAATCTCCTTTCATGGAGCTTCACTACGCTGTTCAGCAGTTCTTGCCAGGGACACAGACCGTTATCGACGGGAGATTGACGGAGGAAGGGATAAACTTCAAGCTGGGAAGAGACTTACCTCAGAAGATTGAAGAGAACATAGAAGAGTTTTGTAAGAAGCTGATGGAGAAAGCTGGTGATGGTTCTTTGGAGTTTAATGACATGTTTTGGACTGTTCATCCAGGAGGACCTGCGATTCTGAACCGTCTTGAGACAAAGCTGAAGCTGGGGAGAGAGAAGCTTGAGTGTAGCAGAAAGGCGTTGGTGGATTATGGGAATGTGAGTAGTAACACTATATTGTATGTGATGGAGTATATGAGAGAGGAGTTGAAGAAGAAAGGTGATGGTGCACAAGAGTGGGGTCTTGGCTTAGCTTTTGGACCTGGAATCACTTTTGAAGGTCTTCTCATTCGCAGCCTCACATCTACCTAGTTTCAATTATGCCACCTTGAAGAAAATAAACGAATTTAATATTGTAATCCAAATTAATATAACCCTATATAATGAATTCACAGTTTGTTAAATTTGATTTAACAGTAGCATGAAATGAGCATTGTTTTAAGAAAAAAAAACATCTCTTGCATATGACTCATCTACTTGAAACCACACAAAACAAACAAGAAGACACAACAATTGCTTAGACATACATCAGAAAGACATGAACTCATCATGCATTGACTTGGTCATGTTCAGTAGTCACGGACAATGTGGGCAACAAACATGTCACGTTCAACATGCTATTACATTGTTAAGAGACTTAATTAATATGCTTTCATCCATATTCTTAAATACGCTGTAATACCACTTTTTATTTTATAAAAGAACACACATTTTTCAGTGACAAAAAAAAAAGAACACACATTTTATGAGAATGCCTTTAGTTTGTCACTTTCTTAATGTATATTTTATATAACATTGTAATTTGTAAACAAACTTAATATAAGTCAATATAATAAATTCACGCAGTTTGTTAAATTTTGATTTAAGAGGAGCGTGAAATGAGCATTGTTAAAAGAAAAAACACACGTCTCTTTGTAATAATAGTATTGTACTATAGCATATGACTAGGAAGGAATGTTTGGAACAAGTCAAAAGCAGCAACAAGTGTCATCAGCGCAATGACTCATCTACTTATAACCACACAAACACCAAACCCCATCATGTCCACTGAAAACAAGGACTTCCTCCTCCTTTTTAACTCACTCATCAAACACTTACTTTAGACACACGCACACACACATCAAAAAAGCTATGGACTCATCGTGCATTGATTTTGTTATGTTCAACAGTCAGGGACAACACGATGAAGGCAACACCATGTCACGTCTTCCATGGAAGAGGGTGAGAGACGAAGACGAAGAGCTTGCCAACTGTCTTGTGTTGCTGTCCAATTCAGGAAAGAATGCTTACAACAACAACGAGCACCGACACATCAAAGATAAAACCGTGAAAAAGCAAAAAACCGGACATGTTTTCCAATGCAAAGGTTGCAAGAAAGTGTTTGCGTCGCATCAGGCATTGGGTGGACACAGGGCGAGCCACAAGAAAGTGAAAGGTTGTTTTGCCTCTCAAGATAAAGAAGAGAGGGAGGAAGAAGAGGAGGAATATAAAGAAGAAGACGACGATGATGAGGAGGAGGAAGAGGAAGAAGAAGACAAGCCACACATCATCACAAGAAAGAAATCTAACGCTCACGAATGCACAATCTGCCATCGCGTATTCTCATCGGGACAAGCTTTGGGAGGTCACAAGAGATGTCATTGGTTAACACCTTCCACTAATTATCTTCGTATGACGCCACTAAATGATTCTTCTACTCATCATCATCATCATCGTTCTCAGCCGCTAGATGATCAACCATCTCTAGATCTCAACTTAGCTTGCCCCGTTGATCCAACGGTCATGAGCGTAGGGAGAGATGGTGGTGGCAACAATCACAATGCTACTTCTTCTAATTCATGGCTAAAACTCGCTAGTGGTGACTGGTCTTGATGATGCTGAATTAATTAAGTTGCTGATTATATATTCATTCGTTTATATAGATGGTTAATTTTCCAAATGACCAATTTCCTTATATACTCACATACAATTAAAGTGTATTAACTAATTTAAAAAGTTGTATGGATTTATTATATAATATACGCTTCATACCATTTCTAGTAGATTAAAATTTAATTAACCTAAAGACATCCATATATGATTTATAATTTATTTATTTTTGAATGAATGTTAAATTTTATTCACCAAAAATGTCTTTGTGCTACAAGAGCATACATTTTCCAAAGTCTGAGACCCTTACTGTACATTACATCATCCACCTTCTAAAGACAATAATCTTATTGCATTCTAGTAGTTATATGATTTAAAATCAGCAGTTGACACACACATATTATATATATTTAATGTGTATAGGCTCTCTTTTTTAATACAAATAAAATTTGGTTAGTAGTATGGCCCAGTCTAGCTATAGTGAGTTAGCTTTTGTAGAAAATAATGCTTTAGTTGGGAACTATTCTTATAGTGTCACTTGCACGTAATTTCCATATCAGAGATGCACCATTGCTGTTTTAAGGATGTACAACAACCTTTCTTATATTAACGTTCTGAAAATTACTAGGAAATATTAGCGTATTGTTGATTAATTAGCAAAAAGTATTATATTTTGCAAAAGATAAAAAAAAAAAGAGATAATTAGTTAATATCTTCCTCAATGGCTAGTGGTAATATCACTTCCTTTCACCTTATCCACTTTCCAATCCCTTCCACAAATCTAAATCCCCTTTCTTTCTTGAAAGCAATGACCTTGGCGTTGAGCTCGGAGGTAAACTCAATCATATGAGCTACAAATAAACACAAGAAGAATTCATGAGAAGTTTTGTTTTACCTTTTTGAAATCAACAAAAAAAAAAAAAAGCATGTGCTTAATAACCTGGGATAGTATAGCCATGACCACGTTCACCGTTGCCAAGGGGACGGTTACTTAGGACAGTAGCTACGCGAAAAATAGTTAATTTGAACCCTCCCACTTTAGTTCCACGAAGATCCATCGCCCTAGCTTCTTCTTCTTGTTTGGAGAAATAGATATTAGTCAACTTGTCGAGTGTATTGACATAAATATGAGTTATCTCCCCACAATACATGAAATGTTTTGTCAAAGCGCTCTCGACTTCTTCAACAGTAAGGGAAGTGTCATATCCGCTAACGGTAACCCCATACAGACTGCAGTTAAATTTTTGTAAATGTGTTATCTAACAACAAACAATACATATCATTAAACGAGACCCAAAAAGAAAAAAAGAAAAAAAGCAAATCAACTTACAATTTTGGGTCATGCATTAGTTCGTGAATCAGAGAGGATCTATACTTTGCTGACTCCTCGTCTTCTCTATCCGGTTCAACCTTGACAAGAGCAATCCATCCTCCCATGTCAGTTCCATTAAGTTGCAAAGCCTTCTCTTTTGCGCCATCTCCGAGAAGGATAACAAAAGCGCGTCTGTTAAACACAAAAACAAAAACATGTTTTAGCTTTAGCTGCAAGAAATTCACAACACAAATATACCAAAAAGACACAACAAACCTGTCGAGATTAGGGCAATCAGGGTCTTTTTTGGGAACAACAACCCTAAAGATTTCGCCACATGAATTGAAGTGATTAATCAATTCCTTCTTGACATCATCCTCATGCAGACAAGTGTCGTATCCCTCCACAGCAATCACAACTCTAAACATTCGCACGTAGGAAGATATCAACAATTAACAATAACCTTCAAGAGGTTAGTTCTGTGTCTTTAATAGATCCAGATTTAATATTTTTTTATCAAAAAAAAAACAAGAACATACACAAAAGTATCTCCAAACTAAAAAATAAAAAATAAAACAATATAGAAGAAATAATTAATTACCGGGGCATGCTTATGAACCTCTCGGCAAAGGCTTGATTTTGTACTCGGATCTCAGGCTATCATAATTGGCCATGGAGAAAGATGCAAATTAACCCTAACCTTTACTATATTCTGATTTCGGAGAGATGAGGGCAGATATATACACATGTCATTTACGGTTCTGACTTAATCCTTTATATACTGAATCACAAAGTCACATAACCAAAAAAATTCTGATAAATGGTATTTTACCGTTTAAAAAATAATTCTAAATGCAAATATTGGATATTGATTTAGATCGAGAAGAAAAAAATGAAAATGTTGGAAAGTGGAATTAGAGAAATCTTGATTGGAGAAAACGGCATTGGTTTTATACTTGCCTACTTGGGTCGCATTTTAGCGATTAATTCGTGCATTTTGTTATATGGTCGAAAATTTCTCAAATACTGTAGTTGGGTATTGATATTAAACAAAAAAAAAAAGAATGACTTTATTCTCTAGTCAAATTTTCTAAATTAATTAAAGGTATTTAAAACAACAAAAAAGTGGTGTATAAGCTAATATTATTTTTTTAAAGTATATCCTAAAATATCTAAATTATTTTAAAATATGCAAAAATTAATAAGCTTAACTAATTTCAGATATTCTCATGCATCTTAGTTTGGATTTCACTTCGGTTCGTTTCGGTTTAGTTATAACCAATTTCACAAATCCAAACATAAACGACGTCGTTTCACATCGTCTTCAACCTCAAACCACATTTTGGTCGACGATTTTTATTCGCCTCTCTTTCTCCTATCGCTCCTCCTCCCTTTCTTTCTCATCCTCTGTTTTCCTCCTTCAAACCTCTACACATTGGTTTTTCCTCAGATCTTCATCAAAAGTCTCTCCCTTTCTCAACCTCCCAGCTCTTAACCCCTTCAGGGTATTTAAAAGTCTCCACCTTTCCTTCCTCAAATGCCTCCTCCTACTTCAAAACTCCACGCTCTGTTCTCCCCCAAACCTCAACTACGCTATAACAGAACCAAATCAAAACTCGCCACCTCCCTTGCACGTGCCATCAACTCTTCAGACAAAATCGAATCTTCTTCACTACCACAACCTCTCTCAACAACCACAGTCCTCCAAACCCTCCGCTTAATAAAACCCCCTTCCCACGCTCTCCTCTTCTTCGACCACCTCACAACCTCCTCCTCCTTCTCCCACACCCCACACACTTACTTCCTCATGCTCCACCTCCTCTCCCAATCCCGCAACCTCAACGCCGCCCGCAACTTCCTCTTCTCCATCGAGAAACGCTCCAACAACTCCGTCAAGCTCCACCCTCGCTTCTTCAACACGTTAATCAGAAGCTACGCCGACGCTGGCCTCCTCCACGAGTCCCTCTCCCTCTTCTCCACCATGAAAGAAATGGGCGTCACACCTTCCACAATCACCTTCAACACTCTCCTCTCTATCTTACTCAAACGCGGGAAGACCGGTATGGCTCTTGATCTCTTCCACGAGATGCGTGCCACGTACGGTGTTAAACCTGATTGTTACACTTACAACGTTTTGATCAATGGTTTTTGTAAGAACTCTATGGTGAGTGAGGCCTTTAGGGTGTTTAGGGATATGGAGTGTAGGCCTGATCTTGTTAGTTATAATACTATTATTGATGGGTTGTGTAGAGCTGGGAAGGTTGAGACTGCGCGTAATGTGTTGAAAGGGATGGTTTTGAAAGATGTTTTTCCAAACGTTGTTAGTTACACTACTCTTGTGAGAGGGTATTGTATGAAGCGTGAGGTTGATGAAGCCTTGGTTGTGTTTCGTGAGATGGTTGTTACTAGAGGGTTGAAACCGAACGGTGTTACTTTTAATACTTTGATTAAGGGGCTCTCTGAGGCTCAGAGGTTTGGTGAGATCAGGGAGATTCTTGGAGATGAGGGTATTACGTTTGCTCCGGATGGTTGTACTTTTAATGTTTTGATTAAAGCTCATTGCGATGCTGGAGATGTTGATGCGGCGGTTAAGGTGTTTAGAGAAACGGTGCGTCCTGATTCAGCTTCGTATAGTGTTTTGATTCGTGCTTTGTGTCTGAGGCAGGAGTTTGATAAGGCGGAGAGATTGTTTAATGAGTTGTATGAGAAGGAAGTGTTGTTAAGGAAGGATGGATCTAAGCCTCTTGCTGCAGCTTATAACCCAATGTTTGAGTATCTATGTGCCAACGGGAAAACGAGACAAGCTGAGAGAGTTTTCAGGCAGTTGATGAAAATAGGAGCGCAAGATCCACCTTCTTACAGGACTTTGATCATGGGACACTGCAGAGAAGGGAGTTTCAAAGGTGGGTATGAGTTGTTGGTTCTGATGCTGAGGAGGGAGTTTGTGCCTGATCTTGAAACCTATGAGTTGCTGATTGATGGGTTGTTGAAGAAAGATGAAGCTCTTCTTGCTCATGATGTCTTGCAAAAAATGCTTAGAAGCTCTTATCTTCCCGTTGCAGCCACTTTCCATTGTGTACTTGGCGAGCTTGTTAAAAGAGGGTTTGCTAACGAGTGTTTTGAGTTGGTAAGGATAATGTTGGAGAAACGAATAAGACAGAACATTGATCTTTCAACGGATGTTGTCAGATTGCTTTTTAGTTGTGGTCAGAAGGACAAGGCGTTTGTTGTTGTTAGGTTGGTTTATGAGAAGGGTTATTTAGTTAAGATGGAGGAGTTGGTTGATTTCTTATGCGAGAAGAGAAAACTAGTTGATTCAGCTTACAGTCTTGTCATGTTTTGTCTGGAGAATAATCAAATGATAGATATAAGCAGATGCAATAGAGTCATAGAAGGACTGTGTCAGCATAAGAGACACTCTGAAGCATTTAGTTTGTTTAATGAATTGGTGGAAATAGGAAAGCACCAAGAGCTTAGCTGCCATGTAGTTTTGAGAAACGCCTTAGAGACTGCTGGAAAGTTGGAAGAAGTTGGGTTTGTGTCAAAGAGGATGATGGCTGTGTCAGATGATTGCTATGGACTAAAACAAGGGATATCATCTTAAATCTGGATGGATATTGGCAGAGGCCCGTGTGTGTTCCGTTCATGAGCCTCTTTGTTTCATGGTAAAGAGATTTTCCAATTTTGTGTAAAGTATTATCCCCTGTAAGTGATAAAAGTTTCAAGTCCTTCCACTTATCTACTGCCATTTTTACTTATTAGATGCAGTTCTGAAACACAGCCAGGTCATCTCCTGAATCAATGAAAGGGAATATAGTGCCTGACCAGGTCGTGTCTAAGTATTCTTCAACAGTAACAGAAATGATTCAAGGGAAAGACATGGTGGGTTTAGTTTCATCCTTCACTTTGGGTTTTAGATTTTAAGAAGCTATAGCTGTATCACTTACACTCTCTCTTTACTGTTTCAATTTGCAGGATCTAACACTCCAACTACTGAGAAGCAGCTACATCTTCAGCTTCTCATCGTTTTCAGTGTAAAGCAGAACCCTGTGCTGTGATGATGTATTATTTCATATTTTATTCAAAGATGTATGCTTCTGTTTATCAAAAGATTCAGGCTTATAATACAAGTAATCAAGCATTAACAGAGTATATGTATATGGATCTTGTTGCTGTCTTTTATTTGGTTTGTCTAATAGTATGTAGATAAACGATTCTTTATTAGCGTTACGGTTCCTTAATTCCTTTCCACCGAATCGCCAAATGCCCGTGAAGCACAAGTGAGACAGGCTTTGTAATGGCAAATTTATTTTGGGCCTGGACTATTATTAAGAATCGACTACTATCTGACGAGATAAACCGAACCGAATAGTTAACCAGGAGATATGACTTAGTTCAATTACACAAGTTTTAGTTCAGTTTGAAATGTAGTTTTTATCCAATTTGTTGGTTTGTTACCAGCGTAATATGACGTACTCTACGTCACCCAGTACGACGTTTACAGTGCGTTGATGCGACAACTGCTACTTTTTTTTATAAGTTAATTAATGTTTTGGATGAAACTATTTTTATCAATTGCTATTCCCTGCAACGTAATTGGTTCTTTTAGATGATTTGGGACTCCCTAAGAAAAAGCATGATGTTAATGTTTAAATGCACCTTCTATTTCTAGTAACAAAGGGTTTCAGACTTACACATGACAGGTTAGCCTCAGTCATATTCTGATGAAACTTTCGTATTTTCCCCAAAAACATTTATACCTTTTTAAAACTATTTGTATCTTCCTTTTGTTTTACCGTTCGGTCGAAATCTTTTGTTTTACATATTTTAAAAAAAAATTATTTTGTTTTACTTGTTGCTGGTTCTTCATTTCCACTTGGTTATTTTTGCTTTGCTGTGAGTTTCCCTAGACTTTCTTCCTAGTAAGTGTTCCATCCTGAAGATAAAGCTTCAGTTTTTTATAAAAAAAAACTGTAAAAAGGTTGTAGTAAGTTCAAATCATGATTCAAACTTCGATCTAGAGTGATTTTCTTTACTTCTTGTTGGTTCATCATTTTCCCTTCATTATTTTTGTTTTGTTGTGAGCAAACAACAAACTTTACCTAGATTTTATCACATATTCTCCTAGTAAGTGTTCCAATATTCAAGTTCAAATTGTGTCTTGAAGATAAAAGCTTCAGTTTTTTTATTATATGAGAAAAGTTTTTAGTAAGTTCAAATCATGATTCAAACTTTCATATGTGCCTAGTTCAAAGAAGATAAAGACTATGTTAGAAGCTGGAAAAAGTTCTGAGCCTCAGCCAGCTACTGTAAGTAGATGAATAAAAATGGTTTGTGTTGTATTTGATTTTTGATTTTGTTAACATATCATTTTTATCGGTGTGTGTGTGTGTAATGTTTCAAGGTACTTGTTGACATCCCTAATAAACATCTCCATGTACTCAATGAAATTATCAAGCTCGTTGATCCTCAAATGCAACCGTTAGTCGCCGATGTTCTTAATTACGTGCCTAAAGAAATTCTGCTAGACATGATAAGATTTAAACCTGATTCTGAAATCAGAATTATCGAGTGTGTGAACAAAGTAAATGGAGATACCAGACGCGTGAGATATGCATCGTGGATGAAACGTCAGGTACTACATTTATCTTAACAAAGAGGTTTATAGCTAGTGGGTGAGATGATGGAAAAAAAATGTTAATTGTTGCAGCTCATCCCAGAGTTCTTGAAGGGGTTGACGTGGAAAGACATTATGGGAGAAGTGGTAGATCAAAAGGAACATGGTAAGATCTAAACATGTAAAATTATTCTTGTGCTTGCTTTAATTGGTGAGTAGTGATATAAAACCCCCCTTGGTTCTGTTTGCAGATGTGTGCTGGGCCATCGTGGTGGCTGAACTTATACGGGCTTTGAGACAGATTGATGGACGTGACGCAGACGTCAATATAAGATATTCAACACAGGAACTGATTGACTTTGTGGACCCTGTGCAACGAAGAGTGGAGCGCAAGGCTGAACACTATTGCTACCCCTTGAATCTCACCAAGGGTTTTGAGTATGTTATGAAGAATGGAATTCAGAGAGAAGAAGACAGGACCTTCAGTGGATGTCCTAGGGATGTTCCTGATTACACTCCATCGTCTCAGCTCGGATATATCAAAAACTTTGCAAGGCTCGGCACAATCAGCGAGGCCCTTATCCAGCTTAAAGAACATCCTATTGGAGCAAGTTTGGCCATTTTTCAGCCTGAGTACAGAAATATTGGGAAAAAGGTGAGAGTCATTTGTTTCCCACGTATAGTTTACTTATTATTGAATAGATATCTATTTTTAATATACTAACCTTAATGTGATTGTGGGTGCTAAAGATATACCGTGGACCTGTCAGTCAAAATTCTAAATTACGCTGTATGCATGCGATTTCTCTAATTGAGGTGGGCGAAGAAAACGGGGAGAAGTATGTTCTTGCGAGAACAAGCCATGGGAAGAAGTTCGGAGATGATGGCCACATAAAGATCTCACTGGAAGTTGTCATTCTCTACATACCCATACCTGGAGAAGATGTTGACGAGAACGCTAAGAAATATTTTAGCAAGCCAAGATCACTTGTTGGAAGGTTCAGCTACCCAGTGTTATTGACAGAGGCTGAGGAGGAGATCCAAAAGAAGATCCATCAAGACAAACAAGTTTCCTGCGATGAAATGGAGCTTTGAAGTATCTCTTGTTTTATTGGAATAACTATGATATTTGGAACAAGTCCAACTTATTTTGTCAAAGAGTTAAACATTCAACTTTTGTCCTAGTGGTATGGTTTATAATGGACGATTCTGAATTCTAATTCTGGTTTAATGATTTAAATTGCTTTGTAAGAAGATAGAAAAATATCACATTAGGCTTTGATTGACATGGCATTAACATAACAAGCATGCTCATTATTATTCAATCATGTTAGAAAATCATTTGTCAAATGCCAATGTTCTCTACATGTTTCTTTCCTCCACTGATCTCATATGAAATTTTTAGTACACCATTTACATTTACAAATTATAAATTTATGAAAAATATAATTATCTTATTTTATTTAATAATATCATAAAATTATGTATAAGTCCAAAAAAAAAAAAAAAAAAATTTTAAAAGAATTTATCATCAAAATCTTTTCAAAAATAATATTGTAAAATATTATTTTTTTCAAATAAAAAATTAATATATTCTAAACTAAAAAATAACTGTAAAATTTATTTTTAAAATAAAATTTATTTTTGGATATAAACACAGTTTTGATATTATTAAATAAAATAAAGAAAAATATATATTTTCTTAATTTTATATATTAATATACACTAGAAATATATTCAATAAATCATATATATATATATATTATTTAAAAATAAATATATAATCTATTTATACTAATTTTGATAATAATTTAAAATATTTTACTGCTATTTTTTTACCAATTATTTTATTAAATAGTTTAATTAAAATATACAACTTCTATAACATAACATGATGATTTTATAACATATTACTACTGTTTTATCATTAGTTCTGCCATTCGAAGCATATGATCAATGTACACAGAGGTTTTTTAAAATCACGACCAATGTCTTCTTTTAGCCTTGTTTTAGACTTGAAACCATTCAAATTTATGTGAAAGATCAAGGCCAAAATCATTCAACTATAGAAGTATTACTCTGGAGCTGGTGGTATTACCATTGAGATAATTCTCACTGACCCAAACGTAAGTTATATACGTGAAAAATATATTACATTACGTTAATTTATAGAGCAAAAAAATTAAGAGTATATTTTTAATTACATAATAATGTATATACATTAGTTGCTATAACAACATTTACATTTGTAATATCTATATTGTGAAAATGATTATCTCTCTTAAGCGATTTTACCGTCGATAAGGTGCTGGTTATTAGAAGGGGGGGGGGGGGGGGGTGCAAACATAAATAACTCTCAAACATTCAAACAAATTAAGTGGTAGCTTCAGATAAGATATCATCTCGAGTATTTAAACATGGCAAGATCAATTAAATACATAAAAGGAGCGTCTAGTTATCGATCCAACAGTTAACTTGAAAGCTCATGTGTTGTGGTCTTCCATCCGTGGTCCGCCTTATTATGCCTCTGCACTGGAGACCCCCACAGGCGGTGAAACTCATGTAGAAAGTTGCATTCTTAGACCTGAGCTTCTTACTCGACTCTACATCTTCCCTTGTTCGTACCACTATTTTCTTCATCTTCACCGGCAAATAAGCACTCTGCAACAACATCAAACAAAAACACACATTGTTAAAATGACAAGTGCACTCGCATTCTCTATGTTTAATTTGCTTTTGATCCTCACTCACAAGGTCAGTTTCCCACTTGGAGAACATTACAAGTTCAGCATATAGCTGAAGCCATTCGTTGTTATCTCGCATATCCGATTCCTTCACCTGCAATTGTACACCAGCAATTTAAAACCATGCTGCTAAACATACCAAAAGATAAAGACAAAAGTAACAAAACCTCATAGTATTGTAGCATATCACTTCCTGTAAGAGCATCATCCTGTAGCCAAGAGATATCATCTTTATAAAACTCGTCTACAGCATCGTGGTCCCACAGAGAAGTTTCTTTGCTGGTTCCTATAATTTTTTAAAAGAATCAAAATAACCATTAACACTCACATTCTAAAAAGATTCAGTCATAAAAGAATCAAAATAACCATTAACACTCACAAGCATTCTAAAAAAAAAAACCGAATTTACCTTTGATTCTGCAGACTTTAGTGATGAATCTCGAGGTCTCGTTGCTCTTAGTAGCAGCATCCCAGACACAGGTTTGGAAAGTAAGAGGTGAAGCATTGAAGGGATCCATAGCTTCAACAGTTATATAGTACATAGTAAATGAAGCAAATTCCTCGTTGGCTTTCTGTACACTCCTGAATTGTAAATTCGTCCCCTACACCACAAAAAAATTGAGTCTTTTTAAGTTTACCCCAAACAAAACCAAGAGAGTGTGAGACATTACAAACCTTATCAAAGTTGTAGGAATGGAGTCCCAACTTGCTCAAGAGTACAGTGGAAGGAGTGGATCCAGATTGGTCTAAGCTTCCATACACTGGGAAAAAGTCCACATCGAACCCCTACGCCCAAAAATTCAATTCAAAATCTTTGTGATGAACATTAAAAAAAAAACCCTAATCAAGGATGACCCAAAAGAGGGAAAAGGCGTAAAGGTTGGGAATTTACGCCGGACTCGACGACTTGTTTTCGATACTTCTCGCGTTCTACCGGATCGATCTCTTCCTCGTCGGAATCTGAAAACGTTGTAGGTAAAGTGTAGTCTATGATCGGTGGTGGTGGTGGTGGAGCTTCCAGCTTCCTCTTACGATGCGGAGGTTCGTCCAGCCACAGGTTGGCCTCATCCAACATAACATCGTATTCGAACATAGTTTCAGATTTCCTCAAACCCTAAAGATGATTGAAGAAGACACGAACAGAGAGAGATTTATTTATGTTTCGGGGAGGTTTTGTGATTTTTTTTTATATTTTCCTTTTCTTTTCACTCCCTATACTTTCATCTCTTCCTAAATAGGCCCCCCGTTCCTTTCTTTGTCGTCTGGGTTTTGGAGTTTTTTAAAATTTGAATTTCTCGAATCGGATTTATACATATTTGTCGAAAATCACCCAAAATTGGAAAACTGTTTAAAATAAAAATTGAAACTAGAATACTAACCACGTTAAAACGCGGATTATGTTTTGTTTTTTTTTCTATAGTTTTGAAAATAATAAAACAACAAGATTATTACAAATGTTAATAATTAAACTAAATACAGTATGGTATGTAATGTTGATAATGTGGGTTAACTTATATACGACTCTACATTTATTTTCGACAAATATGATATGTTGATAATTTGAACTTAATAAAACACTTTTTTTTTTTACTGTCACACGGTAAGTTTACTAAACAATTTGTTATGAAAAAAAAAACCAACGTAATTTATCTATTTTTCATTCTTCTAAAAACGTTTTTGGATATCTATAGAAAAATAAAATGTTAACAATACTTATAGGGTTTGATAACTAAAACAATACTATATTTTTTTAAAAAAAATTGAAAATTGTAAATTTTCACAAAACAGATTCGGGAGAATGTATTTCAGAAATAAAACTCAAACCTTAGTGTTAGTAAAAGCAAAAGAAAAATATGGTGTTAGCAAACTACTAAGTACTAACATTAACATTCCTCAAATGGAAATGATTTGGATCAAAAGATTTTCTTGCTACGAGGATCAAAAGATCATACACTGAATTTTTTTTTAATTTGACAAAATATTTATTGTAACTTCTCTGCTGGTTAGTACCATTTTAATTTGTTTTTTTTTCTTTAATAAAGTGTGTAAGAAAGGAGCACATGTGACATTGCCGCCATTTTTTTAAAAACTATTATCGTTTCATGGACAAATAATAAATGCATATACAATTTATACTCTCTCTGTTTCATATTAAGTGTTGTTGTAGAAAAAAAATTGTTACAAAATAAGTGTAATTTTGATTTTTATTACAAAATTTATTAATTTTATTATGCAATTTTTTTATTAGTTAAAATATTGTTAAATTTATGGATAATTTATGTTTTTATATAGAAAATATGTAAAATTAATTGTTTTCTTAAATCTAAAGTGATAATTATAATGAAAGAGAGAGAGAGAGAGAGTAATAGTTAAAACAATTGTGAATTATGATTTTCAAGTCCAAAGTTTGGCCTGGAATACATAAGTGGTCTATGTGACAAAATAAAAGTCCAACACAAATTCATTTGCATTATCAACATTATAAACTGAAAAAAAAATTGGTATGAATTTAACATTTCGACAAAAGAAAAACATCTAAATATTACATCCAGACATTATTCGTTATTATAATTAATATTTACATTCTTAATACTAAGTTTTTTGTTTTTAATTTTATAATATTATCTGAATATTTGTAGTTAAAAAGATCAAAATAACATATTTTCATTCTTAATAAAGCCATTTTTATCAAACTAGTTATTCTGTTACCAACTTATTATGACATATTCCGCGTCACCAGTGTGAAATGCGACAATTGCTTTTATCAGTTAATTAATGTTTTGTATGAATCTATTTTTTATGTTTTTGAATTGACTATTAGTGAATCTATTTTAACCAACTTACTGTCTTCATGAAATTAATTAACTGTTAGAAATAATTTTTTTCCCTGCAACTTTAGATTTTCTGTTTAACTTTCTATTACATTTGGCTCTAGTCTCCAATTAATATACGTATATTATATGTACAGATGCAATAATATTATTTATATATTTAATTTAAAGTTTACCGTAAAATTTGCGTGTTAAAGTTAAAGAGGAGCAATCAGCTTCTTATAGTATTTTGATTCGTACTCTATGTGTGAGATATGAGTTTGATAGAGCGGAGAGATTGTTTAATGAGTTATTTGAGAAGGAAGTGTTGTTAAGGACGGATGGATCCAAGCCTATTGCTGCAGCTTATAACCCAATGTTTGAGTATTTATGTGCCAACGGGAAAACGAGACAAGCTGAGAGAGTTTTCAGGCAGTTGATGAAAATAGGAGCGCAAGATCCACCTTCTTACAGGACTTTGATCATGGGACACTGCAGAGAAGGTAGTTTCAAAGGTGGTTACGAGTTGTTGGTTCTGATGCTGAGGAGGGAGTTTGTGCCTGATCTTGAAACCTATAAGTTGCTGATTGATGGGCTGTTGAAGACAGGTGACTCTTCTTGCAAAGAATGCTGAGAAGCTCTTATCTTCCCGTTGCAGCCACTTTCCATTTTCTACTTGCTGAGCTTGTTAAAAGAGGTTTTGCTAACGAGTGTTTTGAGTTGGTAAGGATAATGTTGGAGAAACGAATAAGACAGAACATTCGACTGATGTTGTCAGATTACTATTTAGCTGTGGTCTGAAGGACAAGGCGTTTGTTGTTGTTAGGTTGGTTTATGAGAACGGTTATTTAGTTAAGATGTACGAGTTGGTTGATTTCTTATGCGAGAATAGAAACCTAGTTGATTCAGCTCATAGGCTTGTCATGTTTTGTCTGGAGAATAATCAGATGGTAAATATCAGGACATGCAATAGAGTCACTGAAGGACTGTGTAAGCATAAGAGACACTCTAAAGCGTTTAGTTTTTTTAATGAATTGGTGGAAATAGGAAAGCACCAAGAGCTTAGCTGTCATCTAGTTTTGAGAAACGCCTTGGAGGCTGCTGGAAAGTTAAAAGAAGTTCGGTTTGTGTTGAAGAGGATGGCTATGTTTAGATGATTCATGATTGTTACCAACTTATTATGACGTATCACGTATTCTACGTCACCACTCAGTATGAAATTCGACGATTGCTTTTATCAGTTAATTTATGTTTTGGATGATTCTACTTTTATCAGCTTAGCCTTTTATCAGTAACAAGGGGGTTCAAAGTTAGATGATGTTAATGTTTCAATCAACTAATAACAGAGGGTTTCGAAGTTAGATGTGACAGGTTAGACTCAGTCATAATTTAATGAAATTTTCCTTATTTCCCCGAAATGCATTTATAACTTTATAAAAATATTTGTATCTTCATTTTGTAATATTTTTCTTTGAAAATATATTGAATAGTGTAATATTACGATTGAAAATAATTCTAAAATAGATTTTAATCCATTGATTGTATGTTTTGTATTACTATTTAGATATAAATAAACATTTGGCTAAAATATGTAAAAATGGATTCTAAGATAGATTTTTAATTTATTGATTGTATGTTTTGTATTACTATTTATAGATAATAAATATTTGGCAAAAATATGTAAAAAAATTAGGAAAACATTAGCAAAAATTTAATAAAAAAACGAAATAATAACAAGAAAAATAAAAAAAATGCCAAAAAACAGATACATAATATGTGTTGGAGAAGTTAATTTGATAATTACATACATAATATAACTTCACAAGTATTGTTATTATTATATATTCATCAGTTTTTACATCAAATTTATGTAAATTTTACCACTAATTATAAAAATATTTCAATTTAAAAATGATAGCTTTATTGTTTCTAATTATTATTCAAAATTTATAATATTATATATATAATATATATATTTTCATACAATATTTATAACCGCGAATTCGCGAAGAGACCTACTAACTAATTACTAAAAGTCATGCATGATGTTGTTTGGAATATTGTTTACCCTTCCCAAGAACAGTTGTTCTACAAAGATTACAGTCGACATTTTGACCCAAAAAAAAAAAAAAAGATTTCAGTCGACATGACTGCTACTAAGACCATGCACAAAGGGCTAAACGCTGAGACGCTATGGTTTTCATAACCAGGCCTTCAATGTAGTAGCACATAGGCCTTCAATGTAGTAGCACAGTGCTGAGCAGACAATCCCCTGCATGCATTTTATGGTAGACGTGTCAGTTCCAAATAATAAAATTTTATATGTATTTAAATGTCTGAAACTTACACTATATGTGACGGTAAGAAGTCTGCTATCCCAACCAATGCCTCATGCACCAGGATTTCCTCTCTCCGTGACTAAGGCCACAGCTGCTCCCTCTATTGTCCCCATCAAGCATATCCATGCTCTGAGGGAGAGCTCGATCGGGTAAGTTTTCAGCGTGAAAGCCTGAAAATCATTCAACTTATCATCATCAAAAACAATCATCAAAAACAATGTTAAAACCTGGATTTTTTTTGAGTTTTATCTTGGTAAAGTAAGTAAATCAATTACAATGGTTTTTGGGTGAAGAAAATAGAGAAAAAATTGTTCTTGCTAGAACAAGCCATAGGGATAAGTTCGGATATGATGGCTACATAAAAATCTCATTTAGAAATTGTCAATTGTCTATACCCACAACTTGAGAAGATGTTAACGTGAAAGTTAAGAAATATTTTAGAAGGCCAAGATCACTTCTCGGAAAGTTCAGCTATCCAAGGTTATTTACAAAGGCTGAGGAGAATATACAAAAGAAGATCCATCAAGCACGTTTACTGCGATGAAAGTATTGTTTGATTGGATAACTATGATATTCGAAACAAATCCCAACTTGTTTTACAAGAGAAACATTCACTTTTGTTAGTTGTATGGTTATTATAGACGATTCTAAATTCTGGTTTAATAAAGCTTTGTTAATTGGAATGGGTAAAGCAAAAATAATTATCAAACATGCAAACTAAATATGCATAATTAAGAGGTAGCTTCAGTTAATAAAACATATGTGTATCTCTTTACTTGTCGATCCAACAGTTAACTTGAATTACTAATAAAATGAAAAATTATGTTATCACCTCACTAATGTACCAAATAACATCGATGTTTATGCTGAACAAATTTAGAGAGAAATGAAATGAAAACTCAAACACAAGTACATGAATACTAATAAACATTAGTTTGATTAGTATTCCAAATTGAAAACGAATGTGCAAGGTGTAAACAATGCATAACAAAGTCTCAAAGATCAACACAGTTTCTAGTAACAAAATTGGCATAAAATGAAAAAAAAAAAAAAAAACATGATCCAACAAAAGATGATTACTTGGGGAATAAGTAACTGGATAAATATACAAAATAACATAGACCCCACTTCTCTCTATGAATATTCTTCTTTTCTGGAACAATGACCAAAAACAAAACTTTACCACCCTTACAGAATTCAAGTAGTCCAACTTCAAGACCAACAAACAGGTCGTCTTCATGACGCCCATTGATCAGCTGTTTCATACATATATAGATCATGTCCCCAAGTCTGGTGGCGAGTTTCATGCACCATTCATTGAGTTATCAGTGTGGACTCCATTGCTATCTATCTTCCCATTCACTTGAGCCCTTGGTCTCTGATCAAAGATAAAGAGCATTAAAGATCAAACCGTGTGGTTTG
Organism: Eruca vesicaria subsp. sativa; assembly: GCA_932364175.1. Classification (NCBI taxonomy): domain Eukaryota; kingdom Viridiplantae; phylum Streptophyta; class Magnoliopsida; order Brassicales; family Brassicaceae; genus Eruca; species Eruca vesicaria. The sequence goes on along the minus strand of CAKOAT010741820.1, from coordinate 1,103,550 downwards.
TTTCAGGTTGAGAATGAGAACAAAAAGAGGCTCAGGTTGCTTACCCAGTCAGCAGGATCAACACCGTTGCCATTCAACAGCTTGTGGTTCTCTTCTTTCGTTCTGTCCTTTGAGATTACAGGGAGCAACACCGTGGTCCGATCTGGTAACTCTGAAGTACATACATTTGAACAAAAAGATATGAGAAAAAACCAAGTCCCTGCCAAGATTAAGACAACAAGTGTTTCGTTTCTATGAAAGAAGGGTTGTCTGAGATCAAACCTGGCAATTTCTTGTCTAGACAGAATACCACCAAGTTCACAGTATACCATGCAACAACAACATCGACAGTGTAATGTTTACGGGAAGCAATGATCAAGAGGCTTTGCACGAAAGCAATGAGCCAACCAAACAGCTTTATGAACCTGAGAACATAGTATGAACAGAACAGTGATGCAGAGATGACATTTCAAAGTAGGTATTGCCTAAGGAGTTTATGAAGTTTTTTTTTACCTTTTAGTGCCGTACTTCTGGTAAGTAAGGACAAAGACTAGCGTGAAGATCATATGCGATGAGAAAATCAGGTCTCCACATCCGTACATCACCCCATGAGCTGATGAGATCACATGAGAAGATAAGCAAAACAATGAAAATGCATGTGGGGGAAAGGAAAAAAAAGATGTAGTAGACTCACGGTTAATCTCGAGAACCTCGAGAGGGTTTTTGGGCCATGGCATCCTGGCAACTTTAGAGCCCTGTAGCAAAAAGTGGAAAACACATAAGCTTAATCGATCAGAACACATGAGAACTTGTGCAACGTGTATAGAATGTCAGTTGCTTTATACCTCACGACAGTGATAGTTTGGGCCAGGAAGCTGAGTTGAATAGAATGTAATAACACGGAGAAACTGGCAGGCCTGTAAACAGAATCATGAGACAGAGTAATCTCATCAAGCCTGTAAAGAGAATCATGAGGCAGGGAGGGGCACTTACAACTAAGAATGCTAGAACTCTGCACCATATCAAGACGGTGTATATCTTTTTGCTTTTCAGGATGAATGGATGGAAAGTCCACTACAATTAAAAGCCAAAAATGAGTATCAATATCGTAATATATAATAATGTAATGAAAGAGGACCAAACTGTAGTATATTGAAGATCAAACTATGAATGTTGCAATACTCACCAGGAAAAACGAAACAAATACAGTAGTAAACACAGTCTCACTTATGTAGCTTCTCTCTTGACCAAGCTCCTATACAAATGCCAAAACCAAAGCTATAAGACATCTATTCTGAACATATATATATATAGCTGAGATGTGTGAGATCAAACCGGAAGAAGAAAGAAGCCAAGATCCTGGAGAGTAGGTCCTGGGCGATGAATATAATGAACTCCTTTAGCAGCTAAACCATGAATGTACTGCACACAACATATACCATTCACACACAAAGTGTCAAAACACCCCACAATAATAACACAAACACACAAAAACATAAGCTTTCTCTCAATCCTAAGACCACTGTTTCTCCTGGAAAAAAGGAAAGTTATGGGTTTTTAATTAAATAGAGAAAAAGCATAAACTCTCTCTCAAAAGTTACCATATGTATAAACAAAACCATTGTCATCATTAAAGCTTCAAAATCTAAATCTAACGAGAATCAAATTAAAATCTGAAAACAACAACAAAAAAGCTTTTTCGAATGTTCAAACCTGACAGATAATACCAGCGACAAGGTACTTCCAGTTCTCAGCGAGAAGACCGATCTCTGTCGTAATCTCCGAGCAAAATCTCTTCCACAGCTATTCACAAAATAAATAAATAAAAAACAACGAATCAGGCAATGAATTGGAATAACCCAGAAGCTGAATTAGAATATTATGATTATCAAACGACGAAACCTTGGAAGATTCGCGACGAATGTAAAGCGTCATCTCTCTCTTTTTATTCTTGTTTTCGTGTGACGATCAGTTCCATACTAGCTCACAACATCATTACCCAAATCCAAAGACTCAACCTTTTTTGTTTAAATTGTTAGTCTCGAGCTCCTGGCCGGAGAAAGGTTTGATTTTTATGCGAAACCCAGATTCCGATTTCAGGAAGAAAGGTCAACGATCTGTACGGTCAATCCAAGATCTGAGAACGAGAAAGAGAGATGGAAGAAAGATTAAAGCTTTTTTCGATGTGGAAGAAAAAAAAAGAGATTTTCCTTTAGCAGAATCTGAGACAAGGCAACCAAGTCCGAGATTGGTATTATAAAGGCAAAAGAGTTCAACACGGAGAAACGGTTGAATTGAAAAAAAAAAACAAAATAATAATACTATTCAACTTTTGAAAATTACAAAATTAAATTTATTTAAATTAGTCGGAAAAGACTAATAAAGAATATAAGATTTTTTTTTGTATTTTTGTGTGTGTTTTAATCTTATTGTCGAAATTTAAACATTTTCCGATATTAAAAAAAAAACATTTTCTGATATTTTTGATTAGCAACATTTATTTATGAATCTATCAGATTGCTTGGTGGGAACTAGTAACAAATGGTAACTATAGTACATTCCTATCAGAATTTGGTTGTATTTAGCTGTGATTTACTATTCATGTTAGATCAATTAAACTTCAATTAATACTTAAATTGATCTACAACAATTGTCAAGTTTTAGCTACCAGCTTGTATGATATCATTTATACTAATTAATACATGAAGAAACTTTAATTAAATGGATAACAATCGAGAACATAGATATTAATTAACTATACGTTTTATCTTTACTTTATTTATTGTTTGGATCTATTGATTCAAGTCAAGAACAGATTATTGCATGCTTGAACGTTTTCCCAATTGTTGGTTTAGTTTTAAAAAAACAAAAAAAATCACGTAACTAAAAATTATATTAAAGAAAAATGCGAAATTGTAAAAAAAAAAAATTGAACAAAAGAAAAGAATATGCAAGCAAACAAAAAGAGGCTAAAAAGACTGAATGAAGAAAAGTCATAAAAGTCTCCTTATGATATAAACAATATTGGAAGTCATCCCACCAAGAATGCCAAGTTTTGGTGCTCCAAATATCATAACTTGTTTCTAGAATTTTTTTTTTTTTTTGGTAAAATTTTTTTTTTTGATAACTCAGGTGTCCGGGGCTTATTTAGAGACCCGACTATCCCCCGAAGGGGTCCTGAAGGCCAAACGGAAACCATGTTAAATCCGCTGTGGCCGGGGCTCGAACTCGTGATGGCGGGCACCTCAGCCGAGGTTCCTTTACCACCAGACCACGAGGCCCGGTTAACTTGTTTCTAGAATTTTTTTTTTTTTTTTTTTTTTGGTAAAATTTTTTTTTTTTTGATAACTCAGGTGTCCGGGGCATAATGACGAGGTTTTAAAATATTTTGGACCACGAGGCCCGGTTAAACCTGGTAATGATTGTTAGAATTTTTTTTTTTTTTTTTTTTTTTTGATAACTTGTTTCTAGAATTGGTCGTTACTCCTAATATTTTGGTCAAATAATACACAAAAATATATACATTTTGTCATTATTGTTTTGTAGTCTTTTTACCCTCCTTCTGCTATTCTAAAAAGTAAAAACCTGGTAATGATTGTTAGAGTCATTCTGAAAGAATGATTCATGTGTCTTTACCCTATTTTTCTTCTCATAATGAATGATTCATGTGTGTTTTTTCACGCATGCATGAAGCTATTTCTAGAAAAAAAAATATTACTCAAAACACTTTTTAAAGGAGAATGGGAAACAACATCGAGCTATAGATTGTAGACGATTCCACCACTAATATTACTATATGCATTATGATAATTCTGGATAGGAAACTTCTATCGCCCAATATTAAAATTTTCAAAAGTCACAGAAAGAGATTTGCTCAATAAAACTAAAAAGTAGTCAATGGTCATGAGATGAAGAACCCACCAAGTCACCAACCGTTATTGACGCTTTATTTTAAAATTTCAAAGGTGATGTCTGGTGATTAGAGCTAGTAGTGGCCAATTTGAAACTTAATACAAAGTTGAATTAACATATAAAAAGACTTAATCCAAGGTTTAAATATTAATTCAGGATAACCACTACACGTGGTGGGATATGATTTGGAGGAGCATGTGGGTAAGTAGGGTAAAGCAGCGAAGTATGTCTGTCAAATGTGGTTTCCATCCTCACTCACATGCTCAGTTGAGTTGTCTCTCTATCCTCTATACCTCTTTATATTAGTATCATAAACCATATCTAACCCCAAACAAAGGATTAATAGTTTTTCACTTAACTGCTGAAGATGATTTTTTCGAAATTAATAGCTTAGTCCTTGTGTTGGTCTTACTCTCCTAGTCCTAGTGTCTTATGATGACTACTTTTTGCTAATTAAATGTCGTTTCCCACTAATTTCCATGTAAAATACACATCTTTATAAGAATTCCATGTTACTAATATAATTTTGTTAGGCTATGTAGATTAGTTGTAAAATATTTTTGTGTATGGTTAAGATATGGCTCAAATTACTTGATGATTTTTTTTTGTTGTTGACAGATCTAAAGATGTTTAAAATATAAAAATATATTTTCACTATATTTTGTACATTGCGAAAATTCTAAACAATTATGCCATATATAATTATTAAATACAGTTGTATATTAAAGCACAACCAAACATAGTCTAGCTCAGCCATTTCAGCCTCATGATTGCCACTAGACCCGACCTATTGGAGAAACCGGTGGGTTTGATACGTACTTCGTTGATGCTACTCTCTTCAATGTACCAGCTCTGTTCAAAACTGCTTCCTCCTCCTCCTCTTCACACCAGTTCTGATGACTACTTACTGCTAACGCAACAAAGAACGCTTCCATTAGAGAAACCGATGATACAAACTCAACCGAGTGGAATTCATGGTCGTGTGTCACCATTTTGAATACTGGCTCGTCTCTTTCCTGTGAGAATTCCAAGTGTTAGAAATGATTCACCTCTGATACTCAAAGATACTTGAACATAACAACTTACCTGATCATCAAATAGTTGAAAGCTTGAGGAGGTTTGAGACTTTGTATAGTGATCATTAGAGAGGACACGGAGTTTGCAACCAATGTCCCAACCACCACAGTCACATGAGCCACCAGCTTTCCACCGGTCAAGCAACGTAAGAGGGACGTTACAGTCTTTAGGAAGCGTGTGAGATCCACTAGGGAGTATAACAGTAGTTGTGTTCTGCTTTTGAAGTATGTTTCTTGTCTGAACAATAGCTGCAAGCTCTTCCTTTGTCTCAACACCGACCAAAACAGATTCTGATTTGTAGGTTTCTGAATCAAAGTTAGTCTTCACGTGACCGATGATTGTATGTACAAACGGATGATCGTTCTTGTGACGGCCTAACCAGTTTCCACTCTTGTTCTTTACTTCTTTGATGGAGTAAAATGTGTAAGACTTTCTCGAGGAATCTGAACTCTTCATGGTGGCCGCAAGAACATTGTTGTTGTTGTTGTCAACCACAAACTGATATAAACTGATACCTTTTCTCAAAGTGAATTGCAAAAGCGCGTGTGATCTTGAGCTGAACTGATTCTTCTTCTCCATGGTTAATGGGACATTCTTGTCAGTCTTTGGTTTCATTACATGACCTGAGTTGTTGAATGTCAAAGGACCTGATTTGGTTGAAGCATGAGATGTGCTTGACAATGCAAGACCAGAGGATGAGCTTTCTTTGGTACTGAAACTTCTACTCATCTGACTAAAACTGAAGCTAAACCGGCGGTTGGGAGGAGAAGCATGTCTTTCTTTCGTAGATGTCACAGACAAGTATGGTTTCTCTAAAGAGTTTTGGTTCATCTCCATTACCTTAACCGGACTTGAACATTGGCCTTGGACATCATCATGTCTTCCATCTAGCTCCAGTCTTTTAACAACCCCTGTTGCTAAATCTAGTTCCAATGAACCAGCATATGAAGAAGCATAGCTACAACACGCTCCTCCTTTGGTTCCCTCTGAATCAGTATCCTTCCGTTTCTCTAACTGTTTCCAATCTAAAACTCCAAAACTCAACGCCTTTCCACGTATATCTTCAGTTCTTCGGAGATACCTTGGCGGATCCAACATATCACGCTTCACAAACTCATCCTTGCCTCGATGCTCCAAGGCTCTACGTGAATGAGACGAAGGATATCTATCCTCATGAACCTTAGAGGCTCTTTGTTGTCTCATTATAGTGAGATATAATCACCTATGTTTCTTCATCCACCTTTAGACTATAACTCTGCAATAATAAGACAAAGAACATGAGAAACGGTACTGTAACCACTAGAGACACAAACAAAATTGAGTTGAATTGGATGAAACACAATTTGATACTTTAAACTCAAATCTTAGCAAGCTCAACAGTATGGGGAACGATTGTGAATAGTTCTTGGAAGAAATCACTCACACGGAAAGAATTGTTCGGAGATCTAAGTAAAAACCTTGGAGAATCTCAAGAATTTTTGGTTACTAATTGATCATCAAAGTGTGAATGCAAACGAAACTCACACTTTCCCTTTTCATTTTTTTTTTCACTCCGACCAAACAAGAGCTAAGTAAAGAGACAAAAAAGTGGAAACTAGGGACCCACTAACCAAGAAAAAAATCAGGCGGATCGGAGATAGTCGGTGAAGGAGTTGCGAGAAGAAAGAAGATAAGTGAGAGAGGTGGCGCGAAATCAAGAGGCGGATGACGAAGGAAGACAGGAGGAGAATATTAGATTCGGACAGAAGTACTTAAAATACCGCCACTGAAGTGCAAACAGATTCTCTGTCTGATCCCATAGTTTCAGTTACTTTCATTAATGTGATTATTTGGTTCCATATCTCTTTTGGATATTCGTCATTTACCGTGGCTATGCGGTTAACTTTTCGGTTAAATATTCAATTTGCGCTAATTACCCAAAATATATATCGATAAAAACAGTTTTTTCCTTTTTATATTTTCTGTTCATTGTTTTCTTAACTAATCTAAATTATTTTATTGATTAAGTTTTAGATAGAAAGACTATTTCTGACTTTATCTGATTTGCTCATTTACATCAAAAAATAGTACATCCACTCTAGTTTCTTTTGCGTAAAATTCAACACATACATTGAAAAGCATAGAAATATAAACTATATTATATATATGTATATATATATATATATATGAGAGCACTGAACATGGTTTAACTAAGCCGAATAATGTGTTTGATTTTCTTTTTCTTGTTACATTTTTAATCAAAATAGTAGTGAATATTATCTATCTTAGTTGAATATTTTGAGATCTTGTAAACGTGGTGAAATCTATCTATCGGATTTTATCTCACATTTGGGTGGTCCAAAGGTGGTGTCGCATGAGGTGATGATTTCATCTTATGCAAACAGGAGGAGGTATATGGTCCAGCTCAAGTTTCGTGTTGTTTTGGTTTTGGCTATCTACGGTCTACTTTTTGGTGTTCTGATTTACTGAAAAGCACTGTTTTAGCATCAGACTGCGTGCGTTGCCAGGGTCTTGAAACAGTAGAGCACTGCTTCTTTACTTGCCCATTAGCTCATGCAGTTCACCTAGCTGCGGACATGCCGATTCACAACATTGTGAGCAGTTTCAGGAGACAGGTCTGTCTCCCCCCTTCAGGGATATCCTGCAATGTCTTACCTTGGATTCTCTGGACTATCTGGACATCACGTAACACAGTCATCTTCGAAAATCGATCCATCTCTGCAGAAGATACAGCGATTAAAGGTTTAAGATTAGCACAGGAATGGTCAAAGTCTCAAGTGAAATCAAAGGTTCAGGCTCCATTTGCTACAAACCTGCACCGTAGGCCTCGACAGGAGGGGGAGAGGGAGCAAGCCGACGACTGTATTATTTGTACGACGGATGCAGCGTGGGCGAAGGACAGTAGGAGAGCAGGTTTTGGATGGATCTTCTCTGGACATCAGCTAAGCTTACCAATCCATGGATCGGGAACTAGATGTGATATAGGTTCCCCCCTCATTGCAGAAGCCTTTGCACTGCGTTCTGCCATTCGCGAGGCGTTGGTTCTTGGTTTCCCAAAACTCCGAGTCTTCTCCGACAATTCAACGCTCATCAGAGCAATCTCTAGCAACAACCAGTCAAAAGAAATCATCGGTATCGTCTCCGACATCCGTTCGATCTCCTCTGGCTTTGCATCTATCGAATTTTCTTTTTTCCCTAGATCGCAAAATCTAGTTGCCGATAACATTGCTAAACAGGCCCTCCTGGGCTGGGTTTCTCCTTCTATGTAATGTACTCTGGAGTTGGGCCATCGTTTTGGGCCTTGCTTCTTTCTTTATTTTCTAATGAATTCAGTGACAAAAAAAAAAGCTGAAGATTAAAAAAAAAAGGTTAGCTAGGCAATTCATTCCAACTGATCATTGATCTTTTTCTTTTGTAGATCTTAGATCTATATTCAAAACCATTTGTTCAAATATATACGCTTTACATCAATCAAAGGGAATTAAAAATGTATAAAAAGAAAAGGTGTGGTTCTTAAAGAGATAGTTCACTCATCACTGAAGTGTAAAGTTGATTTTAGTAGAGTTGAAATGTTGATCTTGTTGGCTATCCATATAAACAAAGTTACAAGATGGAATAGAGAGTGAACTGCCGTAGATTGAGTCGTTTTGGTAAATGATTTAAATATGCAAGATATCTAAGGAAATATACAATATTCAATTATTCAATATGTGGGGTTTTCTTCTTTTCTATTCGAAATGTAGGCCTCTCACATTGTAAAAAAGAAAAGAGAAAAGACAGCAAACGTTGCTCTCGTTTTCTTCTTTTTATTCTCCTGTATTTTTAATTTGAATAAAGTAAAAGTCAGAGACATATCGTGTTTCTGTCTCCATTTTCCAAAATGAAGAATATACAAGTAGAATAACATAACCCATAAGACTATAATCTTAGGCAGGCTTGCCAAAACAAAACTCATGTCAAAGGATTTGCTCACTTATCACTTACCCTATAATTCTAACGAGATAAATAATTAAATCTTATAACAACTTAGCAATGAGACGTAAACAGCACAAAAAACATAAAAACCAAGGAAAAACCGAGACATAGAAGTAGTCTAGATAGTTCAACTAAGAGCTAGTGAAGATTGCATCGCGGCCTCAACCGTTACCACCATGATCTCCACCTCCTCCACCCCGCCTTCAGTATCCCCACCATTGCTATCATCTCCACCATCACCTCCGCCTTCAATATCCCCATCATTGCTATCATCTCCATGATCACCTTCTCCTGTAACGACACCATCATCAGGAGTCACACCTCCTTTGCGCCAAAAACCGGTAAGAATCCACAAAACAAATATAACAACAAGTAGGGTTACCACGACGATTTCCCCAACATCCATGTTACACACTTACACAACACACATTGAGGCTTGAGACTGAGGGTAATGAATTGAAATCTTTAGGTTAACTAGTAAGACTCGGTAGTATATATTATTTTTTGTTTTCCAGTAAACAAATAACGTATTTTGTTTGAATTGACTTAGATTTTTAGTATTTATATGTTAATCATAGAAACTTTTAGTTAGGGATAAAAAGGTTAATGAAATGCAACATGTAAAACTCTGACGCCAAAAGAGTAGAGTTTTTGTTTGACTAAGGGATTTCAAATTTATAAAAAGGTTACAAGATAAGACTCAAGAGCCTTAATTATAGCAAAATAAACCTTGCATGAAACAATCTTCATAAAAATTTAAGTCTCATACCTAAGAAACAAGTAAAGCAAAGACTAGAAGAACCAGTAATACAATGAAAAACAGAAACTGGTGGTAAGAGCCAGTTTTCATATAACTTCACCATTGATCAGTAGTTAAGTACCATTGAAATCCAAAGTAAATGAGGTTACTGGTAATTAAATTTATAGAGTTTGTTGAAAGATTTTGCAAAGATATTTAAATGCTTTCTAAAATTTTATATAAAAATATTATATTATAATGATCTTAACAATTTCATGAATATATGCAAAGTTTTGTTTTATAAGTTAAATGGTTTAAAATTCAAAATTTAGTAACACTAAATTTTAGTAGAACCACACCTCTAGATTTTGGTAAGAATGTCAAATCTATAAAACTAATAATAGAATCTTAAAATCTTAAAAATCATCCAAATCCAGTTTCCAGTAACACCCCAGTTTCCCAAAGTCAGTGAACGAAAAATAATAAGAAGCGAACCGACCCAACCAAAATTTTCGATTTCTATCCGGTTTTAATAATACAAACCGATCTCACTGACTTTCCAAAATGATTTCGGTTCTATTCAGACCTAACCCGAACTATGCCGCATATTCCCGGTATCTCCGTATCTAAGACGTTTGACCAAAATACCCTCCTCCTTCTCCAAGCAAGTTTTAGGGTTTCTCCTAAGACTTTTCCTTTTCCCCCTTTTCTCCCATGTCGATCTCTCCAATCTCAATCCCCTCCAATTCACGTGACCTGCCCTTCCAAATCCACCAATCCAACAGCGATGAATATTGATGCCAGAGTCTCCGTGGCGGCGGTGGACGGAGCACAGAGTGCTCTCAATTCCGCCACCGCCGTGCGTACCACCGTCGTAGAGGCCGGAGCCTTAACTTTAACACAGAAACAGCCGCCGCAGCCTCGATTCGGAACCGTTGAGAATCTCCTCGCCGGAGGTATCGCCGGCGCTTTCAGCAAGACGTGTACTGCTCCTCTAGCTCGCCTCACTATATTGTTTCAGGTCTTTGTTTGAGATAAAGTTTCTCTCTTTCCGCTTTGTTTCTTATCAAAGAGTAATGGGTTGTTTGAGCTTTGTTGTCTTTAAGCTTTTTGTTGTCTCTTTTTTTCAGCTGCAAGGAATGCAAACAGAAGCTGCTGTGTTGAGTAAGCCGAGTTTGTGGCGTGAGGCTTCTCGTATTGTTAATGAGGAAGGAGTTCGAGCTTTTTGGAAAGGGAATATGGTTACTGTAGCTCACAGGCTTCCTTATTCGGCTTTGAACTTCTATGCTTATGAGAAGTATAATAAAGTGAGTTTGTGTTTAATGTCTTTTTGGATTGGTTTGTCATTACTTACACAATGCTGTTTTGGTTTTGTAGTTTTTCTATTCGAATCCGATCATACAGAGTTATTTAGGGAGTGGGAATAGCAGCCCGTGTGTGCACTTTGTTAGTGGTGGCTTGGCTGGGATAACAGCTGCTTCAGCTACTTATCCTCTTGATCTTGTTAGGACACGTCTTGCTGCACAGGTTTTGGAAACTTTATTCTTATCTTGATCTGAGTTGTGTCTCTTTGTCTGTCCGTGGTCTGAATGCGTTACGCGTTTGTTCCTTTTTCAGAGAAGTACAATGTATTACCAGGGTATTGGGCATGCTTTCCGTACCATATGCAGAGAAGAGGGGTTTTTGGGTTTGTATAAAGGACTTGGTGCCACTATGTTGGTACGTTTTGTTTGCTTTCCTTTGTTCTCTTGTGTCATATGCTAAGTGTGTTTGATTGTTAACTGCTTCTTGGTACGTTTTTTTTTTTTTTTTTTAATTCAGGGTGTTGGGCCAACCCTTGCAATCAACTTTGCTTCGTATGAGTCTTTGAAATCATTTTGGATATCTCATAGGTAAAAAAAAAACTCATCTTCAATTAGTTTTTTGTGTTCCTCCGGATGCTAACTCGTTATATATATCTGACTGTTTACTTCAGGCCAAATGATTCACCATTGATTATTAGTCTAGGTTGTGGAAGTCTAGCTGGAGTTGCTTCTTCAACAGGTTTGTTATTCGATTCTGACCTTCTCTCTATCTACAAAACACTAAACCACCAATGATATCAGCTTTGTTCCTAGAAACATATACTTGCAACTTACTATATGCACATTAGTTGACTAATTTTCCATGCTTGTAATGTTGTAGCTACGTTCCCATTGGATCTTGTGAGAAGAAGAAAGCAAGTAGAAGGAGCTGGTGGAAGAGCGAAAGTGTACAACACAGGACTTTTCGGAACATTCAAACACATATTCAAATCGGAAGGCATCAGAGGGTTGTACAGAGGATTATTGCCTGAATATTACAAAGTGGTACCAGGCGTTGGTATCACCTTCATGGTATACGAGAGTTTGAAAACCCTCTTATGTCCTCCTCCCCCTTAGAGAAGTCTTAGTATCTTACCTGCTTTATTAGGAGAAGAAAGATATTTGTTCAAAAAAAAAAAAAGGAGAAGAAAGATAACATCATTTTTGTTTCCTCTGCCCCATCTTATCAACCCCCGTTTGGTAGTAAATTTTACTCTTCTTACTACTGCCGTGGAGTGTGTATAAGCTTGAGTTGCATTTGGGTGTTTGTTAACATTCAAATGCATCATCCTTTACACTGTCTTTCCCACGCGAGCAATCTCCTGACAGTTTTGTATTGTTCTTGTCTGTTTCTTTAATTTAAAATATTTCACACTTTATATACACAGTAAGTTTTGTTTTTTGCTATATGCTACGATTTGTATTTGTAACAATAACAAGATTGCTTCGAGAAATTAATTTTACTAAACGAAACCTTGAAAGTTTGTTTACCATTACACTCAAGAACATCTTGAAAATTTGTCAATCTCCCTAACAAAAAGATGTTAAAACACTCAACAACTCAAATCCACTTAGAAATGTCTCACTAAGAACTCAAAAACACTAAGATCTCTAAAGTCTAAACCTATCTTTGATGAAAAGCATTCATAATTAATACCACAAGAAGGTAAACTAGGCAGAGGTTCTGAGCAAGAAGATACTGAGTTCTTGAGCCGAGTTAGCATCCGGGTTAATGAGATGAAACGACTCCGAGTCAGAGCTACCAACAACATGCTCATAGTTAGCCCTCATATACATAACCTCATCAAGATCCGCTTCACCCGACCCGGAACCAGACGGCAACACCCCCGCACCAACAGTCATCGACTCCAACTTCTTCAACACCCCTCTCGTCTCCTCATTAGCGCTCCTCCTCACAGCAAACCCTAACTTCCTCCCGTTGCAAAACATAGTCCAAACGGGAACAGATCTCAGGAGACAAGACTTCAACTCGGGTCGGGTCGGACACTCCAGAGCCACGCGAACAAGACCCGAACCCATCTCGTGAACTAGCTGGCTCGTCGCGATGGAGAGCTCGAGGAGGAGGAGAGGTTTCACGGAGAGACGGTCGTGCTGGACACAGAACCAGACGTGTCCCTTTCTTTTGCCGTAAAGCGTGCCGATCACCATGGTCTTGGAGGGTCTCGCCGGCTGCGTGACGGCGGGGAGGTAGTCGGAGTCGGAGTCAGCGGCGGAGAAGAAGGATGTGGCCTCGGAGGAAGAGGCGGAGGAAGATGCGGAGTCTTGGACGTCGATGTCGTCTCTGAGGGAAGTGCTGAGACGTTTCTTGGAGACTGGTCCGGTGGATGGCGACGCGGTGGTGGTGGGATTCGGAGGAGGTGAGACGCATGGGAGGAGGTAACGACGGAGAACGTCGAGTTTCGTCATTCTTCTTTCTTCTCTCTCTTGAAAAGGGTCAAAGAGAGCTTTCAGAGTTGTGCAGAGATAAGTCTCTGTTTCTTTGTTTTGTGCTTTTTATAAAGAAAGGCGGGAGACAAGATAATATCCGTTGTGGCTTTGACTGGTTTGACTGTGATTCCACGTGGATTTTTGTTTAGTTGCCACGTGGAAAGTGAGGAAAAGATTCTATTACGATGATGATACGAAAGCTTTATTGGGTAGGAATGGGCTTTCTCGTTGGCACATTTAAACCCAATATTTAATAACGTGAATTCAATTTTTGTTTTATTGCTATGAGTTTTAAACCGTACTGTTGTTGTCTGCACCACTTCATTCACTGCTTAACGTTCGAAATTGATAGTAAAGGAGTTGTGTGTTGTGTGGATTTCAAGAAAATTGGTCACTAATGTTTGTGTTTCACTTTGAAAAGGACAATATAATTGATTAAATAACATAATTTAATATGAAAATTACTAAAAACAATTCAGATAATTAAAAAAACGAGAAAGCACATTCATTAGTATGGGAGAGATTCTTTAGTGACAATGAGTGATGATAGCATAAACAATGTGTTGAGTTTCAAATTTCGGTCTTGATAGTATTGCCGGCTATGATATTCATTGTGGGTTTCGAATATCTTTGATCAAAACTATGTAAACTATTATTGTATTTCAAAAATAATTTAAGATTTGTTTAATACTTTGAGAAAATAAAATATAACAACAAAATAAAATCCTAAACTAATATATATAAAGAACCGATAATAGAAAAAAATTAAATAAGTTTGAATCAATTTTCATTTTTTTCCGTTTGTTATTAATATTGTCTAAAACAATAACAGTACTTCTTTGTATTTTATTTGACCGTATTTATTATGTTTGTGTATCATAAAAGCACAACAAACCAGATGTCACAACATTAGACAAAGTGAAAAAGAAAACCACTTTATTCTCATAGAGAAAATGACTAAAATATAAATAAAAAGTTTTTATCACAAATATAAACTTTAATAATTAAAATGATCAAAATAACACTTAAATGTTTTATTAAATATATATTTATACCTTTTGGTTATTAATCATAGACTTTTTTGTTTAGAGTTAAGGAGTGGAATTTTAGGATATGATTTTGAATTTAAAAAAAATTAAAAAAACTTAAAATTTTCAAAATAAAAAATGCTATTTTGGTCATTTTAATTTTTGAGGTCTATTTTTATGATAAAAACTTAAAAGATGGTTATTTGAGAGAATTGTCCTTATTCATATTGCAATAAATAATGCATATATTCATATATAGTCCAACAACATAGATTATTAAGGTATACATAGATCACATTTCTCCTCTACAAAGGTAAGTGAAAACATTTATTTTAAAATCTCAAGAACATGTCATCTTTTTGATCTTAAAAGATCCAAACCGAGGTTGACTCTTCATGGAACAATGTAACCTGTAAAACCACATAAAGACATTTAAAAGGTAAGTCAAGAAGTTCATATATTATCATTACTTTACTTATGACTTTATGAGGTTTAGAAGAATCGAATCCATACGTCCACATCGCTTGCCAGCTGGGCGGTTGCGGATGTTACAACGTTTGGGAATAGCGATTGCGATTCCAGGGTTGATACCAGCGTTCTTGGCCAAAGGAGAGAGCATGACAGCACAAAGACAACGAGGGTTGGTTCTAATGAGAGCACCTACTTTGGCACAGCAAACAGGTGGAACCTTACCCCTCGGGTTCTTTGTTGCAGCTAAACACGGGCTTAGGCTAGCCGCGGCTTGACCAATGGGCATGCGACCACACTCACCAGCTGCTTCGATGGAAGCCAATGTGATTAGAAGACTCATCAAAGCCACTGCAATGAACTTACAACACTTCATTCTTCTATCTTGTTTTGTTTTGTTTGTTGTAAACTTGGTGTGTTGATGATTCTTATATATAGTAAGATGTTTAGTGGGGTGGTTGTGTTTTAGTGACGTGTAACGTTTATAATGGATCTTTAAACCCTTTCCCATTATGTAATCATTTGTTTCTTTGATTTAGATTTCACCATCTGTTTTGTGTCTAAGTCGTTTGTCTCTTGCGTCTTTGGATTTGCCTCTCTTTTCTTCCCCCCTTCATTAATGATGTTTTCCACCATCTTGCTCTCTCTAGAAACATTTCACTTTAATCTATAGAACATGTTACAACACTCATCACCACTGATCAAAATACAAAATACAAAAGAATAAGAATACATGTGATTTTGATGTACAAATACATACATATTTGTCTTTTAGGACTGCAGATGTTTTAACACTTGAGCTTCTATAGAACATGTATATACACTAATTGATTGGTCTATTATTTAGACTTGAATTGTTTAATCAAAACTTACTCCACCGAGCTTTCCAAGATCAAGGGCAGCTTCAAATATCGTCTACATTGCATCAGGCACCATTGTATTTCCTACAACCATGTAGATGAAAAGCTTTTTCAAGATCATGAATACCACAAGAACAGAGCATACGTGTTTTCTCTTTTAGAAAGAGAAAAAAAAAAACAGGTTCGATTCTCTTGGCAAGTTCTTCAGCAAAAACATTTTTTCAGAGAACTGATTCTTGTCAGGCAGTTAGTTGATGACTGTCACGAATAACCTGTAAACCAGCCGCTGATACATTAAAAAGAGCAGTTCAAGATTAAGAACATGATGATGGGTCTAAGTTATAAGCCTTCAATTCTGATTTTACGGTTCAAAAAAAAAAAAGATTAAGAACATGACTCTTAATCAACAAAAAGAAAGAAACAGGGAGAGTAACATGCCCTAGAGTTCACCTAACTGAGGCATGAAATGCTTAGCAGTAGGTAGCTTCAGAGACACATCCATGACTCTGGATTTTCACAGACAAGACAAAATCACCTCCTTTGTAATACTCTAACACCGTACCAAATGTACTTTCCTAAGAGACTTACATCAATAGACATTCAACAAGCGTCAAGCTCAATTCAGAAACAGAGTAACGGCAAAAAAAAAAAACATAACCTTTAAGCTGAAAGGATTGAACTTTGGATGTGTAACCTCGATCACGGCGAGCAAAATGAGACTATCCTGAGCTTCTTGTGTTGTATTGTAACCCATAAAAATCAAAAAAGACACAGCATTTTAATTATATATTATATATATAATATAATTAATTTATATTTATCTTCATATATGTACATTTATAAGGTGTCTTAAAATTTATTATTTTGTTATTTTATTGAATTGTATTATATTTTGCAATGTTCCCTTTCAAAGGGGAGGACGTAGGTGAAGACATACAGGGACACTAAAGACAGTATAGGCCTAAAATGTGGTGACGAGGCCCAAGCCAAGTCAACAGAGCTCAAGCCCATAATGTCTCCTTCTGCAACGGTCAAGAGGAGTATTGCAGAAACGACAAAAGCTTCAACAAAGTGTGCTCATGGTACGGCTCACACAACTCACACGGCAATGACGACAAATAGATTTACACCTCTTAGGTCATGCGCTGTCGTTTGTTAACTTGAGTGGCTCCTAGGTTAAATGTCGTGTATATAAACCCATCTTAAGGGAACTTTGTAAGCAGCCGAAATAATAAGAAAGTTTATGTTTTGAGCTCTTCTTCTCTGTTCTTCAGACACGTGCCCCAGTCTCTTTTTAATTTTTCTTTCATAATTTATTCAATTCATGCAATGCTCCTCTAATCCTACAACTAACTATGATGAAATAAATTTATGTGCCCTCGTCTAATGGACTCCTACGTCGGCCACTGCTTTCAAAACTATTTTTTATTAGTTTATTATATTTATGGACCACTAAATTGTAGAGTGTTTATATACTGACGAAAGTGTTATTCTATATACACATACTTTTGTCAAATATATACGCATTTTATCTGAGGTTTGAATATATATATTTATATTTCTTAGTAAAAATGTTGGTGATTACGTGCGTGCACATTTCTTCTCATGTTCAAGACTGTGTGCCGACGATTGAACATATAAACCAATTGGAATTTAAGTCCAGCTGACCCTGTCAAACCGTCATGCATTTATTTTTCAAAGCTAGAACGCAAGCAAGCAACTTCTTCTTCTCAAGTTTTACCCGTAATGAAAGACCATTGACTATAGAATAATCAAAGTCTAAGTCTGTATAAACTTAAACACGTTATCTGTCCGCAGCAAACAAACTATATATATACACATGTCTAGGATAATTATATGCGCCGATTTTGCTTAGGATGGAGACGTTTGTAATTGTCATCATAGCTTTCGCTTCTATTTTTGCTGTTTTTATATTTCTTGTGGTTTTGACTGGATGTGGAGGTGGTGGCGACGGAGGTGGAGGTGGAGGTGGAGGTGGAGGTGGAGGAGGAGAAGGAGGTGATGGGGGAGGAGAGGATGGCGGCGGCGGGGATGTGGAGCTGGGTAATGGAGGTGGCTTTGGAGGAGATGGAGGTTTAACAGGTGGTTCTGATTTTGGTGGCCATGGAGGGTTTTGGAGTCATGGGGGCGGAGGTGATGGAGGTTTTGGCGGTGGAGGTGGTGGTGGTGGAGGTTTAGGAGGCGGCGGCGGTGGTGATGGAGGTGGGGGTGGTGGCGGAGGTGGAGGTGGAGGTGGAGGAGGTTGCTGAGCTTGTGTTAGTTTCCTATCTATTTTCAAAAGTTGATGTAAGTAAAATTGCTATTGCTTTTTTTTTTTTTTTCTGGACAAAGTAAAATTGCTATTGCTAAGCATACAAAATTTAGTAGTGTGTAATAGATTTTTTGATTATTTATGTATATATATTACAATTATTTGTAGTTCTTGTGACGTCAGTTTGATGTCTTATTTAACAACATAGCTATATACAAGTTCTTTTTGCAAACAAAGATAATTAGAAACTATTAAACTTATCTTTCCCTCTATATTTTCCATGATTATTGATAACCAAAGTTAATCACAGTCTAATCTTGTTGATGAACTGCTGAGGAACTTCAGCGCAAGCGTGCATCAGTGAAAATACAATGACCATATACATCGATGTAAGAATGAGAAATGAAACATCAATTTTTACATGTGAGAGTCATTTAATATAATAGTAAGGAAAAAAATTATAATAGTAAGAAGTATAGCCAAATGATCCTTATCTCTACAAGTTAAAATACTCTTCTCATGTTTGGATTTGGTCAAAACCGTCTGAGTATGTTTGTTTAATTTGAACGTAAAACCCATTCATTAGAATTCAAGCCAGTCGACCGAGTCAATGCATCTAAATCCTTACTAGACATATAAAAATATATATAACACTACTTGTAATCATTATACATAGTTTTAGTAAGAGATTGATCATAGTTAGCAATTTGGCATCAACAACTTCGGGCATTTAATACATATATGAACCTTTCAAGTTTCAATACGTAAAACATGTCAAACATTTTAATAATAGAGAGCGACTTTGAACATGTCAACCATATTAATAATAGAGCTTAGCCGCACGTAATCTGAACCTTTCAATACGTAAGCGTATGAAGAATGATCATAAAAGTCAAAGTTAGCTCATCTTTTTGAAATATGAATATACTGGATGGTAATGCTCGTTAGCCTCGTTTCATAATTTCCAACTAGCGAATAATACGGTCATAAGACCACCGGTTTGGCCGGCAAATCTCCCGGAAAATTAAAAAAAAAACAGACTCTATATTCTGTTTAAAAACAGAGCAAGGAGAAGATAGGTGGAGAGGATGAAGTGTTCATTGGAGACACTCGAGCTGCCATTGCCCCTGCTACAAAAAAAAAACATCATGGATAAATAAAACCTGGCGATATATTTTGAGTTCCGTTCCAAAAACATCATGGATGAATAATCCGGTTCATGTATGAGCCTAGCCAAAATAAAATCTAACACCATCTATCTGAGTAAAATTTGCAACCAAAACTTGCTCTAAACAAATTTTACTATCATCTAGGGATGAACCCACTACCTTTGCTTGGTCATAATCGTTCCTCAGCTGCACACGTAGCTTACGTATCAGCCTGTATGTTTATGCATTCTCAGTGTTCAGTTGCAGAGTGAGGAGATATATATCTAGCTTCCATAGGAAGGAGTTGGATTCAAGGAAAGACTGGATGCTGACTATCATATTTTCCTGATAGGCCACCTGAAAAAGTATTAACAGCAACACAAGATCAAAGGAGGAACTGAGATTAGGATATTATGTTTTGCAAATTTACCATCCTATCTAGAGTCTGGCTGATGTTCTGCAAATTCTGTAGGATATTATGCCCCATTTCACTCTCGTTGAACACATTATCTTTCAGCCAGTCTTTAAAGTTCGTGATCTTGTCGTCAAAACACTTGTCCAATACTCTGATCTGCAACAACACAACACAACCCAACAGTTATATATTGTATCTAAAACAAACTCTGCTTATCAGACTGATCTGCAACATTACTGTGTATTTTTTCTGAATGTGACTTCTCTTTTTGTATAATATTCAATATTTTTTTCTGCTCAGAACACAGTTTACAGTTTAGTTATATTTTATCTAAAACAATCATTGCTTCAAGTATGTTCACCATATCATTCTCTGACTGTGATTCTAGAATGTCTAGCAATTTGCTCTCGTTCAACACATTGTCTTTCAACTTCATGGTCTTGAGCGCATTCGGCAGCATAACGCTCATAACCCTTTAAAGCGATCTTATCCCCTACAAAACTGGTAATCTTGTCATATAGATGCTTTATTTCTGCATTGCGAAAAATCTTCTTTTCAACATCTTCCATTTCCTTTATAGTAAAGAAACGGTTTAAGTACCCTCTCAAACGACCACAAAGTGCTTCAGAAGCTGAGTCAGGCAGCTCAGGAAAATGCAATTACAGTACAAAATCTGACGCCTTCTCAGCATCGTTCTTCATTGTGATATTTATCTAACAAAACAGATTATTACATTGATAATCAGCACTAAACATCAATAATCATCATCATTACACATCTGATTATTACATTGATAATCAGCACATAGAACAATTCAAATCAACGAGCATGTCTATAATCAGCGGTTATAGAGAGTATTATCGATTCTATAAAACAATTCAAATCAACCAGCATCCATTACACATCTATCGATTACACATAGTAGAATATATTCCATAGAACAATTCAAATCAACGAGCATATTACACTAATCATCGGTTACATAGAGTATAATCGATTTCTTAGAACCATTCAAATCAACGAGCATCTATTACACATAGTATAATCGATTCCAGAGAACAATTCAAATCAACGAGCATAATCATCTATTCAAAATACGAACATGCTTACATTAGGATCGTAAGATCTATAATCGATTATCACTATCTGCTTACCTTTTATAAAGCAAAACCATATTCACCTCAAAGAAAAGGATACACGTCAGTTCAAAAAAAAGAAAAGGATACACGTTAGTGTGTATAGCATGTATATAATATATGGATTACTATATAACTACTGCTGATTCACAAGAATATATATAATAATACAATAGATTTTATTTTCCTGTTATATGAATGATATACAAATAATGCAAAAATTAAAACACTAATATACGTTATTTGCGGGTAGCCACTTGAAACAAGCAAACATAAAAGATTTTAGATCAGTCAGCTAACTCTTACTAAAATCCAAAGTAAGAGATCTTTCTCCAATCTTTTTTTTTTTTTTTGCAAAGGAGAGATTTGTTCCACTAAAATTCATCTTTGTAAGAGGTAACCTTATCCCAGTATTCAAAACCAGGAAAATTTACCAATTTCTTAAGTGTTTGCTATCTTTTGTGATAGTGCACTTGAGATCGGTGGATGCAATAATTTTCTTTCGATGAGAGTTGAGGTTTTGGATGGTGTTGCTACTTCTTATTTGAAGATTTGGAAGTGTGGTTTTAGATCTTTATTAGATTGTACTACAAGTGGTAATTTCAATATCTTTCATAAAATTTTATCAAACTTCTTAAAGTTTGTGTCTCTATCCTTATTTATCCTTAAACTTTATGTCGGAGTTTTGGCGGGTCGCACATTGTGGTTTGTACGATGTTGCTATTAGTTTTGTGATCGTATTAATGAAGACATTGTGCACAGAAAAACAAAAACAAAACGTCCATATAGTTTTATACAATTAAAAGTCCCTCGAAATAAACACATCAACGCCACGGAACAACCCTTCGGTTAAAATGCCACGCTTATTTAGAGAGTTAATCTTCCCATCCCGATTATAACATCTGCAGGTTAATTAATTAACGATGTTGTAATAGCAAAAGTCAAGCATATAATTTCTCACGAGTAAACCACACCATTCATATAGTTTTTATACAGTTAAAAGTTTCTTGAAATAAACACATCAAAGCCACGAGACCACCCTTTGGTTAAAATCCCACGCTTAGAGAATAAATCTCCCCACCCCGATTATTACATCAGGTTTATTCGACCAGTCCAAGCACTCATAAAAAATATCAGAAACTAAGCCTAGCCATGTAGTAATCACAAAGTCACGAACCCTTTCCCTCACGCGCATCTTCAGGTTCCCTTAGGAGCGCGTTAGCATCATGTCACGACCCGGCGATGAACAGGTGACTGGCCTCCAGTAAACGTAGTGGTCGTGGTTGTGGTCTTTGACGACGCCATATTGGAAGAAGATCCATGACCCGACACTTCGATATCGGATATCTCGAACCGGCCTGAATCTCCCGGTAGACGTACGTAGTAAGAAGAAGAAAGCGACGAGTCGTCGCCATAACGGATTTGCATGAAGGCTCTGTAAACAAACGGTATGAGACCCTCCATGTTATTCCTAATAACAGCCCAAGTGACAGAACCGTTTGGTCTTATAGGAAGATAGGAATTGCCACGTGGTATTTCTTGATTATGTTGCTCTAACCACACGTTTTCATACGTCATTGAGTTGTTATGTGATATTGAAGGTTAATAAGAGAAGCAACCTTTGAATGTGAAATTCAGCTACAGGAACAATCTGAAAGCTACATTCGACCTGATATGAAACCACGGCTGATCCAATTGATTTATCTTCAAAGGATAAATTAATTAAAGATATATAACTTTATCCATACCCAATTCTAAGTAGTATAATGTTTTGCAGCTAGACAGCTGGAGAGTTGTAAATATTTATTTCTTGAACACTTACTAATGATTTGTTGACTGAATACTTTTTAAATGATGTTATTTAAGTCTGCTATACTTCCCCCCCTAATATTAGTTTTTACGATACTTGGACAAAACAATATCTGTTATGTTTATATTTATAGGGTTTTTAGAAACACTGAAACAAAAATGATATGTACACTAAGAACTATGTTGTATACTTCTAATTAAAATATTGGCTTATTTTTTGGTTAAATTCTCCGAGGACACATGAGTTATTTTCTTTTTTAAAGTGTCTTACATTTTATAAAATCTCCAGATAATGGAAAATATCAAAATATGTTTTTTAAGATGACGGATGTGTTTGGCTTGTTATAGTAAAGAATGTGCGTTGTCAATAGAATAGTTGTATGATATGTGGGGTAACTATATACAGCCCATTATTTTCTTACGAAGTTTCGGCCACTTTATTTGGTAAAGTTTAATATAGCCCGCTGTTATTAGTTATTGAAGAACTAAGTAATCCATTGGCAATGAAGATGTTTCAGTTTGATTGACTATTATTGTGGTTCAATGTTTATCTTTGATCTGAATGATGACTCTGATTATATCCTATAATTCTCAATTTGACTAATCCTAAAGACTTTTAGGTTAACAATAAAATTCTACTAATACACGCCGAAGGTATTTTATATAATACTAGTATATAACAAAATATGATCTAGAATTTGGTAGACAAATTTGAAAACGTGTGTCAATATCTTAATTGTTACTAGTGAAGATTACATGTCTATCACAGGTAGTTTCATGTCAACGATATAATGGTTAATCCGGAATCTATATGCCACTTGACATTCTTTTGTTCGTTTACATTTACTCGTGTGAGCGTTAAGTCTATATTATGGGCCTTGACTGGTAAAGCCCAAAATCTGGTTTGGTCCTTTTGAGTGATTTCATTTCACGTCTTATGCCAAAAACTACAATTAATAAATAAATTTAACACATTATTTACAAAAAAAATCGCATAAAAAAATCTATAAAACAACATTCACTATCATTTTAAACCCTAAACTTATTTAACTAGCATATTAAACCTTCAACTTGGTTTTTATATCACAAAAAACCTTCAACCTGATTTAGTTATTTATCAAGTTAAATTTGTTACTTGTTGACCTGCAATAGCAGGTGATGAGTTATTTTTTTTTATTTTTTTATTAATAAATATATATAATTAATAAGAAACAACAAAAAAACTTGAATAAAATTTAAAAATACTGAATTTTTAAAAATTGAATTTAATAAAAATCAAAATAGTTCCGTAAAATTTGAAGTTTTTTTAAATAAAATTTTTGCAAACAATATTTTTTATAAAAAATATAGAAAATTTCAAAAATCTTAATTTTAAAAAATCAAAATATTTTCTTAAGTATTTAAAAGTGTCATTATCGATATAACCAAAATATTACCCTTAATGATGACATGACAAAGAGTATTCATGTTAATGGTGATAATATTTAAAATTATTTAATTTTTGTTAAATTTCATAAAATAAAATATGAAGTTTCTTAAAATAAAAGTTTTGCAAAAAAACATTTTTTTTTTAAATACAGAAATTTTCAAGAATCTTAATTTAAATAATCAAAATATTTTCTTAAGTATTTAAAAGTGTCATTATTCTCATTAATGACAAAGAGTGTTCGTGTTAATGATAATAATGTTTAATATTATTTAATTTTTGTGAGAATATTTTATAGCTTTTATATATGTTAAATTTTTTTTTTCAAAACTTACAATTTTAAAACTTTAAAAATTTCAGAAAATAATTTGATTTTATTGAATTCAATTTTAGATATTTTCTGTAACTTCTTAATATCATTTAGGTTTTTATTGTTATTTATTGTTAATAAAAAAAAGTTAACCCATTACTTACTATTGCACATTAACAGGTCATAATTTTAACTTGATGAACAAGTAAGCCAAGTTGAAAAATTTTTATGATACAAAAGTCAAATTGAAGGTTTAATATGCTAGTTAAATAAGTTCAAAGTTTAAAGTGTGGTGTTAGTGAGTGCCACTTTTAAGATTTTTATGAGATTTTCCCCATTATTTACCTAGTGAAAATATAACACACTATTGTTTTATTAAATTTTATGAATTTCACACTTGGGTGAAAATACAACACCTTACTTTTCTAGATGTACCTTCAAAATTTTATTCATTTTAGTATATATTATGTTTTATAGCTATATATACTAATTGATATCTAACACATTAATATATAGAAACCTAAGAAAAGTTCACATCCATTTACTAAGAAATTATAAAATATTTGATAAAATAAATACATATATATAGGATATATCATAAGAAAATATTACACATTATAACACATTCCTTTGATTGAAACCATATTAAAATGCCCTGTTAAAGTGAATCTGATATATATATATATAAACAGTTTGTGAAAGAATAAGAAGGCAGAATTGTCCTAAACTGTAACTTCGCTGGGCAATATACCGTATTACCTTTTATTTATATTAATCAACGCATTGTCGTTTGTTATAGAGTGCAAAATTCCCCTATTAATTGTTTCCTATGTCGAGGTCACCTAGTTAAGTTTTTTTTTTATAAAACATAAACTATACTAAACTCAAGAAAACCATACACCTTGTGTAAAGCGTGTGTATAATATACGGATTATTGTAACTACTGTTGATTCACAAGATAGATATACTGCAATAAATTTTTCTTTTCCTATATATATATATGAATGATTTTCTTAGCAAAAAAGTTATATGAATGATACACTAAATCTAAAATAATGGAAAAAGATAAAACACACTATACGTTATTTGTGTGTAGCCACTTGGAACAAGCAAACATATAATATTTTAGATCAGTCAGCCAACTCTTACTAGAATCCGAAGTTCGCATCATCTGTCTTCACAAAATCCCTAAGATACGATTAATCAAATATATTAAACTACAACTCATTGATCGTTTAAGATACTCCACTCGTTTAATTTGGTTTAAATTTTAATTGTAACAATTGACCTCCATTATTGTCATTACACCATATCTTCATCTTTTTCCGTAATCGACCACCTAATATTAATCATCTAGGGTTCCTAACCACCAAAATACTATAGGAAGAAAAAAATTTCTTCTAGGGTTTTCCGTGAACTTCCCTCTCAAATGGAGAAATCTGGTGGCCTCTTGATCCCCAAGAAAGGCTACAAAGAATCATCATGGGAAGAGCTAGCCTTCGCGGAAGACGATGCCGCCGGATCTTTGTGGCCGCCAAGATCTTACGCATGTAGCTTTTGCCGGAGAGAGTTTAGATCAGCTCAAGCCCTCGGTGGCCACATGAACGTTCACCGAAGAGACAGAGCACGGCTTAAGCAATCTGACGATCAATACTTATTATCTAAGTCTTCTTCACCTCCTGAGCATCCATCTCACAAAAATAGCGAAACCTCTTGCTATACTTTGGTTTTTAACTCCAATCCAAATCGTGTTAAGTCTCAAAACTCATGTGTTATTGATCATTCATCTTCACCTTCTTCTTTACCATATTTACCTCCTAGGGTTTCTTCCTCTTCTCCTTCTTTTGTTGTAAAATCTTCAGATGATTCTGAAAATATTCTCTCTTCTTTGCCATGGTCGTGCCCCGGTAGTTTTGTGAAGAAAAAGGGTTGTGATCTTTATGAAACTCCGGTTATAGAAGGAAGCAAGAAGAGAAAGATGGTGAGAGATGTGCAAAAGAACGAGGATAAAGCAAAAGTTGATATAGTAAACACCACTGATCTCTCACTGAGAATGAATCTGGTGATCCACGAGGGTTATCCGATTACTGCTCAAGGGAGTGATGAAGAGATGGAAAGGGGTGATATCCTCAAGAGAAGACGAATCCGCGAGAGATCGCAGCCGTCGATTTTCATTTCAAGAAACGAGGAGATCATACATAAGGGTGGTCACTTTGAGGATTTAGATCTTGAGCTTAGGCTAGGGGCTGATCCACCAAAGGGAAACTGATTGATGGATATCATCCAAAAAAATAAAAAGGTAGGGAAAAAAGTTATATACAAAATACAAAATTTGTATGGGAATATGTATATCTGTGTAACTGTGTTACTTGGGTTTAATCTTTCATTGGGGTTGCATTGTCTAAGATGTATTGATATATACTGATTTTGGAGAGTTTCTTTCTGTTATTTTGAGAAATTGTATGAAAATAGCAGTTCAATGAAATAAAAAATATATTAAATGGAGTATATCACGTAATATCAAGAATGTAAAGCACTTGAGGCTTGTATATTTATACTACTTTCTCCTACTTAAAATATTTCGGTAGCATTTCTCATAGTTATTGGCAGCATAAATCATATCATAATTACAATTCAAGATAATTCTCTCGCCAGTGAATCATTCACGATGCTTATAACACACCAAAATATCATTCATTTATCAGAAAATATATCAATGAGAGATATCAATTCACAGAAGATTGGTTAACGGGGTCAGCTGATGGGCCAATTAAGTTATAGTTCAGTTTTTTGTTGGTAAAGTTTCAGTTATGATAAGTTAATTATATGAAATCAACATATAGGAGCCCTGCGTCCGAGACCTTGTGTTCAAGTGGAAAGAGAAATGGCTTAGACGTGAACATGTTTCAAATTCGTTCCTACCATGTTGCATGAACCTAAATTACAATGCTCATAGATACCTATATTGGTATCCGGAGAGATGATCTATACGTGGATTGCATTTTCCTTTAAAATTTAGTCTAAATTCCTCCATAGATCATATCCCACGTTGATAAAAAAACACAGGAGCCATGCATCTATTATATAGATGCGTTCATATATATGTCTTGAATGAAAAATGTGAACATTTGTGTAACCACGATCTAAACTTAACTCACATGATGAAGGAATATTTCTGTCACGGTTTCAGAGAGGGACAGAGAATGATGAATAATTGTCCCATAGATCTTAGTTGCCTATTCTATTAATTTAGGGTTTCCGTTGGCTCTAATGTAAATATGCACTTTATTTATTATTTTGCGTGTATTTTGGATTTTCTGATAAAAATAATTATTCGGCTCATATATTCATTCCATTACTCGCTCATAAAGAAAATAATATATATGCGCAACTGAAAAGTTGATGTTATCCAGTTATCCTAATTCCTGCATCAACTAACCATTAGAGTTGCGATAAAAAAAAAAGTAACTGAATCAATTAATTATGTAGCCACGGTAATCATGAATTATATGTTTAAACGTCGTAATTAGCTCGTTTCCACATAATTGCGCATCTCAGTCCATAACATGACATTCTGTCAAAATCATAAAAAAAAAAGCATAAGAAAGAGCACAAAAATCCAAATATGTCACAACACTTATTCCCTTTCGCTCGTCTTACTCAACAGATAATTAATAAAATCAAATTAAACTAATAAACTATCTGTCTCTGCCCTAACTTTTTAGCCCGTGGGTCATCTTCACTTAGGCATAAAGTATTTCATATATTTTAAAATATTGTTGTAATTTGTAAACACTATTTCTGTCAACCCCCCCATAATCATTGGAGAAATGGTAATATATAATTCTTCTAATAAGTAAAAGATTATCCGGATTTTTAAGTTTTAACATTCCACGATCGATCAGTTAGAAACTTATTAGATACACACTTTTGAGTTTACGTTTCTAAAACTATAACCAAATGGTCTTTTCTCTGTACTATACATTGCATAGGTGGAAGTGAAATCTTCGATTAGGGACAGATCTTTCACATGGGGAATGAATCTCTGTAACTCACATCGAATAGCTGAATTATTATTTCAAATATGACAAATTGACAATTCTCATATCTATATAATATGTGAAGAGAATTTTGGATTGTAAGAATTAGTGTCACGGAATTTTGGACGATTCTTATAGAATAATATAATACAGAATACGGTACTAATAGTCTCAAAACACAATTGTCATCAATTATTTATTATACAACATTTCCACATAGTCGAACCAAAAGTCGTGACACTTGAAAGTAATAATCACATTAATTAGTCCTTCATTTGAAGATATATGGTTGATTAAGAGTCCAATTATTTGAAATTCAATTTTCGTGTTCAATTATTTTACATATGTAATACATAAAATAAGACAATTCTATTCTTTCCTAGTTCCTTTTTTCAAAGCTTTATTTTGTATGATTACGAATAGAAATTGCAGCACGACCGGTAGTTGTCCACGAGTCCAGTCTCCATATATCTGTTCCAAATTAACAACTAGACTTTGAATAAAAACTAAAATATAATACACACAAGTACATATGTAAGCAAAAGTTCCACAGGGGATCCTGACAACAAGAAAAGGCCAAACAAATTTGGTTCGTCCGCTTTACCAATCTGGTGTATTTCATTTTATTCTCAATTATAAATCACAGTTGTCCACGAGTGAGATAATGTAAGAGTATACATAAAATACAAGTCTTTTGAGTTGTTAAAATGATAGTTCTCTCAACTTGGTTCATCTTATCCTGAATTAGTTTATTTTATAGAGTCTGCCTTAACTCAATTTATTTATTATATAAGTCTGTACCCGTTAATTCGAGCTTAGCTAATCATCTATCTAACCATAAGTAAAATAAGTTACCTCGTAAATTCATATAAAAATATAATATAAACGTTAAATTTTGAAACATTTTTATAAAAATCCTGGAATTTTAGTATCTATATAATAATAAATCCAAACAATTTATTACCTTATGCTAAACAAAATATGCATATACCAAATTATATATATATGTCGCTATATATTATATAACCTTACATACAATTTCATTCTATATTGCATATACATATTTTTCATATTGTATGTTTGAACCCAGTAACTCTTCTGAGACGTATCTGCTAACTTGTTGGTTTTCACATATCAAATTCTATAACATGTGGGGTATTAAGTAAATATAAATATGAAACTCCTAATTTCGCAGTTTATTATGCAGGGGAATTAAACAAAACGCACGGGCTAAAACTCAACAGGCCAACAAGTAAGCTGGGAGATTGATCTTACATGAAAAGTGTGATTGGATGTCACTTTAGAGTAAAAAGTTAAAGTGAAAAAATATTTATTCCTAGTTACTCTAATAACTAGGTGATTTTCCCGTGCTCATGCACGGGTATAATTATTTTTAAATTAAATATATAATAATAATTGATTATTATTTACTTTTAATTTTAAATTAATTTATAATTTGTATGCATCATTATATTAATAGTATTATATTACTTTACTTATACTGTAATTTTATATATGTTATATCTAGTCAATTTTGTTGTTTTACGGTTGGTTTAGTTACCATTTGGATAAATTCGATTGCATCGCTGAATTCAACTGTAATATTTTTAAAATATATTAATTTTTAATTAGTTACTTATTTGCATATGGTGGGTGTTGTCTTAGATATGTAAATATATTTTAGGAAAATTATGTATAACTTAAGATATATTGTGCTTAGAATGAATTAAAAATTAACTAAAGTGTCTGATTCCAAAATACATAAATTAATATAACGAAAATATTCTAAAGTCTCATGGATATATATAAATTTTACAAAAGAACTAAAATTGTAAGAGTTGGTTAGTATTTATTTTTATTTGTTAACATGTTTTGAGTTATCATATGATCAATAAAAGGTTACATGCATTTATAAATTCTAAATAACTTTATGCTTTAGATTTATTGAATTTAAACTGAAATTTATTTTAAATAATCTTAAATTGAGAATTCAGATTTGCTTTGATATTTTGATTATGGTTATATTTAGTTTCACAAACATAAAACATAAAATTTAAAACAATTAATATTAATAAAATAAATAATTTTTAAAATGATAAAATATCATATATCTAGCTCATTAGAACAATTATTTTGACCAAACTATGTTTATTGTTAAATTTATTTTTAGTTTTTAATCTCTTAAAAATAAGCACTACACAAAATTGTGATTGTATTTGAAAATAATATTATATAAGAAAAATATAAGTTCTAGATAATTTTCTGTAATTGAAAGACATTATAGTCAACTAAATATATGAAAAATAAATAAAAATCCAATAATACTAATTATAAACTATTTTATTACTCTAAAAGTATATTTTATGTTATTTAAAAATAATTTAAATTTATTATTACTATTTTGTGAACTTTCCTTTTTTATGAAATTATATTATATATACATATTTTTATGTTATTTAAAAATATTTTAAATGTATTATTACTATTTTGTCAACTTTCCTTTTTATGAAATCATATTATATACATATATTTTCGTTTTAAATTTGTTTTTTATGACTTTATAAAAAATGCTTTTTTATTACATATCTTTTTGGAAATTTTTGAAAAGAAAAAACTAAAAATAAAAGAATTAATAATACTATTTTCAACTCATTAAGGGTATCAATGTAATCAACCATCGTGAGAATGAACGTGAGAGCGACACATAGGAAACTTACTTCTCAAATAATATTATAGAGATTTTCCAATAAGGTAAAATACGTTTTAATTTAGAGTAAAAAGTTAAAGTGAAATATATTTATTCCTAGTTACTCTAACAATTTTTCCAATCAGGTAAAATACGTTTTTCTTTTATTTCCGACTATTACTATTTAACTAGAGGCTTATGTAAACGCATATTTACTTTCTTAGTTCATTTTTCTCTCTTTCCTATTTTTATTGTTCTTCCATTTTTCACCTAATTGTTTTGTTTTTATTTGCTCTAAATTACCCAAACCCAATCACACTCGAAGTCTCACCACCACCCTCAGCAGTCAGCACAATCACAACCGTGGCTCGTAATTTTGTGCCTCCTCTTTGTCATTAAACAATCCTTAACAAATTTTCAACCATTATTACTCAACCATGTGTGGCCCAAACAAATAAAAGAATTTTGGGGTCCATCATTTTATGTAGTTAACATAGGCCCATCACTCAGTGACCATATTACAAGAGTATTTGGGGCTCAATTAGAAAACAAAGAAATATACACAAGTGGTATTGAGATCTAGAAAGTTACTATGAAATACTTAAGAAATTTTATTAGATATTAGAAAGTTTTTTCTTATTTTTATAGAAGGTATTATCTTAACCACGATTCAAACATACTAAACCTGCTAAAAAAAAAAAAGAGAAGAAGCCTTAGCCGCGAGGGGGTAAAAAGAGATTTTTTTTGTGAGCCAGCACTGTTGGATTTTGGAGCACTGAAGCTGGAATTTCTTTTTGTAATAATCTTTTTTTTTTCTAATATTATGACTTTATTCTAATTACTTTTTCTAAGTTTTCAAGAATATTTTTTGTTTTCGGCCGGTTTTTGTAATCGGAGATATTCTTGTTTTACTCCGATTTTTAATTTCTGATCTAGGTAAATAACGGAGTAAAACTCTGATTTTTTCTTGTCTTTGTGTTGTATGTATTGCATAGCAAAAATCATTTAATCGGTGTACTTGTGCTCAGTAGGCACATTAAATAAATTATGATCATAAAAGGCCGAAGATGCTATCAAAAGAAGGCAAGCTAAATTGAGCTCACAAGCAATAAATTATTCTCCTGCCATATGAGTAAAACGATACATATGATATTGCATTATTACTTGACCAAACAATTACATATATATGGCATCAATTATTCAAAACTCAACATAGGGTCCTAATACTGGTTTGTTCCATAGTGTTGATATTATATCATCATCAGGCATTAACTTTGTACAACACACATTGTTGACAAACCAGTTACATAAAGATTGGTGACAAATGGGAAAAGCAAAGAAGACTAAGTGATGGCAACTAGGATGAGAAGGAAAATGACACATGCTATATCTCATCCCCTACTCGACCCAAATCATCGATAGTTGGGAGCTATATTTCAAATTACGTACAATTTTCTATATAATATATTAGGAAAATATATCATTAGCAATGTACTAGTTTATCATTTGTTCGTCTTATCATGTGTCTTAGCGGTTAGTGATTTGCTTTCACCTGTCCCTTCCCTGGTTTATCATTTCGAGCGTTGTGAAGAGAAATGGTGTACGTAAACATCGGACTCCTATTTATTTAGTTCTCAAAGATTGGTCTATGAAGATATATTAAACAAAGTCCGCAGTTTATGTGGAAAAGTAGGTCCTTTAATGTTCAACAAGGAACCATTTTTGAGACATGAGTACCCTCTTTTACATGTAAGGGCCAATTGTTCATGCTATTTGAGATTCTTATTTTAATAAAAGATGACAAATTAACAGCAAGAAAACACTCAAATAAATTACAATGCTAGTTTTGCGTAGCGTGCAAATTCAAGGTCATTTAATGAGGCCTCGTTACTCCTTACCAATAAAACAGGCTATCTTCCTATTAAGCATAGTTAACCAACTCTCTAAGAACATAATTATTGCAGGTCCCTTAAGTTGGGTCCCTTAGCGTACAGTCCCTTAGCTTTTAACTGAAAACGATAAGGGACGTCCCTTATATAAGGGATTTAAGGGACGTCCCTTAGCGTTTTCAGTTAAAAGCTAAAGAACCGTACGCTAAGAGACCCAACTTAAGGGACCTGCAATAAACATGGTCTAAGCAACCTCCATTAAACATGCTCTTAGGTTTGGTAATCTTTTAAATAGACTTTCGGAATAAGGAACTCTCGCATGTGCCTCGCATGTGAAGGTGATGCCCTTATTACTCATCCATATGTTTGAATATATATACACAAAGAAGCCTATTGGAAGGAAGTGACCGAGTAGTCATCATCATCGATCACTGTACGTAGAAAAAATGGCGTCGAGACCTGGTCTTCTCACGGACTGGCCATGGACACCTCTTGGAAGCTTTAAGGTCTATATCATTTCTCCTATTGCTTCATAACCTCTTTATATATATATATATACTTGCATTTATAGGTCGTTGTTTAAGGTTTCTTTTGTATAACAAAAATGGATAAATATTGCAGTATATGGTGTTGGCGCCGCTAGTAATCGACAGCATCTACTCATACGTGACAATACGAGATCACGAGAAACTTTTGGTAATGGCGCTAATGGTGTGGCGGATTGTTCATAGCCAGGTTTGGATAAGTTTTTCTCGTTACCAAACTGCGAAAGGAACCAAACGGATCGTGGACAAGTCCATAGAGTTTGACCAAGTCGACCGAGAACGAACCTGGGACGATCAGATCATCTTCAACACTCTCATTGCTTACTTAGCAAAAGTGTACATGATAGGAAACAATACCCTTCCCTTTTGGAGACTCGATGGTGTGGTTCTAGTCGCTCTCCTCCATGCGGGTCCGGTTGAGTTCATCTACTACTGGTTTCACCGAGCCCTTCATCACCACTTCCTCTACTCTCGTTACCATTCGCATCACCACTCCTCCATCGTCACCGAGCCGATCACGTGTACGTACACATAACTTATAATATACTTCCTCACAAAACATTAAAAAAATTGTCTGAAAGCATTAATTACCTGTTAAAATCCTAAAGAAACAAGTAAACTCTTGGATTGTATATGTTCTCTTTACTATTTTGTATTGGTTTTCAATGGAGGCTAAAATGTTTTTTTTTTTATCATAATTATTTTCAACAGAAAATTCGAAACAACACATTTGAAAGGTATATGCACTATGGCTAAAAGCTAGAAGCTTATTTACAAAATAATGAGATAGCAAAATCGCTTATAAGTTTTGTTGATTTTCAACAAAAAACATGAATTTCATGTATGTTTTTTTTTAACTGTTTTACATGGTGTATTTAGTATGGACAAAATGACGCTTCTTAAATAAATTGACATCTCTCAAATTACAGAAAAAAAAAAGATTTGATACAATGATATGTATAATAGACTAATAGTATAATGCATGATTTTGATTGCAGCTGTGGTACATCCGTTTGCGGAGCACATTGCCTATACACTAATCTTGCTGATACCTCTAATAACGACTTTGCTATGCGGCACAGTCTCTGTCGTCTCCATTGCACTCTACATAACTTACATAGATTTCATGAACAACTTGGGCCACTGCAACTTCGAACTCATTCCAAGATTTGTCTTCTCTCTTTTCCCTCCTCTTAAGTTCCTCTGCTACACTCCCTCGTAAGTCCTTTAAAATCCACTAGAATAGTATTTCACCATTACCTCAGATACGTTTACATATTTGTGTGTTACAGTATTATTTCACTTTTTAACATATACTCTTTTCCAGGGTCTGATTATATTTATGTGGCCTTGAAACATTTTTAACTTAATCTTGATAAAAAAAAAAATTATGAAAATTTAGGGGCTATAACTGGCCATCTTTTTGCTTTTACAATCTACAAATGAATTTTGATTAAAACAGTGGAAATTTTCGTTACTAAACACAAAACATAAGTTAACCACTAGTAGGTATACCACATTGAAACAATGTTGAAACTAAGCATATATTGTTGTGATTACAGATTTCACTCGCTACACCACACACAATTCAGGACGAACTATTCTCTTTTCATGCCAATGTACGACTACATCTATGGGACCAACGACAAGTGCAGTGACTCATTGTATGAAACATCGTTGGAGCAAGAAGAAGAGAAGCCGGACGCAATTTATCTCACACATCTAACATCACTCGACTCTATTTACCATCTCCGACTTGGCTTTGCTTCCCTTTCCTCGCACCCATTATCTTCTCGGTGTTACTTATTACTCATGAGACCGTTCACTCTAATGCTCTCATTCATACTAACTTTCCCCTCTTTTAAAACCATTGCCTTCGAGAGAAACCGCTTCCGTGATCTCACTCTTCACTCCCACCTCATTCCCAAGTTCTCCACTCATGTTTGCATCTACTCTCCCTTCTCTAATATCTACATAACTACATTATATTAAATAATTTCACGTTTGTAATTAATTTTGTTTGTCAATCAACAGTACAAGTCCCAGAAAGATTCTATCAAAAAAATGATAGAGACAGCTATCCTTGAAGCTGAGAAGAACGGTGTGAGAGTAATGAGTTTGGGGCTATTGAACCAGGTATGCAATTAATGCATCAATTGGTTATTTTTATGTTTTACATTTCTAACGGATAGTCTCTATACATAGTTTATGAACCCTAAATAATACTATAATATGATTAGGGAGAAGAATTAAATGGCTACGGAGAAATGTATGTAAGAAAGCATCCAAAGCTAAAGATAAGGATAGTAGACGGAAGCAGCCTTGCAGCCGAGGTAGTGGTTCGTAGTATTCCTGGTGGCACGAAAGAAGTTCTCTTTCGAGGCCAAATCACAAAAGTTGCTCGTGCCATTGTCACTTCTCTTTGCCAAAATGGCATCAAGGTACCTATTTACATATATAATTTTATATGTTTTTTTCTCTATTTACAAATCACAAAAGTTGCTCCTAATACAATATTGCAACTTGAACATGGATATATAAAGTCAAAATAATTTTTTTTATATAAACGAATGCGATTACCTATCTAATCAAGTCCTTAGATTATTTGTACGTGTAAGCAATGTCACATGGCCTACTTTAAGTCCAAATCAATTTACATTTTGCTTTCGAGTTACAAAAAAATTCATAATATATTCTAGCTTTGACTATATAAGTTACTTCACATTTTTAGATTTTGGCTATTCTTAATAAACTATTTCCATAAATAGGTGATGGTGCTACGTGAGGAAGAGCATTGCATGCTAGCTGGATTCCTTAGCGGGCCTTGTAAGGAAAATCTGGTCCTCACAACCAATTACTCCCCAATGGTATATGTATACATTTCAAATAGCATTAACAATCATTTTATAAAATCTAATAATAATTATTTCATAAAATTATGTTAACATTAAATATATGATGTAGATATGGTTGGTGGGAGATGGGCTAAGCAAAGAAGAGCAGAAGATTGCAGCAAAAGGAACTCACTTTCTTCCTTTCTCTCAGTTTCCTCCTACCCAACTTCGTAAAGACTGCTTTTACCATACTACTCCGGCTATGATCATCCCGGACTCTGCCCAAAACATCGATTCCTGTGAGGTATATACATTTTTAAAACTCTAGTAAAACTTTATTACAACTAATTAATGATATATAACATTGTATAAATATAGAATTGGCTGGGGAGGAGAGTTATGAGCGCATGGAGAGTTGGTGGAATAGTGCATGCCCTTGAAGGATGGGAGGAACACGAGTGTGGTCTTAACGTTCCAATGAGTAACTCTCACAGAGTTTGGGAAGCTGCTCTTCGACATGGTTTCCAACCTCTGGTTTTGCCACCTATATCAAAAAGAGTTTGTAAGAAGTAAACAGTATCTTCTGTCAACTGATTGCATTTGTCATTTTACTTGACTGATACGTCAAGCCTTTGGAACTCCACCTCTTTTATATAAGAAACCAATAATGTTGTGGATTTATTTATTTTATTTTTTTGCTAAAAGTCACTTGTATTAGTAGTAAAAATACAGAATCTACAGTTGAATGTGGCCTATGACGGCTTAACTGGTTCAATAGGGAACTACCGGTGAAAACAACTCAAGAACCGATGCTAACTTTCAGATCCCTCAACAAGATCTTCTGACCAGTAATATCACTCACTGGTTCAAATAAGATTCCCAACCTTCTCGTTCAAGTTTCTCTCCTTTAACCATATTCTCTTCTCTCATGTCTTCTTGGTACTGACGCATCCTGAAAAAAACCAAAGGATTAACCTACAACTCTTATTCATTATCTTGTTCAATCTGACTCTTATGTAACAAAAGATAAAAAAATAAGAAGAACCTTGAGACGAGATCAGTATCAGAGATCCCCAGCATCCGGATAGCAAGCAAGGCTGCGTTGGTGGAGTTGTTTATTGCAACTGTGGCGACAGGAACACCCCTAGGCATCTATGTTAACCAAAAAAAAGAGATAAAAGGTTTGAAAACTGCAAGCGATTAATAGTTTAAGTGAAACATGAAACAATGTGGGGGTACCTGAACGATGGAGAGAAGTGAATCAACTCCATCCAAACGGGTAGCACGTACAGGGACACCAATCACAGGCAAAGGAGTGAGTGAAGCCACCATACCTAATTTCGAAAAAAAGAAAAAAAAGCACTATTATTTCAGAGAATCTAGCGTTTTTGTAGGGTTAAAATTGAGTTCATGTTTTAAGACAAAACCTGGTAAGTGAGCAGCACCACCAGCACCTGCAATTATCACTTGGATGCCTCTACTATGAGCTGATTTTGCATATGAAAACATCATCTCTGGGGTCCGATGAGCTGAAACTATCCTTACCTATAAACCAATGGTATTATTTCTCAAATATTGTACCATTCAAGATACATATAGGTTGAAGCAATGATTATTTTACCTCATATGTAACACCAAACATGTCAAGAATTTTGGCGGCATCCTTCATAACAGGGAGATCCGAGTCTGAACCCATGATGATACCAACACGAGGTGTCTCTGCAATATGTATCCAAAACGCAATCAAACTTCAGTCAGATACATTGAAACTCCATAAACTAGTAATATAAAAGATTGTAGCAAGATCATTTGAAGACATATGTGAAGTAAAAGCCAGTGGACTAAGATACCAAACTATGCTATATGAAAACTGACCATCTACTTGATCGCCTTGTTCAGTTAATATACATTGCAACCTTCTTTCCAAAACACCCATAGACTGCCCAACGAGAGTGATGTGCCCCATCTTCCGCTGTTTTCTCATTTCTGACAACAATATTTCATCATATACAAGATTTGTGAGTAACTATGCACTTCACAAAAACCCTAACGAGACAACAGTAAGAGAACATGAATCTAACCTGGCTTGTCATACCAATGCACAGATGCACCTGGAACACTTAGAGCTCTCGCAATAAGCCTATGAGTCAATCTGAAACCAGCTTCTCCCTGAAATATGAAAACAGGAAACAAAATAAAACTAGTAAGACCAAGACATTTCAAACAATAAAGTAAAGCGGAAACATCCATTACATCATCTTCGCCTAGAATATTGTACATAACGGAGGCTGGAGTTCTCATCGACGGATCACCGAGAGGAAGACCAATCACAGCCCGCAAGTGTTGTTCAAACTGTGAAGTATAACATGCCTCGATCGTTTGATGGCCACTGTTGTGTGGTCTAGGTGCAACTTCGTTTAGCAAGATCTGGAAAGGAGTAAAACTCTGATAAGTTAAACAAATTAAAGAACAGAGGTAAAAAGCCTAAAATGCATGACGATACCTGACCATCCGCTGTCAAGAACAGCTCGACTGCAAAAACACCAGCGCCTTCTAAAGAACCAACAGCTTTTTGGGCAACATCAGTGGCAAGTTTGTTGATCTTCCAAGGCACCTCTGCTGGTGCTTTAACTATATGGCAAATGTTATCCCTAGTGTGCATTTCAAAGTGTGTCAGTAAAGAAGTAAAGAACCACGTTTAATCGAGTGTTTGACTTACCTGTGAACAGTTTCAACAACTGGATAACAAACCATGGAACCATCTCTTCCCCTAGCCACAATAACAGCCAACTCCTAAAAGTTTTATATGTAAATGATTATAAACTTCTGAAAGAAATAAGTTACAATAGCAAAAGAAAGTTTTGATCATCATTTTACCTTCACAAAAGGTGCCCATTTCTCAACGTACAAACCACGACCAAGACCTCCAAGAGCTGAATAAAAAGAATTGAGGCAAAGGTTAGATGTCAATTATGAAATTGTACCAGACTAAACTAGTTGAGTTTCTACTAGAATATATAGTAAGGATTACCCGTTACAGCAGAACTAAGCGCGTCTTGGCTATTGGCAACTGCATTTCCGCGTCCATCATAAGCTAAGCGCTTGCTCTTGATCATAAGAGGGTAGCCAAAAAGTTCACCTGCCCTTTCCGCTCCTTCAATGTCGTTTATCTGTCATGTTAAGACTTAAGGGTTAAACTGTTTACAAACTCTTCATGATACAAAGCATAAACAAAGGCCTAACCTCCATAAACTCTGGAAGTGGGATGCCATGCTGAGAGAAATGAACCTTTTGCATGTATTTATCCTGAAACGTCAAACTGCCTCATATAAATCACACTGCTTGACAAACTTTAATTAATTGAAAATATATGAGAGACTAAGAAACCTGTATAATCCTGATGGTAGAGGCTTTTGGTTGGCAATCTACTCCTTGTTTCTCAAGCTTCTCTAATGTTTCCACGTCAACATGTTCAATCTCCACGGTCAGGACTTCACATCTAACTAAGGCAACAAACAAACAAAAAAACTTCAATGCTGTAACTACTAATAGTAATGGAGAACCTAACGAATTCAAGAAACATACCGTTTTGCAAATGCTTCAACTGTAGCACTGTCGTCAAAGCTATCAACCATGTGGCCGTAAGCTAATGAACTTGCTGAACAATTCTTCGACGGATCTAGAATCATAACCTTGATAGCCATTTGAGAAGCAGCTTGGCAAAGCATACGACCCAATTGTCCACCTCCCA
Source organism: Eruca vesicaria subsp. sativa (assembly GCA_932364175.1). NCBI lineage: Eukaryota > Viridiplantae > Streptophyta > Magnoliopsida > Brassicales > Brassicaceae > Eruca > Eruca vesicaria. The sequence goes on along the minus strand of CAKOAT010741820.1, from coordinate 1,063,460 downwards.
ATACTCCCACAATTATCTCAGAGACTCCATGAACATGTTTATCTTCTTTATCCTCACTTTCAAAGAGAAGGAAAAAAACTGAACATTACAAAAATAGATCCTTCCCTAGTCTTGAGAAAAATTGTTATGATGTGACACCATTGTAGTATTATACTCAAAACACATAAGATTTGCTACCAAACTATGTCTAAACCCCAACAAAACAACACCCTATACTCAAATTCAAAAATAGAGGGGACATAGGTGGCACCTGATAGGAGAAGTCTCGTGAGAGCTACAAGCTAACACCGGGTTAGATGAAGAAGTAAGACTCTTCTGTAAATTAGCCATGGTGAAACTCTGGGAGGAGTAAGTTTTGGTGACTGGAAGAGAACCAACTCTGGAAGTGAAGCGAGAAGTGTGGAGGAGAGGAGTTGGATTCCCAGAGACAAGAACAGCAGCTGAGCTCTGTTTCAAAAGCAACATCTACAATATATATATATTGTAACATTAGCATCCAGTACAAAACAATTGAATATTGCATTCAGTCTCGTTCATAAGTATGCAAATAAGTAAGAAGAAGCAGAAGAAGAAGAAGAAGAAGAAGAAGAAGAAGAAGAATGCTAGACCAAAAACAGAGGAGGAGCTCAAGCAAAGCTAAGTCAATCTCAATAGCTAAACCAATGACACTTACAAAGGCATATAATGCTCATGTGAATGGGAAAATTGAGAAGAAGAAGAAGACTAACCTGTTTTCGAGCTGTGGAATAAGCTGCTGGACAAGGAGAGACAATTCGTGAAGTCAGCTCCAAAGGTTCGATTTTTAACACTATGAGCAAAGAAAAAATCAAAATTCAAATAAAACCCATGAACTCACCCAACCAGAGGATGCGAAGATTGAAAACCTCAGGTTCCAAAGCAGAAGATAACAACAAAGTTCAGAGAAACTATAGACAGAGCAGAGTGAGGCTAAGGCGAGAGAGAGGAGAAGAAGGGTTTTGGGAAAGAGTGGGTTTACCATTCGGTTTAGAGAGTACCACCCCTAATTAATCGGTTCGCAATATTTACCGGTCTAATTACTTAAAATTCGAAAACCTAACCGGACGTGTGTGTGTTTATTGGGCTCGAGCCCATTTCACTGTGTTACTTATTCAGGGATTCACCCCTAATTAATCGGTTCGCAAGATTAACCGGATTAATTACCTATTCTAAAACCGAATAGGATATAATTTGTGTTTATTGGGCCCGCTCGAGCCCATTTTCATTTTGTTTGATCTCAATTACATCGGGACGCGACGGAGGAGAGATACGACGACAACGGGTGGAAGAAAATGCCGGTGAGAGTTGTGGAGAGCAACGCGCCTGCCCAGGTTTCAGGTCTCTCCCTTCTTCCTCCTGTTTCCGATTTTGTGACTCTGTTTGAGATGTTCTCTTTCTCAATTCATTTGGATTGTTTTGACATTTTTTAGGGACTGATCCTGGGAATCGATCACCACTTCCGCCAAGTTCACTTCTTTCCGCTGGACAAGTAAATCTTATGTTTAAAGCTTAGAACTTTCTTTGTAGGATTGTTATGGGTTGTTGGTAGCTGCAATTCAATTCATAGAATGTCATTTATGCTTGTGTTTATGCATGCACAGTCACTGAGCAGAGAATCTGAGGATAAGTATATACAAGTAAAGATACTATGTTCTGAAAAGTCATATGGTGTGTCTCTTATTGAGAATCAGTTGGTTTGTAATGTGGTACTAGTTGCAACTCGCTTACGTTAAAGTTAGCTAAGATGTTTATTTTGTGGGAACAGAGTTTTTGCAAGACAAGAAGGAGTGTACTGAATTTCACTGATGTTTGTTGGGAAAAGCCAAAAACATAAAAAGATCTCGTGTCTTTTTGTTCAGATGCAAATATTGTCTGATAATATGTGGTACTAATAGGAATTGCAACTCGTTTTCGTATAAGTTAGCTAATTGCAAGAAAAGGAGGGTACTAATTTGATGTGTGTTATTTGGGAAACCAAAACCTTAAAAATATCTCGTGTCTTATTGTTCATTGGCACCAAACATCTTGGGTGAATGACTTCCTTGTTAGCTTTCTCTGCGTTAACTGGCTTGTTTACTTTTTCATGTTGGCTTGTATGCTAAATCCAATTGCAATTATGTAATAATCACTAGCTCGAACAGATTGTTTATTCATAGTGATGTAAAGGGCTTTTAAGTTGTGGCAGACTTACATGTTTTTATGCTGCAGGCATTTTCTGGTACACAAAATGTCTCTAATCAACAGAAGGAGGAAGCTTGGAGAGTCAACGTCCAGATACAGGGAGTTGACCTTGAACATGGCTATCTTTGTGGCACTATGGAAGCTCTAAACGTTCCCATGGCAGACACTCCTGTAATCCCCTTACACTCTTTACTCGTTTCTTGTTGTTGTCATGTTTCTTTCCCTTGTAATACAGTTAGAGGAACCGATTCTTGACTGTTTGGTATACGTGTCAGGTCATAACATTCTGGGAAGGAGAGATTGTTGATGGAAAGAATTATACTTTTTACACCGGAAAATGGGAAGCCACGTATGTCCCTAACCCCTTTTATGCTTGAATATTTGAAGCTAGTGATTTCTTATTGTGAATACATGTTTGTCACAGGAGGGAAGATGATATGAGACATTGGTCAAAGTTCCCATCTTTTGCACCTCTTCAGGTAATGCTCTACTAACTTACTTGTAGAGTCACCAACATCTCCTGAGACATGTTCTGAAACTAATCTTGTAGGGACAAGTTGAGACTGACGGTGGAAGGCAATTAGATCTTAGCAATTACCCTTACATATTCATGGTAAACATTCTGAGTTTTATAACCATTCTGACCATCCATTTCTTTGAGTTATATCCCATAATTCCTGCAACCCCAGTTTATATCTGGTGATGCAGAGATGGAAAGAGCAATACTTTGTAAACGTTGGCACAGACTGTGGACTAACAATAGCTGGATTTTACTACGTATGCTTCTCCTGCAGCGACGGATCCATCAGCGGTTTCTATTATGACCCTAACAGCAGGTTAGTCCAACATTTTCCATCATGACACAGACCATAATTTGCTGATGTTATTGTTTTGGTATTGAAAAGTTGATTAATCTTGCAACTAAAACCTGTCTTTTGTGACCAGTCCGTTTCAGAAGCTGGAGCTGAAAACAGTTAACGAAGGAAGAACTGGTTTCAGCTTTTCTTCTTACGAGTTGCAATGATGAAAGCCAACAAAAAAAAGCAGCAGACAGCGCCATATGATGGCCCTCGTGGCCACATGGCAGGCGCGTGATACCAGTAACACTGTGATAGGCAGCGTAGCAGACAACACAAGTAAAAAACTAAACTACTATTTTGTCATCATGGTACGAGACTTCAAGCTAAACATTTCGATACAATGTCACATTTTTTTCCAAAAATAATGATATTATTCAAAAATAATACCACAAAATAAGGTTCTCCATATTCTTAGAATGTTACAGAAAATAACAAGTAAAATGTTTCTTTAGAATATGTTTTTCTATAGAAAATAATATAAACAATTATCTTGGTACTTTTGGCGGGCGGTAAAGTGATAAATATTTATACGTAAATGTATAAAAGAAATCTAAATATTTAGACCTCATCCAAATCCCATAAAATCGTTATGGGACAACTGTAAGAAAAAAAAGTCTCCCTCGTGAAAGGAGATGGGTCACCTCTCCAGCGCTTGGATTCTTCTTTTAATATATATCACGCGCGAAATCAAACATCCTATAAACAACATCGACGGTCTATATAAGTCCGTAGAGTACACTGTCCTACGTCGAATGTGAAATTATTTATGATTGATTTATATATTATAAAGTTTTCGAGTTCCAGATATTACGACCCTCCGAAAGGGGAAAGAACAGTATTCATCATTTTAAAATTATCTTTGAACTCTCTACAGCGATCTATGCCTGAAGAGGAAGTTGATAACAAGAAGCCATCTGAGATTAGCAGGTTTTAGTTTCTGAATATTTTCCTTTTTATATTCTTGTTACTTGGTTATGTGTGAGCCTCAGGTGTTTGAGGCTTTCAAATACTAGATCTCCATGTATTATAATCTTACAATGGTTAGTGTTTAGTTCATAAATCAAAAAATTTCATCTTCTGATCCCTCTTCCAAGTTCTCAAAAATACATAGATGCATAAGATGATTGATTTGTAACTTGTATGAGTTCTGTGTTCATGTCAATGGTTGTCCAAATCACAACTCCAGAGGATGATTGACAGAACTGTCTTTATATTAGCTTATTTTAATAAATGTTGATTTATAATTATTGTTTTCTTATAAACCTTCATAACCAAGTTCAAGATCAATAAACTTGATCTACCATATGTCTATCTTTATATTTAGTGAAAATCTAAGATGTTCTCATTTTATTTGTTGTTGGTTGGTTTCTTGCAGTTTCCATCACATGATCAGCAGTAAAAATGTGTTGAATATGGAAACAGTTGAGGTGAGCAAGAAGAGGAAGTTCCAGACAGATCAATCGGAGTTATCATTATTACCTTTGTCCAAACATGCTTGTTTTGACAATACGGCTTGTTCAGACAATACCAATGCCAAATCAGAGCTTGATTCAGAGTGTTCAGTGTCATGTCTGAACGCAACTTCTATGGAATGTGAAAATGAGACTGAGATGAAAGAGGAATCATCTGGATCTTGCAGTGAAGACAAGATGATCTCCTTTGAAAGCCATCTGGATTTCATATATGGCACACAAAACCTGGAGGATTTTTCAGACAAAGACATTGAAAACATTCTCTACCTTGACGAAGAAGAAGAAGAAGAAGAAGAAGAAGATGATGAAGCTAGAGGCTGTAGTAATGCTGCTAACTATGTTCTGTCCTCTGGGAGATGGACTGTTGACCAAGGTACAAACCGATTCTTGGTTTTTGTCCATACCGATTCCTGGACCGGAAATTCACTAACTTGTTTTCATGTGTACAGATTCTACTCAGCATGTTATTAAGAAGCCTACGATTGATCAAGAATTCGAGCAATACTTCTCAACGCTTATGCTGTGACGAAATATTGTTAGACTCAAAAACATATATGGAGATGTATATAGAGAGCTGTATTGATTATGTAGTCTCTTATGGTTTTCATTCTTGTGAACAATAAAACCTTCATCTCAAAGTGATTAGAGAAGTTTTTTTAAAATGTTAATGAACAGTTAACAGAAAATAGTAGTGGTAAATTTATGTCTCTAACCAGAACAAATCATTATACTCCCACTAGTATCTCAAGAAACTTGTTTGCTCAAAACATTCACTGCACCGTCTTCAGTCACACCGGGAAATAAAAAAAACCTCAGCATCAATATTTCTGGTCCCTCGGTGATGCACATTATTCCTTTGATAGACCAAATGGACTGTATGCGTCATATAGCACATATACCTGCTCATATCCAAGCTCCTTCAAATGTTCTCTCTCAAGTCTCAACCATACTGTGTCTTTGACTGATTTTGCTAGTAAAACCACATGTCGATTATATGTATGTTGGTGATAAAGAATAGTATAGAATCTCTTCTAAACATGGTCAACATATTTATTAAAAAAAAAAAGAAAAAAAAATCTGTACATGTTTTATTAACCCCAAAACTAATTAAAAAGATGTTCTTCCTGAGATTATAATGGAATATATGTGATTCATGCGAAGATCAAGCAGTTCCACTAATAAAACGTGTTGGCATGATGGTCAAGACTAGGATTCAAAAGCCTTGCAAGAATGTGCAGTTGTAGTCTTGCAGATTAATCTTCTCGTCCAAGTGCAGCCTATACCCCAAGATGCAAGCAAAACTACACTATAAATTTATAATCTTCTTTTATTCAAGAATTCAATTAAAACCTTGTAGTAATATTAAAGAAACTAGAAAAGATTAGGATAAAACATAAATACTTTATTCTTTTTGTTTAACACGTAAAGTGGAACATATGATGTGTTCATAATTAAACTCGAACCAAACGTGAATACTTTCCAAAGCTGAGCACAAAACATGCTTCCACGATCATTGGTTGAATCGTGTTTTCACATATCATGAGAAAAAAAAAATTAAAATTAATTTTTAGTTTGAAAGAAAAATGAACGTGAGGAGATGTCTTGCAAAGAGAAACACGTCTTGACACTTTTCCTCCATAATACCCGATTTGCCCATCCTTCCATAATCATCCATCTCCGACAAAGCCCAAATCTTCTGAAACTCTGTTCTGTTTTTTCTTTAAACTCTGTTCTGTTTCACATGCAATTTAAATTAGTTTTCTCGAAATCACATACAAGAGAAGAAGAAGAAGAAGATGGAGAACGGAATAAACAAAATGGGTCGAAGAAGAACAATGACGATGGACTGGGCAGGATTAGGAGATTTCGAAGACGAAGACGACAGATTCTTCGAAACACACGACCGTCTCTCCTCCGCTCTAACCTTCGACCTAACAAATTCCTCTTCCGACGAGGAAGAAGAAGATTTTGACGAGTGTCGTATGTCCTTCTCCTCCGCCGTCTCCTCCATGACCTCCGCGTCAAGAAAGTTCCGTACACCGCCCATGATGTCTCCTGATTACGATATCTGGATGACAGCTCCGGGATCAATCTCCGAGCGCCGCCGCCGTCTCCTCCACGGGATGGGTCTCGCCAGCAACAAGGACATGGTCAACGCTGTTACGATACGCCGCGTCGTCTCCAACGCAGCAGAGACCAAGAAAAACGGTGAGGTTGAGGGTAAAGATGAAACAGAGGATCACGATCATGCTCTGTTTGCAAGATCGAGATCGGAGTCGGATATAGAGAGGTTCTTGGTAGAGAAACGGAGGAAGGAGGAGGTTCTTGGGAAAGTCTCTAAGCATCGTTTGACGAGAACTTACTCGACGATGGGAGTTACAAGGACAAGAATCTGTCATAGCCACCAAACACCGATCAGACAATCCCCTGCTGTTGGTGGATTGACATCGGTGATGTCGTCGAAAGCGGGACTCGGTGCGTTTTTCTTGATCAAGAATCTTGATACGGGTAAAGAGTTTATAGTGAACGAGTATGATGAAGATGGGATGTGGAATAGGCTTAGTGATTTACAGACAGGGAAGCAGTTAACGTTGGAGGAGTTTGAGAAATGCGTTGGGTACTCACCTGTTGTTAAAGAGCTTATGCGTAGAGAGAATGTGAACAGAATCAACTACGAGCCCTTTGTTGATCTACGCAAATTCAACTCTTATCTTTCAAAGAGTGTGAGGTTGAGTAAGAGAAGAGGAGCTGCGTTGTTGAAGAACATAAAAGGAGTAGCTCATTCAATGAGTTTAAGAGTTGGAGATAAAGATGTAAACGATGGAAGTAGTACTAGTGATAGTCCTAGGAAGGTTAAAGATAAAGATAATAAACATGGTAAAGCTAATGAGTGGGTGAAAGTTAGACCAACAGGGAAGTCTTACAAGGAGTTAAGCGCGTTGCATATGTGTCAAGAGATTCAAGCTCATGAAGGTTCGATTTGGACTATTAAGTTTAGTCCAGATGCTCATTATCTTGCGAGTGGTGGACATGATCAAGTCATTCATGTGTGGGAGGTGCAAGAATGTGAGTTGATGTCTATGAATGAAGGAAGTTTAACACCGATTCATCCATCGCTTTGTGACTCTGCTGGGAATGAGATAGGTTCTGTAGAGAAGAAGAAGAAAGGGAAAGGCTCATCAGGGAGGAAGAATAGTAATCAGATTCCTGATTATGTTCATGTTCCTGAAACGGTCTTTTCGTTTTCTGAGAAGCCTGTTTGCTCTTTGAAAGGTCATTTAGCTGATATTTTGGATCTGTCTTGGTCTAAATCTCAGCTTCTTTTGTCCTCTTCTATGGACAAAACAGTTAGGCTATGGGATCTTGAAACCAGGACATGTCTCAAACTGTTTGCACACAATGACTATGGTGAGACCACATTTTTTTTGTTTGTCTTTTTTTCACATTCTAACTTCATATTTTGACTATAGTCCATTTGATGCAACAGTGACATGCATTCAGTTTAACCCAGTGGATGAAAACTATTTCATAAGTGGGTCGCTTGATGCTAAGATAAGGATATGGAGTATACAGAATCGGCAGGTTGTTGATTGGAGTGATCTTCATGAAATGGTCACTGCTGCTTGCTACACTCCAGATGGTCAGGTATAACTTTGTTTCTTGAACTAGTCTGCTTTATTTAATCCAATACTATTCTTTCAATGATAGAATCTTGATTTTCTTTGATTTTGAAGGGTGCATTCATTGGGTCAAATAAAGGAATCTGCCGTGCTTACGATACAGAAGGTTCTCCCTGAGCTCTGTCTGAATTCAAACATCATTATCAGTTGAATGCTCTGTTTTCACATCTACTGTTATGTTTTTCTTGTGTAGAACAGACTGTAAGCTGAATCAAACTAATCAGATTGATCTTCAGGCTCATAAGAAAAAACAATCAAAAAATAAGATCACCAGTTTTCAGGTAAGTCTCTTTAAAAGAACCGTTATTAAGACTTGCGTTAACAAACACCGTGTAACGCAACTAAACTTTTTATATATTATAGTTTTCTCCGGTGAATCCATCAGAAGTTCTTGTAACATCCGCTGACTCGCGGATTAGAATCCTAGACGGTTCCGAAGTTATACACAAATTCAAAGGTAATATTCTCAATACACAAAATTGAACATATGGTAATAATACTTTTGGACATGTTCTAGCCGTAACCGTTTTTGTTTACAGGCTTTAGAAACACGAGTAGCCAAATCTCGGCTTCGTATAGCCAAAACGGGAAATACATAATCTGTGCGAGTGAAGACTCTCAGGTTTACATGTGGAAACGAGATAGTAACCGTTGTTCCGAAACAGGCAGAAGATCTTCAAACACGACACAATCACACGAACATTTCGAATGCAAAAACGTCTCAGCAGCTGTCCCATGGCACGGTCACGTTAGAGGCGAGCCACCACCAGTTCAAATGCACTCCAAACGCCACTCTAAACGCATATCCACTTCGAGCCAGCCTTCATCCGCAGTAAGCTCACCGACAAGAGAAGAAATCTACGCCACGGCTGTACAAAACAGGAACAAGAAACCGGGATTACCACCAATCCCTAAGAGAATCACTCCGCAGCAACAACCGGAGGAAGAGGTTGGAGGTGAGGTAGGAATCAGCGAGTCTTTTGGGTCGAGTATGAATGGTTCAGAGCAGCAATCGTCTAGGTTTGGAGAGTCTCCGTCTATAAACACGTCGTCGAGGTTGTCTTCGTGGTCGTGGTTTGATAGTGGAGGACACGGTCCACAAACTATACAGCCGACGGCTTGGGGGATGGTGATTGTGACGGCTACAGTTAGTGGTGAAATCCGATCTTATCAAAATTTTGGGTTGCCGAGAAGAGTGGGTCGTCAAACCACTCTGTTTTGATGTAAAAGAAACAACTTGTATTTATATTTTTTGTGTATTTTTTTGTTGTTGTTGCTTGTAGAGTACGTCAGGAAACCTACTTACAGAAACAGCCGTCCTTTAGTGTTTGAGAATCTTTATCGACTGTTTCAATATTGAGTTGTCTTGTATCTCTCATGACCCAAGCAAGATGATTGAGTTCACAGTAGCCAAAGAGAGAGAAAGGTTGTAATCCACTTAATTGTCATGGAAATTACGCTAAATATGGTGTATTTTCTCTAGCTGAAATGTATTTCATGGACTAAAATGTATCGTGGAAGCAAATTGTCATACTGATTAAAGTTTAAAGAATTATACACTTAGGTTTTTTTTTTTTTTGAAACTCAGTATATACACTTAGGTTTAAGATTCGAATCTCATACTATACTATGTAATTTCTTATAAATTATAAATGCAAACTTTTCCGGAGTTCAAGATTATAGAAGTATGTATTTTTGAAAAAACCCTCTTGGTTAATTGTTAATATTTATTAAATTTTATACATATTTCAAAAATTGTAATTTGTTAATCACTTTATAAATTAATTAAAAAAATATTAAAATTTACATGATGAAATAGAACTGTTAACTGTGGATTTTGTAATGAATATGATTGGTCGGTTTACTGTAACTAGTAACTACAATCATTACATATAAACTTTTAAGAAATATTATTTAATTTTAAAATCATTACATATAACTTTTTAAAAAATATTCTTTAATTTTTAGTCGTATAATCGTGATATAATAATTTTTATAATTTTATTATAATACATTAATGTAAAAATCATGTTTTAATAAGATTGTTTCCGGCCCAAATTAAAGTCAGGCCCATCTCAAGTCGATAAGGTGACGTGGCAAGAATCTGAGAAACGATTAGGTGTGTCTCTCTCTCACTCACTTCTCTCGTCACCGTCTGAGCTTTACCAAACTCCAGTCAATGGCGATGATGACGACGACGACGACATTCTTCCATTCACTACTTCCTTCCACCACTTACAAATCCGGAGCTCTCTCCTCTTCCTTCGTCTCAGTTCCTCCTTCCTCAACTCCCTCGTCTCTCCATTTCCGCTCGCTTGTTTCGGACACGTCATCAGTTTTTGCTCGAAGGAAGTTAACCGGAAATCTCAGAAAAGTATCCGTAACTGTCTCCGCCTCCGCAACAACTTCACCTCTCACCGTCCTCGTCACCGGCGCCGGTGGAAGAACAGGTTCCTCTTTCTTGTCCATCACGTAATCTCCCTCTGTGCATGTACTTATTTGTAACAATGGCAGGGCAAATCGTGTACAAGAAATTGAAGGAGAGGTCTGATCAGTTCGTGGCGAGAGGTTTGGTGAGGACGAAAGAGAGTAAAGAGAAGATCGGTGGAGAGGATGAAAAACTGTTCATCGGAGATATTTGTGACCCTGAAGCCATAGCTCCTGCTGTTCAAGGGATTGATGCTTTGGTCATTCTTACGAGCGCTGTGCCGAAGATGAAACCTGGTTTTGATCCTAGCAAAGGAGAGAGACCTGAGTTCTATTTTGAAGATGGAGCTTTTCCTGAACAGGTGACAACAACAACTACTGTGTTCTTGTTTGGTTTGTACATTCTTGTTTGGTTTTTTATTCTTTTTTTTTTTGTAGGTTGATTGGATTGGTCAGAAGAATCAGATAGATGCTGGTTTGTATTCATCTCTTAAGCTTTTTATTACCTTAATATATAAAGAGTGTGTGTAAGAATGTGAACTCCTACATGAAACATTAAGAGACTTGGATCAATCTATTAATCGTCAATTGGTTTTGAGTTGGAAAACGATTAAACTTTATACTTTTATATGTGTCTTTATAGAGAAAGTGTTGATGATCTTGTCTTTGTTGTAAACAGCTAAGGCAGCAGGAGTTAAGCAGATTGTTTTGGTCGGGTCAATGGGAGGAACAAACATAAACAACCCCTTGAATAGTATTGGCAATGGCAACATTCTGGTAATTCATCTTTCTTTGTTTCTCTTGAACAGAGAAATTGAGTTCCACAACAACAAAAAATGTTCAGAATATTTAAGCATCGTTTTGCAAACTTGTAGGTTTGGAAGAGGAAAGCTGAGCAGTACTTGGCTGACTCCGGTATTCCATACACCATCATCAGGTTAGACTTTGCATATGATTCAAATTGCAAAAATTTGTGGAATCTTAATGTCACAAATATTTATTGTGGGATCAGGGCGGGTGGTCTGCAGGACAAGGAAGGTGGCATCAGAGAACTAATTGTGGGAAAAGATGACGAGATTCTTGAGACAGAAACAAGAACAATCGCAAGGGCTGATGTTGCTGAAGTCTGCGTTCAGGTGTTGTGTACATTACAACTGTTGCATTATATATTTTAAAAACCATTTTGTGTCTCTTTCCTAATCCATGGTGTGTCTTTATTCGAGCAGGCATTGCAGCTAGAGGAGGCAAAGAATAAAGCGCTTGATCTGGCCTCAAAGCCAGAGGGAACAGGCACCCCAACAAAGGATTTCAAGGCACTTTTCGCTCAAGTTACCGCTCGGTTCTAATCTTTTGTTACTTTGTGCTTGAAGCATAGTCATAGGACTAGAGACTGAGAGGAATAAGTTTATTATGTGAGATACACATGTCTGAATCGGCTCTTTCTATATTTCTCAAGGGCTCTTCCCCTAAGATCCTAAGTTATATCAAAAGCATTTGAAATATATCTAGAGATCATCAAAACTAGGAAATAGCAATGAAAGACCACTACTAATAATACAACTCAGATTCCAAACTAACAAATAGCAACCAAGGACCACTATTATGAGAGCATCTCCAAATAAAACTATATATTTTAGAATTTGTAAAACTTTATATATGAATTTTAAAGGTGTTATGCTCCAAATCGAATCATACTAAATCACCTATGAATTCACTACCTGAACGAATAAGCAGGTGATAACACATATCTTAGAGAGGAAGCAGGTGAAATGATGATGTCATTTAAAGAAAATAATATGGGTTCTGAGTCTTAGATATTGGACTAAAATTTGTCTTGTTTTCTTTCTTTTGGTTGAGTTTTATTATATAGGGTTTATATATTAGAGTGAATGAATAAAATCCCATTTACATTCTTGTGTCATGTAATGTAGGCTTTTTGTTTCTTTGTTAATCTGGTGACTGCAATTTTAACTAGACTTTGGGGTTCCTTAACTCAGATTTTATTGTATTTGTTTGTTTATCTTCTTTAATCGTTTTGATGTCTCCAATGTCATTTTCTCAAGCTTGGTGTTTAATCATAGGCACTGCCTCACAACTGCAAAACTTTCTATAGCTTAGAACTTTATTAAAAGTCTACAATAGTAGAAAAGAAAAACATAGAAACGGATAATCATAAAATCTTGAACATGTCTTTGTTCAGAATCCCAAAACATAACAGAACAAAAACAAAGAGCAGCATAAGGTTATGGGAAACTTGGAACTTAGAAACACTTCCTGTGAACAATGGACGGGCCTGACTCATCATACTCTGCCTTTGCTATCCACATCTGCACAAGTTATAAAAAAAATATGAGGGATAAACCGGATTGGTTAAGCTGCAAGATAACAAGATGCAAATCGGTTTAGTTGGTTCAATGAGACTGTGTGTACCTGCTGGAAGGTACTGAGAGAGGCCAAGATAGACCCTCCAATCCAAACAGAGTATTTCCTCTCTGGAGGTGCAACAACTTTAATCTTCATACTGCTTGGAGCCAAAGCAGTGATCTCCTTACTCATTCTATCAGCTATCCCAGGGAACATTGTAGTTCCACCACTAAGCACAATGTTACCATACAAGTCCTTTCTAATATCCACATCACACTTCATTATAGAGTTATACGTCGTCTCATGGATCCCTGGATTCTCCATACCAATCATAGACGGCTGGTAAAGAACCTCAGGGCAACGAAACCGTTCAGCACCGATGGTGATCACTTGTCCATCAGGCATCTCGTAGTTCTTCTCAACAGACGAGCTCGTATTAGCCGTCTCTAGCTCCTGCTCGTAGTCCAAAGCAATGTAGCAAAGCTTCTCCTTAATGTCTCTAACGATTTCACGCTCCGCCGTGGTGGTGAATGAGTAGCCACGCTCGGTTAAAATCTTCATAAACGCATCGGTTAGGTCACGCCCCGCGAGATCAAGACGTAGGATGGCGTGTGGAAGTGCGTAACCTTCGTAGATAGGAACCGTGTGGCTCACGCCATCTCCCGAGTCGAGAACTATACCTGTTGTACGACCACTAGCGTAGAGTGAAAGCACGGCTTGGATAGCCACGTACATAGCGGGAGCATTGAAAGTCTCGAACATGATCTGAGTCATCTTCTCGCGGTTAGCTTTAGGGTTGAGAGGAGCTTCAGTGAGGAGAATGGGATGCTCCTCGGGTGCGACACGTAGCTCGTTGTAGAAAGTGTGGTGCCAGATTTTCTCCATGTCGTCCCAGTTGTTGACGATGCCGTGTTCGATAGGGTACTTGAGAGTTAGAATGCCACNTAGGGTTGAGAGGAGCTTCAGTGAGGAGAATGGGATGCTCCTCGGGTGCGACACGTAGCTCGTTGTAGAAAGTGTGGTGCCAGATTTTCTCCATGTCGTCCCAGTTGTTGACGATGCCGTGTTCGATAGGGTACTTGAGAGTTAGAATGCCACGTTTTGATTGGGCTTCGTCGCCTACGTAAGCGTCCTTTTGGCCCATGCCAACCATTACACCGGTGTGACGTGGACGACCTACGATGCTGGGAAAGACAGCTCGTGGTGCATCGTCTCCAGCAAAACCAGCCTAACTCAAAACAAAACACACATTGTTCATTCATAGCCCAAAGAAACAAAAATATATGTGATGAGTGGTAATACCTTAACCATTCCAGTTCCATTGTCGCAAACAAGAGGTTGAATGTCTTCACCATCAGCCATTTTTTTTTAACTTTTCTGCAAATAAAAAAAAATATAAATTATATTGTTCCTTACGTTACTTTATTCAAAACCCATTTGTTATCAACAACACTAATACATCTCCAGAGTAATAAAATAATAGAAAGACAAAACCAAAGCAGAGGATAAAAGGAGTCATTGTAATTTAAAATTAGTTGAAGATTATGGTCGGTTAAACAAATAACAATTGGTGTGGACAATAGGATTATATTACTAAACACACATATCAAAGATCCAGACACGACACCAATAGAGGAAGTGATGATAACAAGACACCAGATCTCAAAAACAACAACAAAAACTCACATTACATGTACGAAATCAAATGAAGAGTCCAGAAAATACCTGGGATCAAAACTGAAGGAAGCCTGAGCGAGGAATGAAACGTAAGAAGAGGAAGACGAAGATGAAGGAGAAGAGAGAATCAGATGAAGGAGAAACGTTAATAAACAAAAAAAACTAAAACGGGTCCAAAGGCTCCTTCGAATTCGGTTCACCTCGTCTTCCACTTCTTTTTTTTTTAACTGACTTTTTCACCCACCACTTTCACCAGCAGTTTCCACGGCTCGGTAAATCTGTGGTTTTTACCAGAGCTTTTGGTTCGGTTTGGTTTTTATTGGTATGGTTCTCTTCTTACTAATTTGTTACCATTTACACGAGATTTTATATTCCCAAGTGAAATAAATACCATGAAATTCACTACTTAAAAATAAAACAAATATGGAAGACAATTTCATTTCACTTAATTAATTGTTTTAGTGTAGTAATATATGTATATATATATATATTTATGGTAGTACTTGTAACTTGTAAGAGACTTCTTACTTTTACCATTTTTATTTTACAAACATGAATGACCCTACAGTACTTATCATATAATTTTATCGCAATTCATATTCTTTAACATTTTCTACTGACAATAAAAGCTTTCTTACCAATGTTTCTTACCTCTGCCAATTTAAAACTTATATCTATATGATCTAGAGAAAAGTTTAACAGAAATAAAAGGAAAAATTAAGTAAATGATAATGAAAAATAGAAATTTTCATTTATAGTTATAATGAAAGTGTTATTTAGTAGATTATGTTCATGGGGCCAATAAATAAAATGGTTAAAATAACATTTTTTATTCATTAGACCCGTAAAAACTACAAATATTTTTTTTATCTCCAATGTTTTTTAGTATTTTTTACCATATGGATATTCTAATATACGTTTTGATAAATTGTAAGAACCTAATATACTTTTCATTAATTATTGAAGAAAAATTACAATTCATACTTTCATAGTACTCAAGTTTTTTTTCTTAAACGTACATCATATAATATAGCATAAAGTATATATATATTCTTGAACTTTTAAAATAAATAATTAATTCCATATCGATATCGTTGTGTCATTATTATTTGAATTTTACTTTACTGTTTCCTATATTATATTAAAAAAAATATTTGAGATATATCATTTTTAGCTAGATATATTACTATATTACAATATAGTAAAATATCATATATATTTGTATATATAAGAAATTATTTATGTCCACTCAAAGAAGTATAATTAAGACTGGATACATATCATAAAATTACTGGGAAAAAAATTATTTGTTAAAAAAAAAAATATTACTGAAATCAATTTTTTTTATAACCATAAGATATGATTCCCACTAAGAACTGTATATGTGGGTGTAAAACTTAAAATTTGAGTAGTAATACAGCATCAGCACTACATTAGCATAAATCACTAAAGTATATCAGTTACGCAAAAAAAAAATACTAACATTAAGATACGAAATTAAAGTCTTAAGACTCTTAACGGCAACAATATTTCTTTATCAGGAGAAAAAAAGCTAAGAATGCAAAAGCGCACATGTAGTTTGGAAACGTAAAGGCAGAGACGTCAAGTTTGGTGCTTAACTTGCTAGAAGCAGAAAGGCATCGGCAATACTTTGATTAATTTATCGCCGGGATCATAAAAGGAAAAATATAATATAGTCTATAGTAACGGTTATTTATATACGGCATGATATCACATTAAGTTTCCTTCTGAATCAGTAAGAGGGTTTCAATACGTTATGTATGCCTTTAGACTCTCTCCTTTGCCACAACAAACTCGCTCCTAACTCCATCTCTAAACAAACCTGAAAAAAATGCTAAAGAAACAAAAATAATAATAAAAAGGAAAGCTGACCATTTTCCTGACTGATATTCTTTACCACGTTGGATCTATCTACATAGATCAATCATTATTTCTCCTTCTTCTTCTTCTCTCTCTCAAGAACAAGAAGGTGTTCCTTTCGTTTCTTCTTTCTGGTGCCCTTCTTTAGTTTCTTGAGTTTTGTAGATTCATAGGCATGTCGGAGACCACAAGCTTGAGTCAGGAAAAGGTAACGTTAGGTGAGGTTTCAGTGACGAGAGAGGACGCAATTTTGGACAATAAACTCGTGTTGGAAACTTGTCGGAAAAGGAAGAGATCAGATGAAGAAGGTGGGGAAGAAGAGAATGACGGATTCAAAACACCAACTCGTTCGGAGAATAGAATCCATGAGGTCAGAGAATGCCCACCGGCTCCAAGAAAAGGCAAAAAGGAATACTCGACGATGCACAGAGGTGTAACAATGACGTGTCGCAGAAGGTTGGGATTCCCGCCGGAAAATGCTACGTTTATAACGGATTTGCAGTGGAGGACGACGACAATGACGATCAAGAAATAAGCAATAAAGAAAGAGATATTATCTTGTAGTCTTTTTTTTGTGGTTTTATTATGGCCATTTCTAGGTCACGTTTGGAAAATATCTGAACGTTTTTTTTTCCTGAAGGTATCAGAAAAAAATACTTGATCGAATTGGTATTTTGTTTTTTAGATTTCTTGACTCTCAACTATATATTTCTGTATATCAAGATGATGATTATTTTTCAATTGTTAGTTTTTTATTACTTATGATACTCACGATCTTTTAATATATGTATGTTGTTTTCTTTTTGATAGTTTGCAACGATATGATTGCTCAATTATGTGTGTTTCATGATCTGTTGAACCTAGAATTACTCGTATGAACATGAGAGTTCAACGTTAGTGAAGTGTATACATTCAGTTTGCATTAGTTAGCGATGGAACGAAAGCAGTAGCCTTGTGATACCGTAAGCAGTAAGCTATACATTCTATATTTGTTGACAATATTCACTCACAATGAACGAAGATTATATTGTAAAGTTAAAGTTATGCAAAAGAAAGAGAGAGAAGTAATCAAAGTGAAAAAAGGGATGGAAACATGAAGAAGAAGACATGCCAAGAAAAGAGATTGGATATAGAATTTTACTAACGCTTTAGGGATCAAGGCCTTATTTAAGTTCCTTCGACTTCTAAAGTTGGAACATCCAATGCTGAAAAAGGCTATGGCGAGAACACTCAATCGTCTCATGTCTTAAGCTTCTTCCTTTTTCTTATGGATCTTCAAAAAACTTTTTGTTTTGTTGTTCATTTATTTCTTTATGTTGCCGTTATCTCTCTCTTGTCCATCACGTAATCTCTCTCTCTCTCTGCATGTACTTATTTTGTAACAATGGCAGGGAAAATCGTGTACAAGAAGTTGAAGGAGAGGTCTGATCAGTTCGTGGCGAGGGGTTTGGTGAGGACGAAAGAGAGCAAGGAGAAGATCGGTGGAGAGGATGAAAAACTGTTCATCGGAGATATTTGTGACCCTGAAGCCATAGCTCCTGCTGTTCAAGGGATTGATGCTTTGGTCATTCTTACGAGCGCTGTGCCGAAGATGAAACCTGGTTTTGATCCTAGCAAAGGAGAGAGACCTGAGTTCTATTTTGAAGATGGAGCTACTCCTGAACAGGTGACAACAACAACTACTGTGTTCTTGTTTGGTTTGTACATTCTTGTTTGGTTTTTGATTCTTTGTTTTTTTTTTGTAGGTTGATTGGATTGGTCAGAAGAATCAGATAGATGCTGGTTTGTATTCATCTCTTAAGCTTTTTATTACCTTAATATATAAAGAGTGTGTGTAAGTATGTGAAGTCCTACATGAAACATTAAGTGACTTGGACCAATCTATTAATCGTCAATTGGTTTTGAGTTGGAAAACGATTAAACTTTATACTTTTATATGTGTCTTTATAGAGAAAGTGTTGATGATCTTGTCTTTGTTGTAACAGCTAAGGCAGCAGGAGTTAAGCAGATTGTTTTGGTCGGATCAATGGGAGGAACAAACATAAACAACCCCTTGAATAGTATTGGCAATGGCAACATTCTGGTAATTCATCTTTCTTTTTTTCTCTTGAACAGAGAAATTAAGTTCCACAACAACAAAAAGATGTTCAGAATATTCAAGCATCGTTTTGCAAACTTGTAGGTTTGGAAGAGGAAAGCTGAGCAGTACTTGGCTGACTCCGGTATTCCATACACCATCATCAGGTTAGACTTTGCATATGATTCAAATTGCAAAAATTGGTGGAATGGAATCTTAACGTCACAAATATTTTATTGTGGGATCAGGGCGGGTGGTCTGCAGGACAAGGAAGGTGGCATCAGAGAACTAATTGTGGGAAAAGATGACGAGATTCTTGAGACAGAAACAAGAACAATCGCAAGGGCTGATGTTGCTGAAGTCTGCGTTCAGGTGTGTGTATATTACAACTGTTGCATTATATATTTTAAAAACCATTTTGTCTCTCTCTCTCTCCTAATCCATGGTGTGTCTTTATTTGAGCAGGCGTTGCAGCTAGAGGAGGCAAAGAATAAAGCGCTTGATCTGGCCTCAAAGCCAGAGGGAACAGGCACCCCAACAAAGGATTTCAAGGCACTTTTCACTCAAGTTACCGCTCGGTTCTAATCTTTTGTTACTTTGTGCTTGAAGCATAGTCATAGGACTAGAGACTGAGAGGAATAAGTTTATTATGTGAGATACACATGTCTGATTCGGCTCTTTCTATATTTCTCAAGGGCTCTTCCCCTAAGATCCTAAGTTATATCAAAGCATTTGTAATAATATATCTAGAGGTCATCAAAACTAGCAAAGAGCAATGAAGGACCACTACTAATAATACAAGGAGCTAGATTCGAAACTAACATGCAAATAGCAACGAAGGACCACTATTGTTAGAGCATCTCCAAAAAAACTATATATGTTAGAATTTGCTCCAAATCGAATCATACTAAATCACCTATGAATTCACTATCTGAACGAATAAGCAGGTAAAAGAAGATACAGTATAACCTCTTTAAATTAATAATCTATAAATTAATATCTCTATAAATTAATATAATTTCGTAGTCCCAAATTGAATTTTTGGTTCAATTAATATCTCAATAAATTAATAATTTCTATAAATTAATAAAAATTTTAGTTTTGGTATAGTCCTAACATTATTAATTTATAAAGGTTTCACTGTATAACACATATCTTAGAGAGGAAGCTTGTTTTTGGCTCTCTGATGTGTCAGTGTGTTTGTTTTTTGATAAAAAAAAAAAAAACAGGAGGAAATGATGATGTCATTTAAAGAAAATAATATGGGTTTTGAGTCTCAGATATTGGACTAAAACTTGTCTTGTTTTCTTTCTTTTGGTTGAGTTTTATTATATAGGGTTTATATATTAGTGTGAATGAATAAAATCCCAATTACATTCTTGTGTCGTGTAATGTAGGCTTTTTGTTTCTTTGTCAGTCTGGTGACTGCAATTTTAACTAGACTTTGGGGTTCCTTAACTCAGATTTTATTGTATTTTTTTGTTTATCTTCTTTAATCGTTTTGATGTCTCCAATGTTATTTTCTCAAGCTTGGTGTTAATCATAGGCACTGCCTCACAACTGCAAAACTTTCTATATCTTAGAACTTTAATTGATAAAAGTCTACAATAGTAGAAAAGAAAAACATAGAAACACATTGCTATATATATAAATAATTAAAGAGAAAGGTGTCATTATTCACTCAAAGATAGTACCTAATAAAACCAAGAAAAAAACATAAAATCTTGAACATGTCTTTGGTCAGAATCCCAAAACATAACAGAACAAAAACAAAGAGCAGCATAAACTTATGGGAAACTTGGAACTTAGAAACACTTCCTGTGAACAATGGACGGGCCTGACTCATCGTACTCTGCCTTTGCTATCCACATCTGCACAAGTTATAAAAAAAAAATATGAGGGATTAACCGGATTGGTTAAGCTGCAAGATAACAAGATGCAAATCGGTTTAGTTGGTTCAATGAGACTGTGTGTACCTGCTGGAAGGTACTGAGAGAGGCCAAGATAGACCCTCCAATCCAAACAGAGTATTTCCTCTCGGGAGGTGCAACAACTTTAATCTTCATGCTACTTGGAGCCAAAGCAGTGATCTCTTTACTCATTCTATCAGCTATCCCAGGGAACATTGTAGTTCCACCACTAAGCACAATGTTACCATACAAGTCCTTTCTAATATCCACATCACACTTCATTATAGAGTTATACGTCGTCTCATGGATCCCTGGATTCTCCATACCGATCATAGACGGCTGGTAAAGAACCTCAGGGCAACGAAACCGTTCAGCACCGATGGTGATCACTTGTCCATCAGGCATCTCGTAGTTCTTCTCAACAGAGGAGCTTGTATTAGCCGTCTCCAGCTCCTGCTCGTAGTCCAAAGCAATGTAGCAAAGCTTCTCCTTAATATCTCTAACGATTTCACGCTCTGCCGTGGTGGTGAATGAGTAGCCACGCTCGGTTAAGATCTTCATAAACGCATCGGTTAGGTCACGCCCCGCGAGGTCAAGACGTAAGATAGCGTGTGGAAGTGCGTAACCTTCGTAGATAGGAACCGTGTGGCTCACGCCATCTCCTGAATCGAGGACAATACCGGTTGTACGACCACTAGCGTAGAGTGAGAGCACGGCTTGAATAGCCACGTACATGGCGGGGGCGTTGAAAGTCTCGAACATGATCTGAGTCATCTTCTCGCGGTTAGCTTTAGGGTTGAGAGGAGCTTCAGTGAGGAGAATGGGATGCTCCTCGGGTGCGACACGTAGCTCGTTGTAGAAAGTGTGGTGCCAGATTTTCTCCATGTCGTCCCAGTTGTTGACGATGCCGTGTTCGATAGGGTACTTGAGAGTTAGAATGCCACNTAGGGTTGAGAGGAGCTTCAGTGAGGAGAATGGGATGCTCCTCGGGTGCGACACGTAGCTCGTTGTAGAAAGTGTGGTGCCAGATTTTCTCCATGTCGTCCCAGTTGTTGACGATGCCGTGTTCGATAGGGTACTTGAGAGTTAGAATGCCACGTTTTGATTGGGCTTCGTCGCCTACGTAAGCGTCCTTTTGGCCCATACCAACCATTACACCGGTGTGACGTGGACGACCTACGATGCTGGGAAAGACAGCTCGTGGTGCATCGTCTCCAGCAAAACCAGCCTAATTCAAAACAAAAGACACATTGTTCATAGGGCCAAGAAACAAACGTATCTGATGAGTAATTATACCTTAACCATTCCAGTTCCATTGTCGCAAACAAGAGGTTGAATGTCTTCACCATCAGCCATTTTAAAAAAAATACTTTTCTGCAAATAAAAAAAAATATAAATTATATTGTTCCTTAAGTTACTTTATTCAAAACCCATTTGTTATCAACGACACTAATAAATCTCCACAGTAATAAAATAATAGAAAGACAAAACCAAAGCAGAGGATACAAAGGAGTCATTTTAAACAAACAACAATTGGTGTGGACAATAGGATTATTACTAAACACATATCAAAGATTCAGACACGACACCAATAGAGGAAGTAATGATAACAAGACACCAGATCTCAAAAACAACAGCAAAAACTCACATTACATGTACGAAATCAAATGAAGAGTCTAGAAAATACCTGGGATCAAAACTGAAGGAAGCCCGAGCGAGGAATGAAACGGAAGAAGAAGAAGATTAAGATGAAGGAGAAGCAGGCCTGAGGAGAAGAGAGAATCAGATGAAGGAGAAACGTTAATAAACAAAAAAAAACCAAAAACGGGTCCAAAGGCTCCTTCGAATTCGGTTCACCTCGTTTTCCACTTCTTTTTTTTTTTTAACTGACTTTTTCACCCACCACTTTCACCAGCAGTTTCCACGGCTCGGTAAATCTATGGTTTTTACCAGAGCTTTTGGTTCGGTTTGGTTTTTATTGGTATGGTTCTCTTCTTACTAATTTGTTACCATTTACACGAGATTTTATATTCCCAAGTGAAATAAATACCATGAAATTCACTACTTCAAAATTAAACAAATATGGAAGACAATTTCATTTCACTCAATTAATTGTTTTAGTGTAGTAATATATGTATATATATATATATGGTAGTACTTGTAACTTGTAAGAGACTTCTTCTTACCAATGTTTCTTACCTCTGCCAATTTAAAAATTATATCTATATTATCTAGAGAAAATTTTAACAAAAATAAAAGGAAAAATTAAGTAAATGATAATAAAAATAGAAATTTTCATTTATAGTTACAATGAAAGTGTTATTTAGTAGATTATGTTTATGTGGGCCACTATTTATAGTAAATAAAATGGTTACAGTAACATTTTTTATTCATTAGACCTAAAAAACTACAAATATTTTATTTATCTCCAATGTTTTTTAGTATTTTTTACCATATGGATAAATCTAATATACGTCTTGATAAATTGTGGAAACCTAATATAATTTTCGTTAATTACTGAAGAAAAATTATAATTCATACTTTCATAGTACTGATCAAGTTTGTTTTCTTAAACGTATATCATATAATATAGCATAAAGTATATATATATATATATATGACGAATCACTTTTGGAAACACAAAATGGTAGGTTTACATCAACCAAAATATATTAAAACAGAACACGTAAGTCACTACAGGGTCCTAGTATCATTGATCATCATTTCTAAATAAAATTCCCCATTTTGTGTTTCCAAAATTGATTCGTCATATATATATACAATAAATAATTAATACCATATCGTTGTGTCATTATTATTTTGAATTTTACTTTATTGTTTCTTATTTTTTATAAAAAAATCTTTGAGATATATCATGTTTAGCTAGATATTTTACTATATTGTAATATAGTAAAATATCATATATATTTGTATATATAAGAAATTATTTATGTCCGCTCAAAGAAGTATAATTAAGACTGGATACATATCATAAAATTACTGGGAAAAAAAATTATTTGATCAAAAAAAAAATACTACTGAAATCAAATTTTTTACAACCATAAGATATGATTCCCATTAAGAACTGTATATGTGGGTGTAAAACTTAAAATTTGAGTAGTGATACAGCATCAGCACTACATTAGCATAAATCACTAAAGTATATCAGTTACGCAAAAATTTACTAACATTAAGATACGAAATTAAAGTCTTAAAACTCTTAACGGCAACAATATTTCTTTTTCATGAATAAAAGCTAAGAATGCAAAAGCGCACATGTAGTTTGGAAACGTAAAGGCAGAGACGTCAAGTTTGGTGCTTAACTTGCTAGAAGCAGAAAGGCATCGGCAATACTTTCATTAATTTATCGCCGGGATCATAAAAGGAAAAATATAATATAGTCTATAGTAACGGTTATTTATATACGGCATGATATCACATTAAGTTTCCTTCTGAATCAGTAAGAGGGTTTCAATACGTTATGTATGCCTTGAGACTCTCTCCTTTCCCACAACAAACTCGCTCCTAACTTCATCTCTAAACAAACCTGAAAAAAATGCTAAAGAAACAAAATAATACTAATAAAAAGGAAAGCTGACCATTTTCCTGACTAATATTCTTTACCACGTTGGATCTATCTACATTGATCAATCATTATTTCTCCTTCATCTTCTTCTCTCTCTCAAGAACAAGAAGGAGTTCCTTTCGTTTCTCCTTTCTGGTGCCCTTCTTTAGTTTCTTGAGTTTTGTAGATTTATAGGCATGTCGGAGACCACAAGCTTGAGTCAAGAAGAGGTAACGTTAGGTGAGGTTTCAGTGACGAGAGAGGACGCATTTTCCGACAATAAACTCGTGTTGGAAACTTGTCGGAAAAGGAAGAGATCAGATGAAGAAGAAAAAGAAGAGGAAGAAGAGAATGACGGATTCAAAACACCAACTCGTCCGGAGAATAGAATCCATGAGGTCAGAGAATGCCCACCGGCTCCAAGAAAAGGTAAAAAGGAATACTCGACGATGCACAGAGGTGTAACAATGACGTGTCGCAGAAGGTTGGGATTCCCGCCGGAAAATGCTACGTTTATAACGGATTTGCAGTGGAGGACGACGACAATGACGATCAAGAAATAAGTAATAGAGAAAGAGATATTATCTTGTAGTCTTTTTTTTGTGGTTTTATTATGGCCATTTCTAGGTCACGTTTGGAAAATACTTGCATTGAATTGGTATTTTGTTTTTTTAGATTTCTTGACTCTCAGATATATATTTCTGTATCAAGATGATGATTATTTGTCAATTGTTAGTTTTTGTTTTACTTATGATGCTCACGATCTTTTAATACATGTACGTTGTTTTCTTTTTAATAGTTTGCAACGATATAATTTCTCAAATATGTGTTTTCATGATCTGTTGAACCTAGAATTATTCCTATGAACATGAGAGTTCAACGTTAGTGAAGTGTATACATTCAGTTTGCATTAGTTAGCGATGGAACGAAAGCAGTAGCCTTGTGATACCGTAAGCAGTAAGCTATACATTCTATATTTGTTGACAATATTCACTCACATTGAAACGAAGATTATATTGTAAAGTTAAAGTTATGCAAAAGAAAGAGAGAGAAGTAATCAAAGTGAAAAAAGGGAGAGAAACATGAAGAAGAAGACATGACAAGAAAAGAGATTAGATATAGAATTTTATAAACGCTTTAGGGATCAAGGCCTTATTGAAGTTCCTTCGACTTCTAAAGTTGGAACATCCAATGCTGAAAAAGGCTATGGCGAGAACACTCAATCGTCTCATGTCTTAAGCTTCTTCCTTTTTCTTATGGATCTTCAAAAAACTTTTTGTTTTGTTGTTCATTTCTTTCTTTATGTTGCCGTTATGTTCGTTACGTATATGTTACTCTCTTTCTTTTTATCTGGCTTTCGGTTTTGTTGACCTGTCTCCTAATTTGTTATTTAATTGACCATTTAATTAATTTGATTGTAGATTGAATGATACGTTACTTTTATTTCATTGATTAAGAAAATAAATAAACAAAAATAGATGAGAAAGATATCTTACATCCGCACATTGCTAAATAAATAAAGATTGTTATAAGCTTAAATCTATTTTTTATTTTGATAAAAAGCTTATACTTTAAATTTCTCAGACAAAAACTTCACGCAACTTCGATAATGTGTAAAACTCTGTGTGTATAAAAGCTCTATAGCTCAATCACTACTCTTAAGCTCAAGTTGCAGTCATTTGTACAAAAAAAAATGATGCAAATTATATTTAATATTCATTCACAAAAAAACATTCACACAACCAAATAAATACATAAATTATTGTTCATTGTTCTCCTTTAGTAACAGTTTTCACTTTTCAATCAGATATAGATTGATCATCAGATATCCGTACATATCATATCTTGCTATTTTATTCTTTGTATCAGGATGCACATATGTATATATGTATATGTATCAATTTTTTCGTATCATTTCTGTGAAAACTTGAGTAATATAATTGTCAAAATAAAAAACTTGACTAATATACATTCTTTAACCAGAGAATGTGTTTGTTAGTGGGTTTACATTTTGTCATAGTGGATATAAAAGTGCTTGAAAACTGAATTTTCTAAAAGTAGCAAAATTTCAATCAGAAAGATATAAAGATCAGTTGTTCTTAGAAGTGTATGTAAAAGGAATGTTTGGGGAAATCAATTTTTCAATAAAAAAGGGAAAATTTCAGGTAGAAATATATGTTAAAAGACCATATGATATAATTAAGCGGGGCTCAACATCGATATTGGCCTAAGATCAGCTGGTATGGATCATTGCCATTGGTGGTGAATGGTGATACGGGCGAGAATTAAAGCTGTTACAAGTCTGTACTAGTAAAGTTTGATTCAACTCCACCAAGTATCAGAAGCATTGAAGCAAAATCAATCTCACATGCTCAACACTCGTTATACCTCCAAAACTTCATAAAGAGAAACATGAACATTTTTTCCGCTACAGCTCTCGCAGACTTTTGTTTAAACCATGATTGTACCGGCTCTGGTTTAAATATATTTTTATGAAATCCTTTGGTTATGCACAAAAAAAAAGAAACATGTACATTCATTTTAAACAATATTTCTGGTTCAAATACAATTTTACATTTAATTTTAAAAAACAGTGGGACAATTGGTTAGATTGTAACTGTAGAATTTTACTGTATAATTTAGTCTGTAATTTTTTTTAATATAGTTGTATATAATATATTTGTAGCAATCCTACAACTATATATTTTTGTTCTTTAGAAAATAAGATTTCTAGAGTCAGAGCCCGATGAAAACACTTAACTAAAAAATGAAATTGATTTGGGCCCATTTAGATCAATCCAAAAGCCCAAAACCCAATGTATAGAGAAAACACTAGGGTTCCCCATTTCATCGCCGTACATATAAAACGCCTTCATTGTTATTTTCAGAAGCGGCTGCTTCTCCGAGTTCGAACCAAGAAGAAGGTAATCAAACCTGATCAATCTCTCTCTTTCTTACTCTCCGGTCACATTGCTTAGTGAATGTAACGATTCGTAACTGATGTCTGAATCGCTTGGTGTTTGTTTTAATTGCAGAGAAAATGGCAGCTCCACAAGTGAAGACTGGTT
The DNA here is from genome assembly GCA_932364175.1 of Eruca vesicaria subsp. sativa. Lineage (NCBI taxonomy): Eukaryota > Viridiplantae > Streptophyta > Magnoliopsida > Brassicales > Brassicaceae > Eruca > Eruca vesicaria. The sequence goes on along the minus strand of CAKOAT010741820.1, from coordinate 1,036,280 downwards.
TGTTCGTCGGATTGAACAAAGGACACGTCGTCACAAGACGCGAATTGGCTCCTCGTCCCAACTCTCGCAAAGGGGTATGTATCTCTCTCTCTTCACTCCAATCTTTAGACAAGACAAAGAGTCTGTTACTGGTTTCATGTTTGGTCTTATTTAGGGAGATGAGTTTAGGGATTCAATAGTATTGTTCTGATCTGAGAAATGGTGTTTTGTTTTGTTTGACATTTATTAAATTTATGTAATATTGTAGAAAACGAGCAAGAGGACGTTGTTCATTAGATCATTGATCAGGGAAGTTGCTGGGTTTGCTCCATACGAGAAGAGAATCACTGAGCTTCTCAAGGTTGGTAAAGACAAGAGAGCTCTTAAGGTTGCTAAGAGGAAGTTGGGTACACACAAGAGAGCCAAGCGAAAGAGAGAGGAGATGTCTAGCGTTCTCCGTAAGATGAGGTATTGATTCTTTATTGTCTTGAGTGTTATGATTCATTCAGACCAAATTGTGTTTCTTGACTGAAGTAAAATGTTTTGTGTGACTACTTGCAGGTCTGGTGGTGAGAAGAAGTAAACATTTCCTTCAAGGCTTCTGTGTTATGGGAGCTTTGTTACTTTTAAAACTCACAAGTTTTGGTTCGCTTTGCAAGTTAGCTTTATGCTCAAAAACATCTTTGTGTTGTGTTTTGTTAGGAATATGGATTAATGTTTGGTTCACTATGTTCTGTTTTCTCGTTATACATTTCAAACTTTACTACTTCTATGCATATCCATTAGGGCTGGGCATTTTATTCGTTAAATTTGATTCGATTCGTTATTCGTCTCGATTCGATCCGAAAATTCCGGATATCCGTAAACTTTCGAATCGAAGCAAATACTAAAAATCAATATTCGTAAAAATCGAAGCAAATCACAAATATTAAAATTTTGGGAAGCGGATATCCGATCCGATCCGGGAATATATGAATATATGTATATTTTGATTATATTTAAAATTTTAAATGTATAAAACTATTATTATAGCTTATGATTTGACTAATTACATTCGCATTATTACTTATATAAAATTATTAGATAAAAATAAGAGAAAAATTATGAAAATTATAAAAAAAATCTTAAGTTTTGTGCTATTATAGTTGTTAACTTAAACATTAAAAAATTATAAAATATGTAAATTCACTACTTCTTTATTTTTTATTTTATATATCATGTAAAAAAGTTTTACAAAATAAATTTATATAAGATTATTTGTAACGGATGAGATATTCGTAAGTATTCGTAAATATCCGCAAATATCTGTTTATTTTCCGGATATCCGTTTTTCCGGATATCCGTATTTTTCCGAAGCAAAGCAAATACCAAAATCACATATCCGTAACATACGAAGCAAATCACAAATACCTTTGAAAACCCGGATATTCGATCCGTGCCCACCCCTAATATCCATATGTTTCATTCCCCTTCGTTCGTTATGATAATACTCTCTTATCTATGTAGGCCTGATAGTAGTAGCCCAATAATAACTGGAACTATTTTATTCGGCGTTTTTAGTAAAATAGATATTGAATATGTAATTTTTAGTTAGGCTTCAGAGAATTTGAAGATTTGTTTGGAGCTTACCAAATCTACTGGTGAGAATTTCCAATAGTTTACTGGGAACTTCTGACAACAACAGAACTAACTTCGAGTAAACTACTTTCTTAAGGTCTATTCACTTGGATATCACACATGTTCTACAAAATTGTTGTTATCGAATTTATTTAACTCAAAACATGCCATACATATAGTTTTAAAGTAATCATGGGTAATCCGATGTTTTTATTGCATCTGTCGGTAAGGGGATTTAAATGTCCGATAGCTTGTGTTAATATAAGCTTATGGTGATTTAGATTTCTGATGACCTAGAAAGTATATAGGATCAGTTTATAAAAGAAAAAGGGATTGATTGTGCATGTATGCATGCACGTTATGTAAATACAGATGTAGGCTTCTGTACTTTTTAAAGTGTGGCTCATAAGGAATCTTTGATCTAATAATGAAGATTGAAGAACGTGTGTGGTTGATGACAACATGAGGAAGAAACGTGACAAGGTAATACTACTAAGATATTATAACTCTTCACCACTTTATATCCACATGTATGATGCTTATAAATACATCGATCAATTTCAGACAACTAAAAGATCATCTCTAAAAGATGATAGAGACTCTAGATCATGTTTGCGTGAATATTCCTATTATATGATGAGACATGGATAATTGGATATCTTATATACAACCAATTAATATGATTACACACAATTTGGCTAAATGTGAATTACCATATACTGATGTTCAACTCTGGTGGTTCTTTTTTTTTTGTGAAACCAACTCTGGTGGTTCAGAATTCAATTTAAAAGGTTAAATCCGGACCGGACGAAATTATGGATTAAAAGGTCTATAGTTTTTTTTTGTTATAAAAGGAAAAGTTATTCAAATTAAATCTTTATAGTATCCATTGGAAACTTGTGGCATCTACATATATATAATAGGTGTTATTGTCTAAGCCGCCACACTATCCTTATCTACAAAAGACAGAATAACTCCACTACCAAAAGAGATGCAGTTTTGATATTTTTTTTACTTACAAATGCTTTCACCTCCGTTGGGTAACATTTACACCCTTGAATAGAGCAAACTTAGTTTAATTCTGCCTACATAGTCCAGATGTATGTGTCCTAATGTATCATTAGGCGATGCAGTTATTTAATGGCCACATCTTGAGTTTTTAATATTTATTAGGGAATATACGGTAATTCCCCAATTCTATCAGGGAATATACGATAATTGTATTACATGGCATTACACTAGCTTGGCAAAGACCCTTGGGGACCTAGTTCAAGTGGATAACTGAGTTGAACTCCAAGTTCGAGTGATCTGAATATTCAGTTTAAGTAACAGATGTTTCAACAATACTGGTCACTGCAGGTCACTTCAGTTAATTCCAATTATGATATCAATATGATAAGTAATGAAAATAAGAACTTTTTGATTATGTATAGTAAGTGAAGAAAAAAATGATTATGTTTTGTAAATGAAAATAGCCAAATGATGGGAGATTGGGCAGGTTTTTTATTCTGTGGCCTAGCTTTATAGGTTTGAATGTGCTTTATTCCATACTAGTGAGCAGCCTTGGTACTTGCAAAAGCAGAACAATCATCTAATTTAAGATTCCTTTCTTTCACTATGAACCAATCCTCCCATTTTAGGAACAACAAAAATAATGTTTATATAAATGAATGTTTCTGTAAATATAATGTTTCAATTTTACTAAAAAGGAGTAGTAAATATAACTGGAGCACTGGAACCACGAAAGAAACTATAATTTGCCAAATCAGTAGAGACTTGAGAATGAGTTATTTTATTTGTTTTTGATCAATGAACACTGGAGCATTGGACGACGTCTGCCCCACACAAGCTGACATAAAAGCAAATATGTCGCCTAGTGAGCTGTGTACACGCGGTCCAAAGCGCGTCAAACTGACATCTTAAGATTAAAATTCTCGTCCCGACATTGATTCTCTGCTTCTGTCCTTGCATGTTTCACAGTTAAGTTAAGAAAATCCAGCCGTCATCTCAGCTATCCAGGTTAAATTATCATCTAATTATTATTTTGAACATAAAATAATTTAAAATCAAAATCTCGTACAAAATGTAAATTAAAATTGACTAATGTTTTTACAGTTTGAACATTTTTTTCAAATTCATTAAAGGGGTAGAACAAACTTGGAAGAAATCTTGACCAAAATAGTGCTTTTTTATTAAAAAAAAAAAAATGTTTTGTTATTGGCATTTTCGGTTAATTAAAACACACAATAAGTCTAGAAAAGAAAAAAAAAACAAATTGGTGAGAAATGAAATTAACTCACTGAAAAAAAAATTAAAGCATTGAACATATCATGATTTTAATAATTTGACAGATACAGATCCATTTAAGACACCAAGACCAGATGTATCAAACTCAATTATAACAAAGAAACAGTGTTGACAAAAAGAACAAAGGAACAGTCTCAGACACACCCAATAACTTAAGCTACGTACGTAGAATCATAGATCGACAAAGAAGGAAGTAGTAAACAACATAAACTAAACAAAAACGTAAAACAAGACAGTTAATCTCTTACTAGGGTTTTTCATCAATAAGTACCCTTTTTTCTTCCTTTTTCCTTTTTTTTTTGTTGAACTCAACGAGAAGAGCCGAAAGTAGAAAGATCAGTCCAGGAAGAGCAATTACCATTGACATTAACCCATTTGTAAGGATTATCTTCAGCTTTAACCGAAGAAAACTGCGACGCTAAAGCAGAAGTCATCCTCGGTGATTCAAAAGGGTAAAAGCCATTTGAAGATTGATTAGGATTAGAAGAATCATCACAGTTTCCACCTCCCAAACTCTGCGGCGCCTGCTGATGATTAGACGTTGATCTCCACTCATCAACAAAGCTCATAAGCGAGCCACCAGAGGTTCCCATTTGGACTTGGCTCAATCCTCCACAGTTCAACAAGTTCATACTATTATCTGTAGTATAAGTAGTGTTCATTAGCTTCATTGGAGACAAAATCTGGCTCAAGAAACTCTCTTGGTTTCCTCCATAGTTAGAGGAGAGTATCGCGCTGATGGTGGATGATGCATTCCCTGAGGCCGCCGAGGAGAAGCTTGTGTTGTTGCTAGTGGCGGTGCTAGTGTTGTTGTTGCTGCTGCTTTTAGTACGCCTGTTTCTCCGGAAGCCACCACCAACGGGGACGTTGCGGAGGGTACCACCACGTGTCCAATATCTTCGGCAGGTTTTGCAAAAGTGGCGTGGCTGAGTGAGGCTGTAGTTGTTGAAGTAGCAGAACTTGGTGTTGGTGGATTCGCATCTTGGACATTTCAGTGCGGCTTCAGGTATGGCTACGTTTGCTTGTCTTGCTCTATCCACCATCGATCCTGGACGGATCGAGCCACTGCTTCCGCTACCGTTAGCCTGCGGCTGAGATAGTGGCTGCAGCTGAGGACCGAGACCATGACCGCCGGTTGCTGAGGCTACTTCGCCGCCCTGGTTATAGTTGTTTGGAGGAGCCTGAAATAATTTAACAAATTAAAAAGATGAAATTAGTAAAAGTGAACAAGAATATTCAAGAACATGCTAAGCAAAAGGATTTTTTTTGTATATTTTCTTTTTATTGCTTTGAACTAGTATTAGCACTTCTTATTGGAGTTTGATTCCAAAATTAGATTATGCTTATTCCAAAGCAGGAAGAAATTTTGTTTGTGTCTTTTCTTTTTCTTCGTTTGAATTACGATTTCTCATTTTTGGTCTAATTCCCAAATTAGAACATGTAATTGCTAAGCAATAATAGTTTTTTTCTTTTAAACTTTCAAAGAAGTTTGTTTATATAAAATAGGAAAGCACTTACTTGTTGCCAGTTGGAGGAATCAAGATAAGCTTGGATGGAGGAAAAAACCATGGTGAACTCTTTAATTGATTTTATTCTTCAAAATTCTTAAAGTAAAGCTAGATTCCTTTTTTCTCTTCTCTTTTTCTTGGTGGGTTGATATTAGAACTAGATCAAGTAGAGGGAAGGGATCACAACAAAGGAAAAAAAAAAGAGAATGGAAGGAGAAATGAGAAGGTTAAGTGTGAGGGTGAAGATGGCTAGCTAAAACTTAAAGTGGGCGAACCTTTATATATATATATGCATGTGTGTATAAAATATTATGAATTGGGGGTATAAGAAAATAATTGTCATATATGTAATTATTAGGGTTTGTGTACCATATGTGGTAGGACTGACATGATTGTTTTTGTTTTCTTGCTTTAGTTAGGGTTTAAATTTATTATCAAGAGTTTCATACATATATAAGTATATTTTCTTAGTACATAAGGTTTTATCTTCTACCTCCTGATGGTCATCCTTGATAGATCCAGACTGAGCGAGACTTATAGATCATTATCAGCATGGTCTATATAAGTCGTGATTATTTGACAAATACTCCATTTCCATGTTATAAATAAAAGTATATTCATGACAGGTGATTTCCATAAAATGGAAAATCAACTGTAACAATTTAATAAACTTAAATAGTCTCGATTTGGATGCTCATAAAAAATTGTTGTTATGAATCCATGATAACAAAAGTAGTCAAAGACAACGATGTTATGAATTGGATGAAGTTTTTTTTAAATGTAAAGTTAACCCTTTGTCCCTTAAAATAACCAACACACTGTGTATTTTGTATAGATTGATTCAACTTAAAGAATCGAATAATCTCTCGTTAAGAGTGATTATATAGTTGAGTTCTGTGTAGATTGATCCGAGTAGAATATATGGAGTGGATTAGGAGACAAAGGTGTTATGCAGATCGAATTTCGAGGCGTTACATAATGATTATAATTGGATCGTTGATCAGATAATGATTTAGTATAATTATTTCAAAACAGAAAAAGAAGATCAAAGAGATTGGTAATAGGAAAAGTGGGTAAAATGGGTGCTTTGGTCGTTGGACGACAGCCGAAGCATCGTGACCGGTCCATCATGTTCCCTCTCTGCTTTACTCTTTTTTTTTTCCTCTGCATGGCAATATATCTCTTCCTCGAACCGCGTGACTCTTACTCTCCACATGTCTCCTATACGCTGAGATTTGAGGCTTGAGCCTTGGGTTCACTTTCCAAGAGATCTGTGCTAGAGTTTTACCCACGCTAAAACATTCTCTCACAGACTTCGATAGATTTTATTCAGCTGGTGTCAGAAACAAAACTAATTTGGTAAAGTCTTTTTAATATTTCGATTATATGTAAGATGAAATATGAGCATAGATGGCATAAACTACATTCACATTAGAATAACACAAACTCATAAGATGATTGGTAATAAGCTTTTAACAAGTCTCAATTTACTCTGATTTTGTATTATTTCCTCACATCATTTGTACTTTGTAGGCCCTAATTCTAAGAAAAGAGACCCAAATTCTAACTTTTTTTTGTAAAGATTCTGTGCAAAAGTACCTTGTTCAAATGGCAAGAGCCAGCACTGTGTAGAAAAGAAGACATTCACATTAGGATAAACACATTTCGAAGATGTCATTCGAGAACAGAAACTAATGAAAAAATTAATGACTAGAAGCATATAAAACCAATAATCAAAGAGTTAATAGACAACAAAGAACTATTTACATTGCTTAACCCTGAAACTCTCATGATCAAGAAGCCTAACCATGAGCTTCTCAAGCCTCTTCTAACTCACAGTTGCCTTAACAAACTCCTGAGTCTTCAGCTCCAGCAGCGAGCGCCCTGGATGTAACGGTAGATAACTTGCGTGACATTGTCCAAAGCGGATCCCAGTGCGTGTAATACAAGTCCTGGACCATGTCTAGCGGTATTTGCCTTGACAGCTAGCTCCCACATATCCCAGCGGCCACCTCTAGCGATCACTACCTTGGCCGCTAGAAAAATGAAGATAAAACTCATTTAACCCGAGAAAACTCCATCTCATTTGGGGGCACAGCAGCCAGAACCAGCGGCCTAGAGAATACCACGAGCTTCGAAGTCATATAGCCTTTTACGGTAGCGGCCACTACACAGGGAAGCTAGCGGCACCCTAGCGGCTGTTTCTGAATATAAACCGAAGAACCTTGCATGTAGATATATGAAACAGGAAAAGATTCAAAAGTACAATATGATTACAGTGCCGAAGCCAACAACAAAACCTAAATGAATTCTTCTGCTTTAAAATCATGTCCAGTGTTCGGAGAGTAGTTAAGGTCAATACACAGAAGCCAATCAAACATATAGACATCACATGTCTTCTTAGTTCTTGGACAAGTCAATAATGCAAGAAGACATGAACTGCAACTTATAGTTCATTACCAAACTTACTCTAATCAAATTCCGTTTGAAGGAAACATCAAACAGAGACTTAAGTCTTTATCGAACTTATCAATACCAAACTAAGATCCACAGATTTTTTAACAGCATCCAAACATGAATATAATGAATATATCGTGACAGATAATCCGTAAACCAACGATCATCAGTTTGTAGATCTAACGAATATATTTTCTCTCAAGTCACGTTTGAATTATTTAGTGACCAAATCTCTTGGTTTACTCGAGATGCATAGACGGTTATTCAAGGCGCACATGATGATTTGCTAATAAACTACTTCAACAAACAAAGTTTTTGAATTATATGGAACTTTTCTGCATGGATAAAAAGATAGTATTTTTGCTTCTGTGATATACTAATCAGTGAACCAGTGAAATGGTCCTAAGTGTACTGGAATTTCTTCATCAAAAATTACGGACAGGGGAGCAGTTACATACCTAACAAGTGTTGGTGTTAAAATCAAATTAAAACTTCAAAAACTATAGTGTTACTTAGGCTTAACTCCAATGACATATACAACCAAACCAAAATTTCTGCATGTGAACTTGTCTTTGCCAAATCCTAGATTACATGAAATGACGTAGATATCTCCCATCCAGGTTCCTTGATTCATCACACTAAGAGCAACTTCTTGATATTTTACTTATATTTTATATAATTTTTACTTATATTTTTATATAATTTAATTAAAGTTTATGTGTAAAATTTGTATTTGTTTGATAATAATAAAAATATTCTTAAGAACATTAATATTTTTTTATAGAAATTTATTAATAGATATATTATATTTTGTACTATATATAAACGATGCTTTGGGTCTTGCTTATGGGCCAGCTATGCTAACACGGTAATTGAGGCCAGAGGAAAATAATCTCTATTTGTTAAATTATTAGACATTGCATTAGTTTTGACAACAGTTATGTTTTTAAAAAATATAAGAACAATTATGTTATTATGATTCGTTGGGTTTCAATGTTTATTTTTTTTAATATTAGACTAGGATAAGACCCGCGCCTTGCGCGGGATGAAGCTATTATTTTTATTATGTTTTGAAAAATGAAACAATAGTTCGGTTTCATTCGGATTAAAGGTGTTCAATCCGGATATCGGGTTTCGGTTCGGCTCAATTTTTTGTCCGATTTTTTGGTATTTCGATCATTAAAATATAACTACTATTCTAAATCTATATGTACTACAGTTTGATTTGGTTTATATACCATCGGTTTTCAGTTTATTCAATTTTATACCAAAAAACATAATTATTTAGTTTGAGATCATATTATATATTATACA